>JABCMI010000053.1:1800000-2128195 GCA_026261945.1 Hirschfeldia incana | reverse complement strand
AAACCCTAAACCCTAAAACCCTAAACCCTAAACCCTAAACCCTAAACCCTAAACCCTAAACCCTAAAAACCCTAAACCCTAAACCCTAAACCCTAAAACCCTAAAACCCTAAAAACCTAAACCCTAAACCCTAAACCCTAAACCCTAAACCCTAAACCCTAAACCCTAAACCCTAAACCCTAAACCCTAAACCCTAAACCCTAAAACCCTAAACCCTAAACCCTAAACCCTAAACCCTAAACCCTAAACCCTAAACCCTAAACCCTAAACCCTAAACCCTAAACCCTAAACCCTAAACCCTAAACCCTAAACCCTAAACCCTAAACCCTAAACCCTAAACCCTAAACCCTAAACCCTAAACCCTAAACCCTAAACCCTAAACCCTAAACCCTAAACCCTAAACCCTAAACCCTAAACCCTAAACCCTAAACCCTAAACCCTAAACCCTAAACCCTAAACCCTAAACCCTAAACCCTAAACCCTAAACCCTAAACCCTAAACCCTAAACCCTAAACCCTAAACCCTAAACCCTAAACCCTAAACCCTAAACCCTAAACCCTAAACCCTAAACCCTAAACCCTAAACCCTAAACCCTAAACCCTAAACCCTAAACCCTAAACCCTAAACCCTAAACCCTAAACCCTAAACCCTAAACCCTAAACCCTAAACCCTAAACCCTAAACCCTAAACCCTAAACCCTAAACCCTAAACCCTAAACCCTAAACCCTAAACCCTAAACCCTAAACCCTAAACCCTAAACCCTAAACCCTAAACCCTAAACCCTAAACCCTAAACCCTAAACCCTAAACCCTAAACCCTAAACCCTAAACCCTAAACCCTAAACCCTAAACCCTAAACCCTAAACCCTAAACCCTAAACCCTAAACCCTAAACCCTAAACCCTAAACCCTAAACCCTAAACCCTAAACCCTAAACCCTAAACCCTAAACCCTAAACCCTAAACCCTAAACCCTACCCTAAACCCTAAACCCTAAACCCTAAACCCTAAACCCTAAACCCTAAACCCTAAACCCTAAACCCTAAACCCTAAACCCTAAACCCTAAACCCTAAACCCTAAACCCTAAACCCTAAACCCTAAACCCTAAACCCTAAACCCTAAACCCTAAACCCTAAACCCTAAACCCTAAACCCTAAACCCTAAACCCTAAACCCTAAACCCTAAACCCTAAACCCTAAACCCTAAACCCTAAACCCTAAACCCTAAACCCTAAACCCTAAACCCTAAACCCTAAACCCTAAACCCTAAACCCTAAACCCTAAACCCTAAACCCTAAACCCTAAACCCTAAACCCTAAACCCTAAACCCTAAACCCTAAACCCTAAACCCTAAACCCTAAACCCTAAACCCTAAACCCTAAACCCTAAACCCTAAACCCTAAACCCTAAACCCTAAACCCTAAACCCTAAACCCTAAACCCTAAACCCTAAACCCTAAACCCTAAACCCTAAACCCTAAACCCTAAACCCTAAACCCTAAACCCTAAACCCTAAACCCTAAACCCTAAACCCTAAACCCTAAACCCTAAACCCTAAACCCTAAACCCTAAACCCTAAACCCTAAACCCTAAACCCTAAACCCTAAACCCTAAACCCTAAACCCTAAACCCTAAACCCTAAACCCTAAACCCTAAACCCTAAACCCTAAACCCTAAACCCTAAACCCTAAACCCTAAACCCTAAACCCTAAACCCTAAACCCTAAACCCTAAACCCTAAACCCTAAACCCTTAACCCTAAACCCTTAACCCTAAACCCTAAACCCTAAACCCTAAACCCTAAACCCTAAACCCTAAACCCTAAACCCTAAACCCTAAACCCTAAACCCTAAACCCTAAACCCTAAACCCTAAACCCTAAACCCTAAACCCTAAACCCTAAACCCTAAACCCTAAACCCTAAACCCTAAACCCTAAACCCTAAACCCTAAACCCTAAACCCTAAACCCTAAACCCTAAACCCTAAACCCTAAACCCTAAACCCTAAACCCTAAACCCTAAACCCTAAACCCTAAACCCTAAACCCTAAACCCTAAACCCTAAACCCTAAACCCTAAACCCTAAACCCTAAACCCTAAACCCTAAACCCTAAACCCTAAACCCTAAACCCTAAACCCTAAACCCCAAACCCCAAACCCCAAACCCCAAACCCCAAACCCCAAACCCCAAACCCCAAACCCCAAACCCCAAACCCCAAACCCCAAACCCCAAACCCCAAACCCTAAACCCTAAACCCTAAACCCTAAACCCTAAACCCTAAACCCTAAACCCTCGGCTCGGCTCGGCTCGGCTCGGCTCGGCTAAGCTAACCCCTCGGCTCGGCTCGGCTCGGCTAACTATCGGCTCGGCTCGGCTAACCCTCGGCTCGGATAAGCTAACCCTCGGCTCGGATAAGCTAACCCTCGGCTCGGATAAGCTGTTCCTGGCTCGGATAAGCTAGGGTCGGATTGGGCTCGGATATGGGCTACATATATTGGGCTTTCTTAACTAATATAATTGGTGGGCCTAAATAATGTCAAATTGTTTCAATAATACAATTTGTAAACCCAAGTTGTAAACTCAAATATATTAGTTACAAATAAGCAAGCCCAAGTTGTAAACCCAAATATATCCATAATATTAACTTGTATAACCCAAGATAAACCATAATATTAACTTGTATAACCCAAGATAAACCTAATTATTTGAAAAACGTATGCGCACCATGCTTTACTTTCTGGTAAATTATATAAACATAGGAAAATCTAGCAAAGATTGTTAAGAATTTTATTTCTTGAAAATATGAGTTCTTAAAAGGCCCAAATAGTTTTAATGAGAACTAAGGAAATGGAGTAGTTAATTACAAAAAGTGTAACAAGGAATTAGTTAACCTGATAAATGGGCTTAGCCCAACGGTTTACACGCAGGCCGAAGCTAAATCACACCAGATTTCTCTCGCGTCACAAACAGTTTCGAATCCTGCAACACATCTCTCTCCTCTTTCTCGTTAATTCCCTGGAAACTCAAGATTTATATAACAAATACGCAATTGCAATTTAGAAACGAAAACCCAGAAGATGTTATAAGTAATTCGTAAAACAAAAAAACGATGTACACGAATTCGAATATGTATCTTAAAAGCAATCTCCAGGAATCTCTATGCTTCCATCAGTTGTCTTATTCCATAGCTTATAATATAGTGTAATGATACGTCTCAACTCCTTTTACCTCTTCTCCGTGGTGAGCAGCCAACACATCAGGTGGAATTCCTTACATTCCGTAATTTTTACATTAGCTGAATCTCGACCTGTCTTTAGCCTAATGGGAAAAATGAAAATATATCAAAGAGCAGTGTATAAAATTGGGCATCTCTGCAAGCCCAAGAACTGCAACTAAAAAAAATCGCTAAACAAATCACACGTAATTCAGCCGTGACAAGAACTAAGTTAACCTTTCCCTACAACAGTGTAATCCAGGTATCCAAATTGAATGACTTGACCAAACGAAGCAAAGAAGAACCGAAACAAAACTTCAAATTCAATATCTAAACACATTTAGATCAATCAAAAGAGTGTTATTTTCCAGTAATTTGGACATAGTGGCCTATAAACTAGCGTTTATGACCAGACTGATGAAATTAACCAAACCGCTGAAAGAGCTAGTGTAATAAAGATTCAATTTTTCCAAGTTCCCAGTACACAATCACATTCAAACAGAAAGTAAATTACTGAAACAAACAGAAATCAAAGAAAAGGCACATACTTTGTAACGTCCTCTTTATGAACCAGAAGAACATGAATAACAATGCCGCTAGCTGTAGAGAGCTTCTTGCGGCAGACATGGCACTTGAAGTGTTTGGCTTTCTCGTTGTGGAAGTCTCTGTTGCAGTAATAGCACCATACATTCTCCCTCGCTCTGCTTCTTCTTCATCCCCATCACTCTATGTGCGTCATGCCACATTATATCTCCACTTATAACTCTGCAACCAAGAGATCCAAGAGATGTTACCAACATGAAAAAGTGGCAATTCACAGCGAGCAAAGATGATTATATTGTTTTCAACACAATTTAGACTCTTAACGAACAATGATATTCGATGCGAATGAAACTTTGTTCTAGATGAGCTTCGCCAAAAAGAATCCAAGATCTGAGTTTTTGTGTCATGGATACCAAAAAAAAAAAAACAGAGGAAAATTATTTGGAAAAAACCTCAAGCAAAAGCGAGAAAAGGGGACTTACAGTAGCTTATTGTTATCAGTGGCGTCAGAATGAAGACAGACATGAACCAACAAGAAATACAAAAAACTGGTTGTCCAAGGAATTGAAATGTGCAGCAAGATCCCACCATCTGATTGGCATAGACAAAAAACGGTTGGTTCATCCACTCACAATCAAAAGCCACATTAGCTTCAATATCATCAACCCAATCAAGAAACAGTTGATGAAGCCTGTTAATCTGATGTCATTCACAGCTTCATGTCTTTCCCTCGTCTTCAAATCCAGATCCGTCTTCACTAACCCATCTCCAGATACCATCTTCTCCATGTCCTCGTTGCTTGGCTCTTCATCAGTCGCTAAAAAGGTACTTCCTTTTAAGATCTTATCTGTACTCAGCAAAGATCATCTCCCTCAAGCGTTGGCCTTGCGTGAGATTGAGACGATGTTCGAATCTTGGCGCTGTGTAAGGGATGAGTGATCTCTCCGATTAGGATTTTGATGGGTTTAGATCTCTGCGAAGAAACCAGAGAAGGTTTCTTGATGGGGATCGCCTTTCTCGACGTCGTGTTCTGACTCTGTGTCGTTATTGGCTTGCTTCTTAACTTGTCTGCTCCTCGAGAAGAAGAACTGTAACAGAGAGACGAAAGCGAGTTCAACAATGTCCGGAAGTAAAGAAACCCTACGAATTACGAGAAATAAGAAGAAGAAGAAGATGTATTACCCAAAGAATGCTTGATTCGCAATGGACGGCTCCTCTCTCTCGATAAATAGCAATGGACGGCTTCCTCTCTCTCGATCAATCAACCTCGCTATTTTGCTCTCTCTCTCTCTCTCTCTCCTCTTTTTGTTTCTCAAAGATCAGAAGTAAGAAAATTTCAAATTTTGAAAGAGAACGAGGAGAAATTGTAAAGTAGATCTTCAAGGATCCTATTGTCAGTTATATTTTTCAAAATCCCTTTTCAAAAAATTAGCCGTTGCTCGTTTCAGGTTTATCATTCTATGTAAACGCCGTCGTTTTTACTTATTTAAAATTTTAAATCAATATAGCAACAAGACACAAAGCGACACCGTTCCTGCCAAAAGGTAAAATACAAAACGTTGACCTTTTATATGACTAGTAGTTCAAGTTCATGATGCTTCTTCTTCTTCTGTATGTTGTTTTTGTTTCTCCGCTTACTCTGCCTCTAACTTCCTCAAGGTACTTAAACTTATTTTATTTCCACTTGATTCATCATACACTATTTATAAAACCTCTATCTGCAACAAAAGCACGTCCAAAGATAAGGGTTGGACGACTGGTTTTCTCAAAATGCATCACAAGGTTAAGGTTGATGAAATTAAAAACATGAACCTTGCGTTGAGAAAGACCTCTTTCTGTTAACTGACAAGTCACCAGGTGACATCTCTTTGCTGCAGATTATGCTTATAAAGAATGTGGCAACCTGACAACTACAGGTTCCAATGCTTCAACGACAATGGAAGGACCATGCGGATTGGTAATGGGTTAGGTTTGTACAACCAGCTCGGGCTTTATGTATACAATAACATGGAGACAACTAAATTTTTATTAATGTATCATAAACTCTTTTCCATGGTACATTACACAGTTTATTTTTTTTAATTATTTATCATTAAACTTAAAATATTGTTTAATTTAGCAGACTAAGCACTATGAAATATCTATTCTTTAGTGAAACGGAAAAAATAGAGGTTTTAAACGTCTTTAAGTAATATCATATGTAAGTGTACTATGCATCTATGAATGTTGTCATATTTTTTATTTTTCACAAAATATTTGGATTAACCCCTACGCAAATATTGAGTTTGGTTAAATGCTTTATATATTGAAGTTTATTCTCTTAGTGTTATTAAAAAATTTCGAGCCACTTTATATTTTTTTATTAATGAATGATAAATTCTCTTTCATAGTATATTGGCACATTTCTAATTGTTTAACAATTAATTTAGTAAACCTTCATATACTGCCTAAATAAGGTGACTTGCCACTATGGAATCTCTATTTTTCGGAGAAACAGAGACAACAAAGATTATAAACCTCTTTGATCATCATCCTATGTCAATACAGGATGAAACTATGCATTTAGAAAAGACTGTCATGTTTTTTTTTTCTCAAAATCTATGGATAAACCACTTCCAAAATATTGAGTTTTGTTTTGTAAAAATGCTACATATACTGAAACTTGTACTCTCAAGTGTTGTTTAAAATTTTTTACATCCTAATTTTATATTAATGTATGCTAAACTTTATTTCATGGTATATGAAAATCAATTTTAATTTTGTAACAATTTATTTATAGAATCTCTAGGAAATATGTATTTCCTAGAGAGACAACAAAGTTTTAAAACATCTCTTATCATCATCCTATGTCAGTGCATGATGAAATTATTCAATTAACAAAATTTTCATATTTTATAATTTGAAAATAAAGTTTTTGGTTAAGCGCTTTATATATTGAAGTTTATCCTCTTTATTGTTAGTTAATCACTTCATATTTTTTATTAATGTATGATAAATTCTACTTCATGGTATATTGACATCATTCAAATTTATTAACAATTAAGTTAGTTAAACTTCATATACTGCCTAAATAAGTGTGCTTACCGCTACGGAATCTCTATTCCTAGAAAAAAACAGAGATAAAAAAGATTTAAAACATCTTTCACCATCACCATATGTCAGCACATGGTGAAACTATGCAGAAAGACAAGATTTTCATAATCATTATTTTTTCTCAAAATATGTCCGTACCCTACAAAAATATTAAGTTATGTTAAGTGCTACATATATTGAAGCTTGTACACTTAAGTATTGTTTAAAAAATTATAACATATCCTACATTTACAGTAATGTATGCTAAAATTTCTATTATTGTATAAGAAATATATTTTAAATTTTCTAACAATTAATTTAATACAATTTCATATACCTCCTAAATTAGTGGACTAACTACTATGAATTATATATTTATATAGAGAAACAAAGACAACAAAATTTCCAAACATCTTTGATCATCATCCTATGTCAGTTCATGATGCTGTTATTCATTAAACAAAAGTTTCATATTTTTTCTTTTTCAAAATTTGTGAGTTAACCACTACGAAAATATTGAGTGTTTAGGTAAAATTGTTATATACTGAAGTTAATACTCTTTTTAAGCTGCTTCAATTTTCTAACTACATTCTAAATTTGTATTAATGTATCATAAACTCTTTTCTATGGTAAATGAGATCGTTTAAATTTTGTAACATTTTTTTCATAAAACTTAAAATATTGCTTAAATTGGCGGACTATCCATTATAAAATATCTTCTCTGGTGAAACAGAGACAATAGAGGTTCCAAACCTGTTTGAGCATGATCATGTGTCAGTGTACGATACAACTATTTTTATATTTTTTATTTTTTTCTCAAAATATTTGGATTAACCCCAAACGAAAATATTGAGTTTTTGGTTAAACGCATTATATTTTGAAGTTTATCCTCTTTACTGGTTTTAAAAAGTTTCTAGCCACTTTATATTTTTTATTAATGTATAATAAACTCTCTTTCATGGTATATTGGCATATTTCTAATTTTAAACAATTCATTTTGTATAACTTTATATACTACATAAATAAGTGGACTTACCTCTATGGAATCCCTATTCTTGGTGGTCACAGCGAGAGGTATTTGGGTTTGAGAGATACATAGCTACTTATAAGAACGTTGTGATGGCTCTCTATTTTTGAATGATGTTGCTGATTTCATGTACAAATTAAATTATTATTATTTATTTTTTTCAGATTGTGGAGAAGATGATTGAAATGATTAAATCTGGATCTGATTGTGGGATTGTGATGGTCAGACGGATGATTTGCAAGACCACATAATTATTATGTTAATACAACAAAGCACTAGATATAACTACTAATTGGCACAACTAGTTTGTTTTGTGTTATATATTTAACTTTTCACAATCAGTTATAACCTAACCAGTTAATATATATTTACGTTCTGTAATTGATCTACCGTTTTTTTAATTTTTTTTGTTGTAATGTAATACTATATTCACCAACAAAAAAACGCTAATCTTTTTAATTAAAATGAACGTGTATCTGTTTTGGGGCTTGAAAGAGGTGAGAAGGAAATTTTGAAAATAAAAAAGGAAATCAACTTGTGGTGCCAAACCAGATGTGGAGGTCAGACCATGGATCTAATGGAGCTAAGTTCGATATACACTTTATGAAATTGTTACATGCGACATCATGAAAACTATAAACCCAACAGCTAAAACTTATTATATATAAAAACTAAAAATATATAATAAGGGGGATGAAGTCACAGAAACCTCTATAAATAAAGGCATAGTATTTGGATCTGATTGTGGGGTTGTGATGGTCAGACGGATGATTTGCAAGACCACATAATTATTATGTTAATACAACAAAGCACTAGATATAACTACTAATTGGCACAACTAGTTTGTTTTGTGTTATATATTTAATTTTTCACAATCAGTTATAACCTAACCAGTTAATATATATTTACGTTCTGTAATTGATCTACCGTTTTTTTAATTTTTTTGTTGTAATGTAATACTATATTCACCAACAAAAAAAACGCTAATCTTTTTAATTAAAATGAACATGTATCTGTTTTGGGGCTTGAAAGAGGTGAAAAGGAAATTTTGAAAATAAAAAAGGAAATCAACTTGTGGTGCCAAACCAGATCTGGAGGTCAGACCATGGAGCTAATGGAGCTAAGTTCGATATACACTTTATGAAATTGTTACATGCGACATCATGAAAACTATAAACCCAACAGCTAAAACTTATTATATATATAAAAACGAAAAATATATAATAAGGGGGATGAAGTCACAGAAACCTCTATAAATAAAGGCATAGTATTATATAGTATTCAACAAACTCAACATCACTTGGAAACTCTAAATTACATAGTATTCTTAATTACAACATTTACATCGTCGATAAAACACCAAAACAAAAGATGTCGTCCATCGGAGCAAGTTACGCACCCGTACTGCCGTACATCTTATGCAGGAGAAGCTGAAGGAGAAGATTACAAGAGAAGAAAAAGATCAAAGTGTCGCCGTCGTTGTGACCGCTCTAGCCACCGCCAGTAGGAACTCTAACAGAGTCTACCCTTCTCGCTCGTCTTCTTATAGCGAACAAAGCATAAAATCGTAAGAGTAAAATCTAAGGTTAAGGAAGGAAATTCTCTGAGGACTGGTTCAGACATATGTAATTTGTCCAATGTATATGTAACATGTACGTATGTGAGATGTGTCTAAAACAGTATCGTGGTCGTGTTTATAAGTTTCCGTGGGAAGAAAGTTATACTCTGTCAGTGTCTTGGGTGTTCCCTTGTTGTGTATTAAAAGGTCGTTGTATGCAACTATGCAAGGTTTAGTGCTAAACTTAAAATGATCTAATGACTAAGAATTTTACTTACGATAATTATGGCATGTCAGTACTTACCTTAAACCAAAGATCCATAAAAAAATGAATAAGCAGAGAGGTCCAGCACAACCAACTTTAGTTCGTTCATAAAAAGGTACAAAAGTAAAGTAAAAAACATAAGAGTTCTTCTCATGCGTTCAAACATTAGAAATACCACACCAAACTCAACAAAGTCCTCAGCTTTTGTCTGCAGCTAAGCTAAATTCCTAAGAGCCAAGTAACAAGATGTCAAGATCACCTGTGATTAGCTGCAAGTTTAGCTGCAACTTAGTCCTTTGACAAAGGGAAAGAAGTATATCCTGGAGATTGCTTTTGTCTTCTTGAAAAGATCATCCAGAGTGACTATGGGAGGCTCTTGTTCCTCGGCAACTAAAGGAAGAGGAGGAAGGGTATGTCGTTATTTGACTGGAGATGCTTTGGCCAAGGGCGGTGGTGGTGGCAGAGCAGTTGGAGGTGGCTGCGAAGGAGCTTTAGTCTGTGGCTGAGGAGCTTCCAGTTTTGCATTCACTTCCTCTGGTCCAACAAAGTCAGCTGTCAGAAGGCGGCCTCAGTTAGGTGGCCATTGGAGGTTATACACTGCTTCTCTTGTTGCTGCAGCTTCTTCAACTGAGCCATACTGCATTCACATCACACCAACTATCAGTTACGAGAAATTCTACAGACACATGAAATCAGAATATCAAAACAGGAAGCAACATTTTTTTGCAAACCAAAAAAAGATTGAAGAAGGGGAAGGTCTTACAGATACATAGCAGTGGGTCTTAATGGTGTCCATCCAAAAACTAGTGACGTTTCTGGTTTTGCCCAAAAGCTCTTGAACAGCTTTCAGTGTGAATGGCCAAAGGAAACGATCAATCCTGAGGGAATTGGTAGGCTCCTTTGGAGATGGAGGAACTGCCAACAAATATTGAGCAAATATATCATAAAACAACGAATAAGAATAAGAGATGGAAAAACACATATATAGGGTTGGGTGATGGTTTACATACCACGCGTTCCTTAGGTCCATCCTCACTAACCGAAGAGTCAGATCGGGAGAAGTCACGCTTCAGACCAGCTGACTTCGGTGTTGTAGTGGCTGCCACGCTATTAGTAGTCTGCGCTTCAGGAACTTTAAAAGTCTCGGAGTTCCATCGGCGTTGCCTCTTTGCAGGCTCATTGTTTACAACAGCTTCTTGATCTACAATGAGGTAAGAGTCAAAAGATTTCATTATAGGCAAACTTGGAATTCAACACAGATGCTTCAAAAGCTATTAAAGATGTATTTCACAAGCCGGCAAGAAGATTAAACACTAGAAAACGAATTGATTCATAAAAGAAAATGGAAAAGGAGAAAGCCTTACCATTAACAGGAAGCTTTCTTTTGTCGGAAGCCACTAGTGGATGGTTTTTATTATCAGGGGCTACCCCTTTCCCAGCTTCCATAATATCAGCCTTCTCAGGAAGCAAGTCATTTTTTTCACTCTTATCCACCACTTCATGAGATGTAACAGATTCATTATGCTTTGTCTCTGGCTCATCATCTATAGACTCATCACCAGAACTTGTATCTAATTTCAAATTTTCAGAGTCGCATGCATCGACATTATTATCATTTATTTTGGTCATATCTGCATTAGCAGCAACGCTGTGATCTCCACCTCCAACAGAGATATCTTCTGCTCAAGTGACGGCTTCTCGACATCCATTGGATGTGAATCGCCAATGACTGTTGAAGGCTTTTGAGACTTATTAACACTATGTTCTAATTTGAATATCAGCAGCAATTTCGTTACCTTTTAGTTCTATTTTTGCATTATTTGACACACAATCAGTAGAAATACAGTCAGATTTTACCGGGGATGACCTCAGATACCTGGTTGTGCGTAACAGATTCTTCAACCACTGCCTCTGTAGGCTTAGAATCCAACCCGCTAAACGTTTCCTTACTCTCTCAATCTCTATATCAGATTTGAGAACAGTCTGCCCAGTTGCAGTCACACCAGACTCCACTCCATCTTTCACATCAACCTTTGAACCATCAAGACCAGCTAAGTCTTTGGTTTAGAAAACACCTAGGGTGGTGTTGTCTCAACGGCAGTTGATGCTTCAGTTACTGTCTTAACATCAGTAGGTTCCGGAGTGGTTTGCACTTGATCTGGTGCAACGTTGCCTCCAGGTAACCTCAGGTTGTTGATTGGCTGCCACGGCAGCAGCAGCAGTGGCAAGAGCAGCAGCATTGAGCCTTTCGGATTCTTGTTGCTCGAGACAAAGAGCTTCATCAAGACGCCTAACCAAATCAACCTTCAAGCCTTGTGTGGTTAGTCTCCGTCTTTTAAGCTGTTCCTTCAACTCGGTTGGTTACCTTCCAGTTGTCAATTGGTCGGTTGTCCAGGATTGGAAATGGTGATGACGACATATCTTTTTAGTCTATGAGAGAGTAAAACAAAAATCAAAATATAAAGTTTGAGAAATTTATAGAAATCTATCTCAGAGGAAGAGCAATGCAACGAAACAAATCTATAATTTAAGAAAAATAATCATACTTGTTTAACAAAGTGATAAGCTTTCGATATGACTTAGAGTGAAACTTGTTGAATGCGTGAACATATCCTTAAGAAGAATGGGTAATTAATTAGAAAAATGATCAAAACCCATCACCGAAGATTACAAATTTCCACAAGTTGAAAATGCAAATCAGAAGAAACGAATTCAATTTTGTAGCTCAAACCCATAAAAAAAGAATTGACAAATGAGAGAAGGAAGTGTACGTACTAAACGAGACGAATGGATAAGGCGTACATTTGGCATTTTTTCTAAACAAAATTGAAAGATGAGGCGAATGGGGGATTGATTCTAGGCTTTGAATTCGTCGGATGTTTGATTGATAATGTGGAAAATAAGTGGAGGGCCTAAAGTGAATTATCACAATTTTACACGAAATAACGAATCTACCCTTGCTTATTATAAGTTTCCAGAGATATCATTCCCACCGGAGATCTGTTTCTTGATTTGTACGTCGTCAGCAACGCATTCATCATGCTGCGAAAGTATGTGAGTATTGCATTTATCTACTTTTACTAGTGTGATTCCTACTTTTAGCATTAATTCTGATTGTTGCATGTTATCTTTGCTGGCATCAGAGGTTCAATTCATTTGAGTTTTTCGAGAAAGGCAACCAAAAGACTCTAGAGATTAATGACTAGCCGTAACGGTAACATTATTTTCCCCCGACTAAACTACACAGTCTACACACTACACTCAATTACAATCCAAATGAATTGGTCTCATGTCCATCTCCTTCTTCTTCCTCCAAATCCCTCAGGTCCTTTGCTTTCCCCAACATTGGTTCCCTCTCGTCTACTTCAAAGTCTCTGAGGTCCCTCACTGCCACCGTCGCTGGAAATGGTATAGGATCTTCCTTATCCGCGCGGATGGTTGCGTCGTCTGCGGTCAGAGCCCCTATGTCTCTCGATTTCGAGACTTCTGTCTTCAAAAAAGGAGAAAGTCACTCTTGCTGGTCACGAAGAGGTTCTTATTCTTTAAAAAAAAAAAATCTGATCTTTTGTCTTAATCATTTGCATGTATATCGTATGTGATTGTTGCTGATATTTGTTATCTTTTGTTTTAGTACATTGTGAGGGGGGGAAGGGACTTGTTCCTGATGCTTTCAAGGGGATTAAGCAGATTGGTGTGTCATTGGCTGGGGATCTCAGGTAGTTTTTTGTTCTCCTTGTCTTGTCTTGTCTGTGCTTTCCTTAATCAACATGTTTCTGGTTTGGCTTCGATTTGTGGATTCATTACTTAAGAAGCAAAGCTAACAGCTTTGCGTGGAGTTTTTTTTTATTTGGTTAACTGATATCTATTTACTTACATGTGAATGAAAGGGTTTTCATTTCCATGCTTTTTAGTATTTTTGAGCTTCAACGAATAAGATGAAAATTTAAATTTAATGTTGTTTATCTTCAGTATCTATTTAAGCAGCCAGCCAGAAACAATATAGGTTAGCTCGTTGGTAACTTAATATCTGTTAGTTTTCTAGTCTTCTGACTTGTTTCATCTGATTATGTTTCAGTGAGATTGGGAAGGAAGCAGAACATCAAAGAAGAAGCAGGTTAATATCACTTCACTGAAATTCAGAATTTAGAGGTATGAGTTTCTCTGATCAAAAATATTGAAAAGTTTACGGATCTATTTGTAGAAACTTGAGTGAGTGCTGACTGTTTGGTTGGTGTTTCGTTTCTCTGCAGCAAATAGCTAAGGTGAAAGAGGAAGGTTCATGAGATAACAGATGGTGGAAGACAAGATGAGTATTCTCATTGCTCAAGGTATCTAATTTCATGTCTTTTACCATTTTCTTTTAAATCTTTTTTTCTTGGGCAAGATTCTATATTTTTGATTTTCTAGGAAGTGGGAGGGAGATTCAGACCGCTGTCGGAGATAACAGGAGTTTGCCATCGCTGTCGGGAGCAGATCGCTTGGAAACGCAAATACGGCAAATACAAAAAGCTAACCGAACCCGCCAAATGGTATCTGATCTTGTCAGCTGAATTTGATTGTTACTCTGTCGATAATAAAAATTTGAAAGGAGCAATTTTTTAATTGTTTTGGTTTCAGTCAGAAGTGTTTAAAGCGTAATGTTCGTCAAGCATATCACAAGTTATGCACTGGTTAGTGTGTTCTGTTTCTCTCTCGCGAGTGACATTAGTTATTTATTTCGGTTTTTAACATTAAATTGCTGATAAACAGGTTGTGCCAAGGAGCAGAAAGTGTGTGCCAAGTGTTATACTTCTTCCGAGCAAATCATGGGAAGGTAACTGTTGAGATTACTGAATAAAGTCTTTTCTTTTGCTCCTGCTAGATTCGTAGCTCTAAGGTTTCAAGGCAATTTTGTTTGGTTTCTTGCAGAGATATTTATGAGGTAGAGGCTGAACAGAACCTGCTTGATGAGACTATCAAGAATGCTAGGGAAAGAGATCGAATGACACTTTGGCGTGTGGTAAGCTTCTTCACCCTTTTAACTATCTATGTTTGTTTCCAAACAATTATTTTTTTACTCTGAAGAGTGGTGTGTGAGTTAAAAGTTTTTTTTTTCTCTTCTTGATGTTTTTATCTTTTGCTTTGTAGGTGAGTTTCAGAGGAAGTAAAAAAAATGGAATCCTCTTTCTTCAGCCGTGTAAGTATGGAACCCTCTTTTTTCTCTGTGTTTTTTTTTGGGAAATTCTAAATTATTGGATTGATAGATACTAAACCTTCATAATATGTAAAACAAATAGATTGCAACGTCCAGTCAATTGATTTGTTCGTTAAGTTTCATTTGTCTCTACACATTTGTCATATTTAGTCACTCAAAATCAGTATCTTGATTCTAGATGATTGGACTGATAGACACTAAATTCAAAATGTGTAAGACAAATAGAGGCAGCGTCCATTCATTTGTCCGTTAGAGATGTTCATTTGTCTTTACACATTTGTCATATTTGGTCACTCAAAATCAGTTCAGTAATTCTAGATTATTGAATTGATAGACACCAAATTCATAATGTGTAAAACAAATAGAAATGCAGTCATTTGTCTTTACACACTTGTGATCATTAGTCACTCAAAATCAGTTTGGTAATTAAGAGTTTCCCGTTCGTATGTCGTTTGTTTGTGTGTTTCTTTGTTTTTTTTCGTGTATGTCAGATTTGTCAGTGATGCTGCACTATGGAACTTGACCCTTGAAGGCTTATCTGGATATGAGTTTTTTAAAGAAGATGCTGCCTGCCTCTCTTCTCAATTTCATACAAGGTATGTGTTATAGTTTATCATTGATTGTATGATACTGAATCAAAATTAAAACTTAAACCTTACATTCTCTTGTTAGGTGTTCATGGATGTGCCACTCCATATATAAATAAGCGTGCCCGAGCTGGGAAAATCAAAGGTAATATATTCCTCTGCATTTGTTTTTCTTTATAACGAGAGGTTCTAGGTTTTTGAATTGACTTATTTTTCAATTTTTCTCAAAATTTGTTTCAGGTTTAGGGAACCACAGTAGATTATTCTGCATTTTAGAGAAGCTACCTACGGGCACTCCACTCTGGACATAAAAACAGAACACATGCAATATACCACTGGAACCGTAATGATGATGGGAAGAAAGTAGCAACAGATGAGTTTGTGTTATACAACCAGTACTGGTGAGTTTGCTATTTAACCTTTACTTAAGCTCCAAGTAACATGCATAGAAGCAGAACTAAGTGAAAACAAAATGCGCATGAATGCAGGGGAAAGAACACTAGACGGCTTTGTGTTGGAAGAAAAGATGTTACTGGGGCGATGAACCTGTTGTATACGAAGATAAAAGATGGATTGTGCAAGCCGAATACGAGCACGTATAATGTTCTGTCGGGTACGTTTATCAACTTGGGAGAGATTTGGGATGATCTTAGAGGATGCGAGACGGATCCGGATTTGGATTCGTATACTTTCTTGGTTCATGGGTTGTGTGGGAAGGATAAATGGAAAGAGGCGTGTAGGTGCTTTGTGGAGATGATAGAGAGAGGTTTCTTGCCACAGAAGCTAACGTTTGAGACGTTGTATAAAGGATTATACAGTCTAATAAGTTGAGGACTTGGAGAAGGTTGAGGAAGAAACACGACGAGGAATCTATCACCTTTATCACCTTTGGATCTGAGTTTCAGAGATATCTTTATGAGCCTTACAAGAGATGGAGAGACTGTTTTGTTTAAATAAAATCTGGTTTCTAGACTGTTTTCTTTTCTTAATACTTAAAACATACTTATAATCTTGGCCTGTTGCAAGGTCATATTTGTATTTTACTTTCTAGACTGGTTTACAGATATGATTGTATGTGCATGTCCTTCCTCATATCACATTTCATGTATGACTTTTCATGGATGTATAGGACCAAATAAATACTCGTAAGTTTACACTTTTGAGACATTTTTTTGTCAATGCAAAGGGAAAAGGGGATACAAATATTTGGACTAATCAATGTGATCATAAAAAAAAACAACATAAGCGGGAGTGAGCTGGCAAGTGACCTGGAGAAGGATTCTGAAGTTTAAAGAAGTCAAGAGGAAACTCTGATTCAGCGAGAGGCTTTGCAGTTACAAGGGAGAGCTGAGTACGGGAGTTAAATAAAGTCTGAGAGTTCATTTGTACTTTCTCATGCTTGATGTTGTTTGTAAAGATGTTATGAGTCGTCATGAGAGCTTAGATCATTCACTATAAAGCTGTATTTGTTTGTTCATTGATAATTAAAGGAAATTTATAGTGATTCTTGAGTTACAGATATCTTAAATCTATCATAATCATACAATTATTATAAATTAAAAGAAAAATATATTCTTTTTTCTTCCTTTCCTTCACCTCTTAGGCTATTGCGGATGTAATGGTCTCAACCTCTGCTGGACGTCACAATTCACCATCTCCACTTCAAAGCTTTGCCATTGCTGAAGCAGACAAATTTTCCCTTGGTGGATTCCTCTTCCTCCACTCTCTTGAAGTACTCCTCTATCATGCAATCCTTCCAGTCGCCATGGCTTCCACTGTAATTTCAGGTTCATTATATATATGACAACCACAATATAATAAATAGTGTGACGCATTCGGACCTAACCGATCTAAGAGAGATTTTAAGGCTTGCCGGTGAAGCCTTTTTCAATGCTTGATTGGTGGCTGAGATCCAATCATCGGATTCGTTATTGGCCTCTCTCTCTCTCCCAAGCAGCACATCCGACGGCAGGGTGCATCGTCAAAGGTATATTAGTCAACTCCCCATCGCAAGTCAACATATCAACTATATCGATGGAAAAACTCACTGCAGCTATAATTTCTTCCACAGTTCTTTCCGAAAAGCACCTATCAATAACATCTAGCCTGAGTAAAGAAACAAACGGAAAGATAAGAAACAGCTGTTCTCTGTGAAAATATATAGGGATATTCTGTTACTACTCTGTTTTGATATTACGTAAATATAGCTTCGGTTGTATAGGATCCCTAAACTCAGGCTATTTAAAGCCTTGTATATCAATGTATCCCGATAAGGGGAATTCATCTACTATCACTCTGCTCTTTTTCATCCGCACAAATCTTCCATTCAACTTGTAATGAGAAATGGATTCGGTAAAGAGCAATTGAAAGCTGACACCGATACGGAATTTTCAAAACATGTAGCGTAATCAGATCAGTAACAAGAGCAAATGCTTTAAGCATATGACATGGAATGCGTAAGATTTTGGCATGACAAAATAACTAAAGATATGATCAAATTCACTTGCCTGTGGTAAGCACTCTACTGTTTAAGGTGCGGATGCTGAGAGTATGCATCGAGAATTGTTGAGGTAAAGGTCGGATCACTTGAATCAAAATATGCAAAGATCTATGTACTTCCAATGTAGTCAACCTCTGTGACAAGGAGTAACCTGACTGAGTTGCGAAGTAAACAGTGGTTGAAAGTTGAAACTAGTAGCTATACAAATTTTTAAGTTAAAAAAGCCACTACGAATTTAAACAACAACAAAATTTACAGCCCACAGATTCAACAAAGGAGTAATAACAGCGGACACAGACCATCACACTGGAGAAAATAAGCATACCGAACAAGACTTGTTCCAAAGACATGACTATAGTGCAGGACACAACATGAGTATCAGTCAGTCCGTGGCAAGAACATGACAAACAGAGACACAACTTCTTACAGAGTTATTATTACGTCCATTGTGCTACTTCAACACTCGATTTCTCTTCCACCAAAACCAGTGATAAGAAATTGATTCAGTGAGGGATCGTCATCGATATGTGTTGGTTAAAAGAAGAAGAGGAAAAGAGAGAGAGAAACCATTCTAATCTCGACTGTTGTTGACTGACAGTGACAGCTTTTTTGAAAAAAATTACAGCTTATTGGTGGGGTGACTGGGTTTAGTATAATTTAATTGGGCCTTTGTGTTGTTGGGTATTATAAAAGTGTTTATCTCTGGGCCTGATTGGATCCACCTCTAACCTTGAATCTGAAAGAGCGTCGGGGGTTTCGTTTCGATCAGATTCTCTGACATGGAAGGAGGAGGGAGACCGGGAGTTTTGGTCGTCGGTTCATCTGGTGTCGGCAAGCGCACCCTTCTCTCTCGTACGTGCTGATACGATTTCTGCTTAGCTTTTTTTGTTTGTTTTGGATCTAGTCTCTGTATCATTCATACATTTTTGTTGGGGTCTTTTCTTTTATTAACAGGATTGCTCTCTGTCGACTTTGAGGATTCAACATCTCAAACCACCGAAGTTCATGAGTAAGAATTTGTGTACCATTTTCTGAAGAAATATCTTACTTACTAGACTTTTTGACCAGCTGGACGATTAACACCAAGTATTACTCCGCGGATGTATCTGTTTGGATATCACATATTTGCCACGATGACGACTTCTCTCTCCCTCACTCACATCCTCCACTTGTGGCGTTAGTTATGGTCTTCGACTTGACTCAGGTTTTCAGATTCATTCATTCATAAGTCATACGCCCTTCCTCCTTGTGAATCTCACCACCTTTTACATTAACCTAACCCTTTATTTTTGTTTTTTTTTTTTTTTTTTGCAGCTGTCAACTCTTGTTGCTCTTCAGGACTGGTTTTCTCATGCTGCTGACATCATCAACAGTTTTGATATCTTGTTGTGCATTGGCAACAAAGTTGATCTTCTCCCTCATCATCCTGCTCATGATGAATATAGAAGACGTCTTTTGAAACCAACTCACTCCTCCTCCTCTACAGATCTCCTCTATTCAGACATTGATGACTTTGGCATCTCCCAAAGTGAAGGATGTAGCTTGTTGGGGAGCAGCGACGATACATCACTGGATATCAGGGCAACATGTCTCCAGTGGTGCCGCGACAACAACATCGAGTTCATTGAGGCTTGTGCATCTAATCCTGATTTTGACAAGTGTAACTTCCCTTCCTCCTTTCTTCGTATTGATGAAGTAGTAACCAGGATGTGCATTATTACTCTATATAAAAAATAGCGTGTATTGAACTTGTGAGGAATTGGGATAAAATGATATGATCAGAGGAATTTAATGGACTCTCTGGGGTTACTCCTTTGTAGGTTTATCAGTCGATGGAGATTCTCAAGGAGTTGAACGTCTGTTTGGTGCTCTTTCCGCACATATGTGGCCTGGAATGGTTCTCAAATCGGGTGATAAGATTAATGAACCGGTGTTACCTCTTGGTGAAGGTTATTATTTCCTCCTTCCTTCCTGTTTTCTTCTCCCATTTATTATATTATCCTTGTACTTATTTTGATTCCATCCATCTTTCCTTGTCAGAGTTGTCAGAAGAAGAATCTGAATATGAATTGGAGTATGAAGTGCTATCATCAGGCTCAGCCGATCCATGGGAAAATTTCGATGAGAAATGGGTTTCCGCAAGTGAAGCACATTCATACGCAGATCCTGGCGGATCCACCTCACGGGAGGTAGAAAATAAGGAAGTTGAGCTGCTATCTTCAGGGACACAGAGTCAGACTGAGAGAGCAGTAGTAACAACAGATGAGATACCTTTGGGGACAGAACACGACAAATTTTATGAGTTGGAAGACGTGGAACAGTTGATGTCTGAAATAGGGAACATCCGTGACAACTTGAGATTGATGCCTGATTTCCAGAGGAGGGAAATAGCTGCAAATCTAGCCATGAAAATGGCTTCCATGTTTGGAGGCGACGACAGTGATAACGAGGAAGAATCTGAATGAGCCCGTTTATATCAAGTATTTCGGAAGATCAGCATGAACCACAGTTTAATCCTTTCTTTATAAAACTTTTTTTTTATAATCAGAATTTGTTTCATGCTTCGTGACAGACTCTGCCACTAATACTACGTTGTTGCACGCTCTAATATGAAGCCGACACGACATGTTGTATATCTCATTACTTTTCCTCTTGATGTGTAACGTAGTAGTCTTGGAGCTCTAGATAATATAACCTTATACGGACATCGTAGTTGGTAACACAGGCAAGGCAATCATATTAGTGCACAAGTCTAGTAGAAAACAGAGATGTGGATGGGATTATACTCCATATTATTAAGAGGAACATGCGTCACGAAGCAGAATTGTGTTCCATGGATATGATCTCAAGCTGACTAAAATGATACTTTTTCCAGCCATGGATCTGCAGTTGCAGTGAATTATGAATACAGCTAGGAAAGGAGGGCATTGAGAAAGCTATTCAGGAGTTTTGTACCTAAGCATCAACTGTAGAGGATGTGAAAGACAGCCGTGAAGAATAGTAGGATGTGCAGCAGATGCAAACCGGTGACAGATATGAGTGGTAAACAATGAGGGAGATAACGTAAGAGATCACTAGAGCTGGACCCGTCCGACCGGACGTGTATTTATTTTCATTTTTTATATAAATATATATTATTTAAATGTTTGTCAGTTTATATTTTTAAATAGGGCAATTGTCCATAATAGCACATTTCAAGTTTATTGTCTCCAAAATGACACTAGAAGGAGAAATTCACAAAAATGACATTCATTAATAGATGAAATGTCCGTAATATCCTTGTTTCTTAAATAATTAAACAAACAAATAAAAGAAAAAAAAAATATAACCACTTCTCTCTCAGCCTACGGCGTTCTTCTTCCTCGATCTCTTCACGATTCTCTGACGGCAACGATTGTTCTTCGATTCTCCGATTTCGTTCTATCATTTCCGGTGATCATCTCACGAAGATTCGACTCTCCAAGATATGATTCATCTTCTTAGGGTTTCCTATTTGGGGATTTCAATTTGTTGTTTGAATCTTTGATGTTTCGAATGAGTTCTTTTTGTTGATAATTCGTTCCGATTTGATATTGCTTCAAAGACGATTCCGTCTCGTGATCAGATATCTACTGATCGAGAAACATGTTCTCTTTCTCTCTCTCTCTCTCTCTCTCTCTCTGTATAGAATACGATCATTCATCCTCGAATTGTTCGTATTGGAGTTCGATTTCAGTTGTTGTTTTTGTGCTATTTGTAATTGCATCTTTCTTTTTGGATACGTTACATCGCAATTGAACGGTGAGCTCTATATGCATAACAATTGTTGTTATGGATACCTGTTAAAACTGTCCAAGCTTTTGTGGGTTTTGCCATGGGCCATGAACTATATTTGTCTCATGGCATAAAGCCTTTGCTTCTCTTTTTAAGATGCTGAACGGATTAGCTTGCATTAGTTCACTTTTTCCTGTAACTATATTTCCACAATGTTGTAACCTGAGTACTCTACTCCTTTGTGTTGGGAGAAACAGAATTCAGTATCATTATATCTTCAAGACCTAAACTTGGTTCTCTGCAACTCTGGTGCTATAATTTTCAATGTCCTATATCTGAAGCTGGATTCTTCTCTTATTTCTGGTGTTTAACTGCTATAAATGATGAATTAATTACAAGAAACTAACGCATATATGTACGTTATGGGACTTGGGTTATGGTCATGTATGGTGTTTTTGTAACTAGTGTTGAGTTATGTTGAGTATATACATCATCAAACTTCGTTAAGGAGATCATATTCCCATATTATATTATACGGTAATCCTGAGTTATCTTCTAGTTTTGTCTCTAAATATCTCTTCCTTTTGTTTTGAAGGTGTTTTTGTTTTACGACACAAAAGCCTCTAGTTTTGTTTTATTTTTTTCTTGGTTTTTTTTGCAGGTTTGGTGATGTGCAGATGCTTCCATGGCAGAGAGAAAAAAGAGTAAATATGTTAAACGAATGAAACAGTGAACATGAAACTAGTAGTAAAATATTTGCATCTTGGTGGAAAGCTTTCCTGAATATTTGATATTAACAAATTTGAATTTTTTTTGCTTGGTTACCTGTTTGGTTCACGCATATTGAGATCTATGGTAGGCTCCTAAATTTGCTTATTACATTCCTAGTGCTTGCTTTTACTTGTGAAATTGTTTGGTTTTGTTGATTTTAGGAAGAGTTTGTATAGTTTTAGGAAAGCTATCCAGAAAATTTGATACCAACAAATTTGAATTTTTTGACTTGGTTACGCAGAATAGTAATACGATGTGAGATTTATTAAGGCTAGAACTGCCTTATAGACTGAGACACGGGCTGGAACTTAAGTTCTCACAAGTATATTCAAATATTGTTTTCCTTTTCAAATTTTCAATTAATTTAGGAAGCTTTTGTATATATTCAGGATTGCCTTCCTGATAGGATAGCTTTTAGCATTTTCGGGATGGATTTCCAGAAAAATAAATGGGTGTGTTTTCTTGTTAAGTCTGTTTTCGAAGAGAATCAAAAGCGTGTAATGAATTTTAGACAATCCTTGTTCGGGATGACTATCCTAAATTATAACTTAATCTTCTCAAAAAAACATTATCAAAATATATACAAAATTCATTGGCTATAGAAATCAACAAATATAGTTCAGTGTCTACAAAATAGAGAACACATATCAAACATATAACATTAAAATATGATAGTTTGAAGCATTTTCAATAATTTGATCGAGAAAGTATTAAATGTGGTATCATTATAAAACACAAATTTTATATAAGATAGCTTTTGGCATTTTCAGGATGGGTTTCCGGAAAAATAAATGAGTTTGTTTTCTTACATAAGTCTTTTTTCAAAGAGAATTCAAAAGCGTGTAATGAATGTTAGACAATCCTTGTTCAGGATGACTATCCTAAATTAGAACTTAATCTTCCTAAAACAAAAAAAACATTATCAAGATATGTAAGAAAATTTATGGGCTATATAAATCACTAAAGAGAGTTCATTGTCTAAAAAATAGAGAATACATATCAAACACAGAACATTAAAATAAGATAGCTTGAAGCATTTTCAATAATTCGATCGAGAAAGTGTTAAATGTGGTATCATTATAAAACACATATGTTATATAGGATAGCTTTTGGCACTTTCAGGATGAGTTTCCAGAAAAATAAAATGAGTGTGTTTTCTTGCATAAGTTTATTTTCGAAGAGAATCAAAAGCGTGTAAGGAATGTTAGACAATTATTGCTCATGATGGTTATCCTAAATTGGAATTTAAATTTCCAAAACAAAAAAAAAGCATAATAAAAATCTATAAGAAAATTCATTGGCTACATAAATCATCAAATATAGTTCATTGTCTACAAAATAGAGAAAACATATCAAACAGAGAACATTAAAATAAGATAGTGTGAAGCATTTTCAATAATTTGATCAAGAAAGTGTTAAATGTGGTATCATTATAAAACAAAAATGTTATATAGGATAGCTTTTAGCATTTTCTGGATGGGTTTCCAGAAAAATAAAATGAGTATGTTCTTGCATAAGTTTGTTTTTGAGATAATCAAAAACGTGTAAGAAATGTTAGAAAATCCTTGTTCAGGATGGCTATCCTGAATTGGGATTTTATTTTCCAAAAAAAACATAATCAAAATTTATAAGAAAATTCATTTGCTATAGAAATCATCAAATATAGTTCATTGTTTACAAAATAGAGAACATATATTAAAACATAGAACATTAAAATAGGATAACTTGAAACATTTTCAATAATTCGATCAAAAAAGTATTAAATTTGGTATCTTTATAAAACACATATGTTATATAGGATAGCTTTGGGCACTTTCAGGATGTGTTTCCAAAAAACAAAAATGAGTGTGTTTTCTTGCATAACACTATTTTTAAAGAGAATTAAAAGCGTGTAAGGAATGTTAGACAATCCTTGTTCAGGATGGTTATCCTGAATTGGAACTTAATATTCCAAAAAAAAAACATAATCAAAATTTATAAGAAAATTTATTTGCAATAGAAATCATCAAATATAGTTCATTGTTTACAAAATAGAGAACATATTTCAAACAGAGAATATTAAAATAAGATAGCTTGAAACATTTTCAATAATTCGATCAAGAAAGTGTTAAATGTGGTATCTTTATAAAACTCATGTGTTATATAGGATAACTTTTGGCACTTTCATGATGAGTTTTCAGAAAACTAAAATGAGTGTGTTTTCCTGCATAATTTTGTTTTCAGAAAAAAATTAAAAGCATGTAAGAAATGTTAGACAATCATTGTTCAGGATGGCTATCCTGAATTGGAACTTAACCTTCCAAAACAATAAAAATAACATAAGAAAATTCATTTGCTATAAAAATCATCAAATAGAGTTCATTGTTTACAAAATAGAGAACATATATCAAACAGAGAACATTAAAATAGGATAACTTGAAGCATTTTCAATAATTCAATCAAGAAAATGTTAAATGTGGTATCAATATAAACACACATATGTTATATAGAACAACTTAGGCACTTTCAGGATGGTTTTCCAAGAAAAAAAATGAGTGTATTTTCTTGCATAAGTCAGTTTTAGAAGAGAATCAAAAGCGTATAAGAAATGTTAGACAATTCTTGTTCAGGATGGCTATCCTGAAATTGAACTTAATTTTCCAAAAAAAACAAACATAATCAAAAGCTATAAGAAAATTCACTGGCTATAGAAATCACAAAATATAGTTGGTTGTCTACAAAATAGAGAACATTAAAATAGGATAGCTTGAAGCATTTTCAATAATTCTATCAAGAAGGTGTTAAATGTGATATCAATAAAAACACACATATGTTATATAGAACACCTTTTGGCACTTTCAGGATGTGTTTTCAAGAGAAAAAATGAGTGTGTTTTCTTGCATAAGTCTATTTTCGAAGAGAATCAAAAACGTATAAGAAATGTTAGATAATCCTTGTTCAGGATGGCTATCCGGAAATTGAACTTAATCTTCCAAACAAAAAATCCGGAAATTGAACTTAATCTTCCAAACAAAAAACATAATCAAAATCTATAAGAAAATTCACTGGCTATAGAAATCGCCAAATAGAGTTGGCTGTCTACAAAATAGAAAACATTTAAATAGGATAACTTGAAGCATTTTCAATAATTCTATCAAGAAAGTGTTAAATGTTGTATCAATATAAACACACATATGTTATATAGAAAAGCTTTTGTCACTTTCAGGATGGGTTTCCAAGAGAAAAAAATGAGTGTGTTTTCTTGCATAAGTCTGTTTTCGAAGAGAATCAAAAACGTATAAGAAATGTTAGATAATCCTAGTTCTTGATGGCTATCCTGAAACTGAATTTAATCTTCCAAAAAAAAAACATAATCAAAATCTATAAGAAAATTCATTGGCTATAGAAATCACCAAATAGAGTTGGTTGTCTACAAAATAGAGAATACATATCAAATATATAACTTTAAATAAGTTAGTTTGAAGCATTCTCAATAATTCGATCAAGAAAGTGTTAAATGTGGTATTTTTATAAAACACATATTTTATATAGGATAGCTTTTGGCACTTTCAGGATGAGTTTCCAGAAAACTAAAATGAGTGTGTTTTGTTGCATAAATTCTGCTTTCAAAAAGAACCAAAATCGTGTAAGAAATGTTAGACAATCCTTGTTCAGGATGGCTATCATGAATTGGAACTTAATCTTCCAAAAAAAACATAATCAATATCTATAAGAAAATTCATTTACTATAGAAATCATCAAATTGAGTTAATTGTCTACAAAATAGAAAGCATTTTAAATAATTCTGTCAAAAGTGTTAAATGTGGTATCATTATAAATCACATATGTTATATAGGATAGTTTTTGGCACTTCCAGGAAGGGTTTTCAAAAGAATAAAATGAGTGTGTTTTCTTGTATAAGTCTGTTTTGAAAAGAATGAAAAGCATGTAAAGAATGTTAGACAATCCTTATTCAGGACGACTATCCTAATTTGGAACTTAATCTTCCGAAAAAAACATATCAAAATCTTTAAGAAAATACATTGGCTATTGAAATCAGCAAATATAGTTCATTGTATAGAAAACATAAAGCATTTTAAATAATTCTGTCAAGAAAGTGTTAAATGTGATATCATTATAAAACACATATGTTATATAGGATGGCTTTTGGCACTTTAAGGAAGGGTTTCCAAAAGAATAAAATGAATATGTTTTCTTGCATAAGTTTGTTTTGAAGAGAATCAAAAGTGTGTAAAGAGTGTTAGACAATCATTGTTCAAGATGACTATCATAATTTGGGAATCAATCTTCCAAAAAAAACATAATCAAAATCTATAAGAATTCATTGGTTATAGAAATCACCTAATATAATTCATTGTCTACAAGATAGAGAACACATATCAAACAGAGAACATTACAATACGATAGTTTGAAGCATTTTAAATAATTATGTCAAGAAAGTTTTAAATGTAGTATCATTATAAAAAACACATGTTATATAGGATAGCTTTTGGCATTTTCAGGATGGGTTTCCAAAAGAATAAAATGAATGTGTTTTCTTGCATAAGTCTGTTTTCGAAGAGAATCAAAAGCGTGTAAATAATGTTAGACAATCCTTATTCAGGATATGGAACTCAATCTTCCAAAAAAAACATAATAAAAATCTATAAGAAAATTCATTGGTTATAGAAATCATCAAATATAGTTCATTGTCTACAATATAGAGAACACATATCAAACAAAGAACATTAAAATATGATAGCTTGAAGCATTTTCAACAATTCTATCAAAAAAAATTTAAATGTGGTATCATTATAAAGGACACATGTTATATATGATTTTGGCTCTTTCATGATGGGTTTCAAAAAAAAAATGAGTGTGTTTTCTTACATAAGTTTGTTTAGTTAAATATTAAATTTTCAAGAAGCACTTGATAAATATTTTACTTGCTATCCTAACATTTTTTAGTAAAATATTAAAATTTTAGGAAGCCCTTTCTAAATATTTTATTTGCTATCCTAACATATAATTTTTAAATTAAATTTTAAATTTTCAGGAAGCCCTTTCTAAATATTTTTACTTGCTTTCAAAAATATTTTCAGTAATCTCACATTATTTCTGCCATGTTTAACAAATCAAAATCAGTTTTGTTATCATATTTTTCAAGGTTTTTGGAATACTAGAAATTTCCCTGAAATGAAAATAAATATTCCAAGTAAAGGAACATGAAACATGTCATTTTATATTCTTAGGAGTACCTTCCTGACTATTTATGAGTGCTTCATAAAAAAAACAAAAAAGAAAAAAAAACAAATAAAAAAGCATTAAACTTGATTTCTGTAAACAACTAGTGGCAATGATGCAATAAAGATGGAAAATACATTTAAAACAATGAAGCAATGGAGACTTTGATTTTTCATACAGTCAAAAGAACGAGGATAAGGCTGGACCTTTGGGACATCAAACTTGTCGCAAATCAAACTCACAAAGAGTGTACTCTTGTCCACAATCACCGTCCCACATCTCGTGAATCTTTTGATCACGGGTATTCGATCTTTTATTACAAGTCCAAAGTCAACATTCACAGTCAATATTTCATCACAAAAGCCAAAATCTCTAATTTCCTCTTCCAACCGCTTCCCCTTCTTCCCAAAATTATGATCAAGCTCAGAAAGCTTACTCTCAATCTTCTTGTCGATGGCATTCAGCTTCTCCAGCAGAATATCATCCCTTTCTTTCATGTCATCAAACACCTCTTCATCATCCTCATCATCATTGCCGTCCTTAGACCCATCTCCTCCCGCCACAAGACGATGTTCCTTCTCTTCCCCACCAGTCCACCACCTTGAACATTGTCACGCTCGATGAATCCATAATTACCCGGCTTGTTCGGGTCAAAAGCCTCTTTCCATTCTACCAGCCTCATAGCTCTGTTTATCTTCTGCTGGTGAACAAACTTGTCTTTCCCCTCAGCCACCTTCAAGGCTTCAACCGATTCATCAGCTCACCAATGACTTGAAATGTTTGTCTAGCTTGAAATGTTTCTCCTCGAATTTGTCTAGCTTTGTCATCCACTTGTAAGCTTCATCAAGCGTCTCTGACTTGGTGAGGGTCTGGAAAAGCTCTTTATGCCTCTGAAACTTTTTATTGAAGATTTGTTCTTTCTTCCTCTCATCTTCCCAATCAACTTCGTCGAGCTCACTATCCGAATCAGACAATTCCTCGCGCCTGTTTGATTTTCCGTCGTCTTTCAAGTCCTGCTTGATCCCTAAGTAGTCTTCCTCGTATCCGTCGTCGTCGATGTCTTTACAATCGAGTCCTAGTCTCTGCCTCTCCTCTCTCTCTCTCGCTGATTCTCCTTCTCCACTTATGCTAAGAGATCTCTCACTACTCTATTGGCTTCCGCTGGTGAGATTGTGCTGCCGGCATAGGAGGAGGAGGAAGAGAAACGGTGGTGGCTCTGAGGCGAGGAGATCCATGGAGTTATTATTCTTATGGGAAATACGGATCCTAAGGCGTCAAGAGTGCAGATTTGACGGGAGAAAGAGGAGGATCTAGGGTTCCGGCACAGGAGAAGACGGGTCCAGGACGTGGCGCGTGTTCGGAGAAGATGACATCGTTATTGGTTTCGTAGTCAAGACCGTCTTGAGGAAGAGATGGAAAAGAATTTTTCTTTTTTTCTTCTTAATTATTTTTATTAATTATAAAACATGGGTAGTAAAGACATTTACTCCATTAATGAATGTTATTTTTGTGATTTTTTCTTTCTAGTGCTATTTTTGAGATATAAACTTGGATTAGTGTTATTTTAGTCATTTTCTCTTTTAAATATTTACACTTTTCTAATTTTTTTATAAACACAACATCGAATAGTTTATGTGCTGTAAAAATAGTATCCCGTGCTTGTTATTAATCTTTTGAAAAAATAATAATGACCTATCGATAGTTTGAATAATATTTCTTGTAACATAAAATTATTTGCCAAATGTAAAAAAAAAAATTAATATTTGGATCAAATATGGATAATATAGTAAGATTTAGATACATTAGAAAATATGCATTTGTTTATAAACACTAAGCATTAATTTACAAATAATTAAAATATATTTAAATTTCAGTATTAATTTTTTTTGTTGAAAATGATTAATAGAAACCAAAATAGTTAAACATATACTTTAAAATTTATTGAAAAATATATAATCTTAGGTGAGATTTAATTATATTAAAATAATATTGAGTTACAAACATTTCATCTTGTTTTATAAGTAGTTTAAAATATTTAAAATCTTAGCATATATAGATTTTATTATTCAAAATAGTTAATGGTTAGTTAAACATATATTTTAGGAATATTCAAAATATTGTTTAATGTCGAATTTAAACTTGAATTTCGTTCAAAATAATTAATCGTAACATTATCCAATTTTAATATTGTTAAAATAAATTTTAAATATGAATATTGTATTCCTAAAAATCAGCTAATTTATTTTAGGAAATATATTAAATACGAAATTAAGTTAAATTGATTTAGGAAACTGTTTAATAAATAGAAAAAAACAATAATTCCTTAAATATATGTTCATTTAATGGTTCATTTAATTACTTCAGTGGCATGCCATTGTAAATAACACTGAAAGTTAAGGGGTAATTTATAAGTGTACTTCTATTTTAATAACAGAGATATCGCAAAGTTCGTCGAGGTAGTGACAAAAGCTATAGATGTCTGCGATGGGTTTTGTCTCGGTCACAAGTATAAGGAGCTGGACAAGGTAATTTTTTCAACCAAAAGAGACGTCCTTCGTTTTTCATTTTGTCACACCTAACATCGATCATCGTTAGTGGCTGGACCCTACCATGGACTTGGCATCGCAGATTGAAAGGATGGTGTTTCATATGTTTCTTTTCTTTTCTTGATCAAATGTTTCATATGTTTTATACTTGGATATTATAAACAAATATTAATATGATTAATAAGTCAAACTTGAACATCTCGGGAAAATGTTATTTTTACTCCATATGTTATAACACCAGGGCACAAAGTAAAATGGCTGGAAGAAATAATGAAAATTGTTTTTTTATATATATGTACGGAAAGCAGCAAGCTAGACCATGACGCATCTTGCATTGATTCTGTCAACACTAACCTGAGAGGATCCCAAAAGCCTCTCGCCCCTTTATATCCTCAAATTTTGATAGTCCATGTATTTCACATGTGATGTGCATCATATGAAGAAGGCAACATTACCCAGAAGCCAACTTGTTGTCGTAATCTTTTCTTTTACGTCTTCTCCTCCTACTGAAAAGTTGTACTCATCTTCCTCATGTACCCCACTCCCCTGTGTTAATATATACCCATCATCTCTCTCTCTCTCCACCATTTTACTAAGACAGATTGAAATATCAACTCTATCTTACATTGCTCGTTTCCTTCTTCTGCAAGAAATCAACAAAAAAAATTAGGGATGGGTTTTTTAGAGCTATTAGAGGTGGCTTCAATGCCAATCGTTCAAGTTCTCTTAATCAGCGTCCTTGGTGCTTTCTTGGCAACTGATTACTGCTCTCTTCTCTCCGCTGACACCCGAAGATCCGTGAACAAGGTACAACCTCCAGGCTCCATATATCTGGTCATTTTGTGACCACTCATGTAGTAATTAACATATTTATATAATATCCTTTGCAGCTTGTCTTCGTGGTCTTCACCCCCTGCATCATGTTTGCCAATCTTGCCCAGACTGTAACATTGCAGGATATTATTTCATGTTAGCACGGCACCACCCTTCTTCTTAAGAGACCTATAATTATGGTTTGATTTGATTTAAAACAAATCAACTTTTCAGGTGGTTCATGCCCATAAATGTTGGAATCACCTTTCTAGTAGGAGGCACTCTTGGGTGGTTTGTTGTGAAACTGCTGAATCCCAAACCTCAGCTCCATGGTCTCATCATCGCTACATGTGCCTCAGGTAACATTAGTTCCTCGAAATCTATATCAAAGAAGATACATATGAAATCTAACATGAATGAATGAATGAAGGGTATTGTATTTGTATAGGCAATATGGGAAACCTTATGATTATTTTGGTCCCTGCCATTTGTGATGAGGAAGGCAGTCCTTTTGGGAATCGAAGTGTCTGCAGATCCATTGGACTATCCTACGCAGCTTTCTCTATGGCCGTAAAGTCAAAACAAACATGTATCAGATCTCTATAACTAATCGTGACTTTCCTTTTTTATTTTTTTGGGGTCTCATGCAGCTCGGGGGTTTCTATATCTGGACATACAGTTACCAACTGGTGAGAAGCTCTGCTACACAGTTCAAAGCTCTTGCAGCCGCCGGCTTGGTCAAGTATGCAAACAAGGATATCGACTCTGATCCCCGCAGTCTTCTCCTTAAGCCGCAACAAAATCAAGACCTTGAAATCCAAGTGAAAGAAAAGGTGTCTACGCAGACATACATCAAGGACTTGCTCCATCAGATTCTTGAGGAACTCTTTGCGCCACCCACTATTGGTGCCGTAAGTTTTTTTTACAAAAAAAAAATGCATGATTTCATTTCTCTAATCAATACTACATGATTTCACGTGTTTTCGGTTGCATTCAGATTCTTGGTTTCGTCTTCGGAGCAACCAATTGGCTGAGGAATCTTATAATAGGGGAGAATGCGCCGTTGCGAGTCATCCAAGATTCAGTGAAACTACTAGGGTATGAACGAACTGTTTATTAGATATGGAAACTGCATGCATCACGACTTGGAACAAGTTGATTTTTGGCAGGGACGGCACAATACCTTGCATCACACTCATACTGGGGGAAACCTGATTCAGGGTATGCGTTCCTCAGCGGTGAAAACCTCAGTGATTGTAGGAGTGATCTGTGTGAGGCATATCATCCTTCCAGTGGTGGGAGTAGGGGTGGTTCAGTTAGCATGGAGTTTAGGCTATCTTCCTCTGGATCCTCTCTTCCGATACGTTCTCATGCTTCAGTTCACACTGCCGCCTGCTATGAATATCAGTAATTTTTTAAAATAAACTAATTGTTGTCTAGCTAGTATAAATAGAGGTGGGAGGGGGATAATATGAACCAATCATTTGGGTTGTGGATTGCAGGTACAATGGCACAGCTGTTTGACGTGGCTCAAGATGAGTGTTCAGTCATCTTTTTGTGGACCTACCTGGTTGCTACCTTAGCCCTCACCATGTGGTCAACTGTATTCCTCTCCATCCTCTCCTAATAAAAACCAAATGGAGTTGGTTGTATTTGATTAATTTGTTTCTACTTTTGAGTGCTAGTGTGTTTGCCAAATAAAGAAACAAAGAAAGACACAAGGTACCATAAGTCTCGTCTCTGCATTTTTTGTTGGTCTATTTCTAGAAGTGAGGAGGGCCCATATATATATATATATAAAAAGAGAGAGTCCAAAGTAGAAGGTATTAAAACTGGGGACAGAAAGAAACGTACTTGCGCCTGCTGCACATTCCATGCACCTTTTCAATTATTTCAGAAAACTTTATACATTTCTGCACACTTGTCCTCCCTTCATTTTCTATAGTTATTTATTGTTTTTTCTATATACATTTTTTTTAAACAAAATGATTCCATCGAACAGCTCATAACTAATTAACTAATGAGTCAATTAAAAGAAAGAGAAACTGGTTAAGCCAAGATAACATGTTGTTTCTATAGGTACTTGAATCACGTAGACGGTTATTAGTACAAGTAAAAAAACGAAAAGAGAATCAAAGGAGACTCCTGACTTGTGGTAAACAGGATAGAATACTATTAGTCGATCTATAAATTAACAACAATACGGGGTCATATTATCCAAATCCAACGAGTGTAATTTACAGGAGTTTAGTAGCAAATTTGTTTTGCTCTGAGATTTGTAGTGAAACCACTGTGCAACAAAACTATCAGTCAATTGGGCCTAATAACTGACTTGGGCCGTTATAATGGGCCCATAATTTCCATCTACCGGGATATTATTTATCTAGGGCTGTTTCAGTTTCATGGCGACGACTTGAGTCTTTGTATTGACGACGAACGAACCAACAATCGAGGGTTGAGGGAAGACGTGTGGGTATAGAGCAGCTCATGTACGGATCTAGAGGGTATGTATTCTTACGTTCAAAATCTATTCTCATTTTGGGTGCAATCGATTAATTTTCCTGTTGTAAAACTGATGCCTGATTGGCATGAATCGATTATTTTTTTGTTTGTATGGGGAATCTTGTGGCCGGTTTGAGAAGGAAATGTATAGGGTTGCTGTGTAGGTGTCTTTTTAATTGATTATGCTTTTATGTGGAAATGAATCTTGGCAAAAGTATCTGCAATGTTTTTGATAGTGGAGATTAGATAGATAGATAGATAGTGTTATAAAGGGAATGCGTATTTGTTAGGGGGGTGGTGGTGGAAAGGCAGTGGTTGAGTGTGTGGGGATCTTTTTCGGGTTAATTGAAGGGACTACATGATGTTTGGGAGCGGGGTGGGCTCAAAGAGACAAAGAATGATGCAATCAAATCCCTCCTCCTACTTGGCAGTTGGCACCGGAGGAGCATCCAGCTTTCCTCCTTATGCCTTTGTCGGCACATTCCCTGTGGTTCGCCTCCGTGGTCTTCCCTTCAACTGCGCCGACATTGACATCTTCAACTTCTTTACCGGCCTCAACATTGTCGATGTCTTGCTCGTCAGCAAAAACGGTAAATTCTCAGGGGAGGCCTTTGTCGTCTTTGCAGGTCCAATGCAAGTGGAGATTGCACTGCAGAGGGACAGACACAATATGGGTAGGAGATACGTGGAAGTCTTCCAATGCTATAAGCAGGATTACTACAACGCCGTTGCCGCTGAGGAGGGAGCATATGAAAACAACGACGTCCATGTTAGCCCTCCTCCCGCGGGACCGTCTAGAGCACAACAGAGGTTTTGCGAGAAAGACAAGCTAGAGTACACTGAGGTTTTGAAGATGCGAGGCCTCCCCTACTCTGCCAACAAGCCTCAAATCATTGAGTTTTTCAGCGGGTACAAGGTTATTGAAGGAAGGGTACATGTTGTGTGTCGCCCTGATGGTAAAGCCACGGGTGAGGCCTTTGTGGAGTTTGAGACAGCTGAGGAGGCAAGGAGAGCAATGGCTAAGGACAAAATGTCCATTGGGCCAAGGTACGTGGAGCTCTTTCCAACTACACGTGAAGAGGCTCGAAGATCTCAGTCGAGGTCTAGGCAATGATGATGATTTTGTCCTTCACTATAATGTATCCATCATATATCCTGTGGACTAATTCTGCTAGGTAAAACCCAAAATGTTCATCTGTGGAATCAAAAGACCTTGAGATCAACGTTATTGTTTTCTTCTATCTCTCTAAGGGTTGATTTGAGAATAAAATTAATATCGTCTTTTTTCTTGATATATATTCGTCATCTTAGTACAATTACTATTTTACTTCTCACCAGCTTGAAATCATTTGAGTTAGAGGTGTAAGGATCCTCATTGGGTTTTTTTGGAGGGGCAAGGAGTGTAAACGTTTACTTGTACATGTTCGTTCTTTCTTTTTTCAATCACCCTATCAAATATAGAATTAAGTCCCAATATAATAAGCACCTTTTTATTTGGTTGAGGCCAAATACAAATTTATTATATCCGATGGCAAAATCTCACTCAAACTTTAGTCGGCGGCAAAAGCCATTCGAAAACTAGAATTAATCAATGATTAATGTGAGGAAACAAAGGGAAGGCTATGGGATTATCTCAAGGTCTGGGCTTGTGCAGACGAGGCCTGTTGCAGAAGATCCGGCCATTGGCCTTCATGAATGCTGCGACAGCCACACTGATGCCCGCCCACACCAATGAGAAGAACAAGTGCTTGTAATCGCTCCCAGCTGCACCCAAAGACACCCATTTTTTTTCTCAGCCTTCAGTGGCCACTATTATTCCTACTCCAATTCCAGAGAAACAGACGTACCTCGTTTCACAGACATTGTTGCAAACCAGAAACTGATCAGAACCACAGCCAATGCCACTGGAAAGTTCTGGGGAATCAGAAGTATTTTGATCAACATTAGACCAGAATGTATAATTAAATATATCCTTGGTTATTTTAAAAATACTAAAGCTAATGATTGCTTACGGCTACAGCCTCAAGACCTCCTTTTCGAGGCACATGAGCCATCTCTCGGTTCACAGCAACTATGTAGTGTCCTTGCACAAGATCAATCGCATCCTTTGTTCCCATCCAAGATTATCAACAGTCGTCAGTACATGTTTCAGTTACTAAGTGTACAAGGCATTGTTAGAGGCCACCAACCTGCTTAGTTCCATCAGCAAAGTTGTTTAGGTAGTAGCGTGCGAGGGCATTCCAGCCATCATTAAGGACCCCTTGAACGGTCCTTCGACCATACCTTAGAATTAATTAAAACAGTTTGCACGTGTTTAGTGTAACTTACAAAAGATTAAGATGGCATGTGGAATCAAAAATATGCAAACACTCTTCTCTTTGGGTATATTTATATAAATAATTGCGGGCTACCTGACAAAATCTCCTTTAAGTGCAGGAGTGCCGGAGTACTGAATGCTAATGTCATCACCGTGATTAGCCCATACTGAAGGCAACATGTACAAGCACCAACATGTAAGTTTCTCTAAGAAAATATACACTAGAGCAAAAACCAGATCTTGTGTATGAGAAATTAGCGACTAACATATTTTATAGCGCTCGTCAAAATTTAAATGCGAGCTTATAACTTCTTCGGCCCCAAAAACACCAATCCTTCTGAGTTGAAGTTCCAGCATCTTGCGGCCTATCATGCTCTGCATAGTATACCTTAGGATAAGTAGAGAGAGAGAGATGTAACAAAGAAAACAGAGACATGATATTGTTTTAAAACTAGCCTGCGTGACATTTGTACGGTCTAAGCAATCTATGCAGTTAGTGCGCACAATACCAGACTGCTCCTTCATTTTCTCACCCTTTTCATTCAACAAAAAGTACCTGTGATGATCACACATTAGTTTATTATGTTAATTCCATAAGACTCCAAATTTTAATGCTGAGGAGTGGGATATAATACCCGTTTTTGTCAAGAAAATCCTCAATCTGCTCATACAGAATTGATAAGCGCTCAAAATGAATATGCCCACAGATGTGATGAAAATCAAAGTGCAGGTATCTACAGAATCCAAGAGCAAATATATATATATATATATTCACGATCACGAGTGGGTTTGATGAGAATAATATAATACGGTAAAACATCTATGTAGTGGCAAAGGGATATATTTATCAGAGGAACAGATATCTTACCTTACATCATCACCGTTGATGTGCTGCATAGCACCTGCAAACCTCTCGCTTAGGCGCCCCTCACCTCCATGCTGATTACAGAATAAGCGATTGAGGAATAAGAATTTTAAGTACAGACAGAAAGTGGAAGTAGTATCCCATCCAAAGCTATTCAAAGAATACATAGGCACCTTATTGACAAGATCAACAGCCAAAACAGATCCATATTTTTTCCTGAGGTCCAGAAAGTGACGCTCAGCTATCCTCGCCTGCAAGAGGAATATCCCAATGGATGTTGGTAAACATACTAATTGAAGGGGGTGAACTATATGGATTACACTCACAGCTTCTTCAGGTTGGACAATCTCAAACTTAGGCTTGTAGGTCAGATCAACAATTTGCTCCCACATAAAAGGCATGGATCCTCTAATCTGCGGAAATGTAAAACGATAGGAGAACTAAATCATGACATGATCAAAGATTTGTAGGGTAATTAGGAATCATAATATCACCTGAACAAATGATGATGTGTATCCGTTCATGTGTACAATTTGCTCAGTCTCCACAAAATTAGCAACATAACCATCAGGGTCAGCTCCTCTTCGCCACATGCGTGTACCTTGCAACGCAAGACACAGTCACAACCTATGTAAAGAGCACCAGGTAAAGAAAACAAGCTTGAGAGAAATGCATTACCATTTCTTCTGGTGCACCTCCTAGCAATCAGAGTAATGTCAACGATATCTCTTCCAATGGCTGTTTGAAAACTATGGAAACGTGTTAAGAGGTTAAGGAAATGTCTAAAGTCATGATCGAGTCATGAGGACTGAGATGTAAGAAAAGGAACTTCTGATAGAATAAAGGATATTTCCTTGAATTACTGGAAGCAAGAACTGATCAAGCTACAAAATGAAAGACACAACAAAAGGTGATATTATTCTTGCAAGTGAGGCAAACAGGGCAGTGAACTTAAAAGGTAGCCAAGAATAGTCCACTAACCTTATTATCGATAAGCACTTCTAACATATAATTGTTCCAAAGAAATCTAGGCTCGGCCTGCCATGAAGAAAAAAAGGTTTAAATTTTCTGTCCATCTACTTATAGAAAACAATCAGGAAAGAATATGAATGAACTAGTGTTCTACATGGGGACACCTGTCTCCACAGAGGAAGCGACTTAGACTCATCCCCCAAATCATGCAAGCGCTGTGCACTGAAACAACGATAACAGAAAAAAATATAAAACGTAAAAGAATAGAAGAAGCACACACATGATTTCCAACTGGTAAGTGTTTTTTTTTTTCTGTTCTCTCAGAGTAGCACGAAGAGAAATGAGCAGACCTGAGAGTCAAGTTGATTTCATATGAGAAGTAGAGACCATTTGTCCTCTCTGCGACACTTAGCAGCCTAGAGAAGTCAGTCTCCACCTTTTTCTGCAGTACAAATGATTCTCATAGTTGCTTGCTGCTCTGCTCATATAAATATACAAAATACAAGATGGAAGGCGGAGTGGATCTCACCTGTTCTTCAGGAGAGTTTTTAAGTGAATGATCACAAGGAAGAACATTGAGGGAATTAATTCTGAAAATAGGATGCCCCAGAAACGAGCCAACAGATTCGCTCTCTGTCACCACCACCAAGTATGATCCTGAAAATATAACCAATAGCTTCATATCGAATGAAGATGAAGAGACATTCACAAGATTGACTACAAAGACAAATTTATGAAAACCTGCCAGGAGCTTCAGCATCCCAACGACACCGAAAATGGAACGGATCTTAGGGACACGCAAAGAGTTGCATTCTGCGACTTGATCTGAAAACAGGAAAGTGGCATAACAAAGAGAGAGAGAGGAGCAGACATAAGACATAATTAGAAAGATAAAATGCACAAAAAAAGGGAAAAAACAAAAAAAAAAAACAAAGGCAAGCCAAACCAATGAGCTTCATGGAGCCGTCAAGACGACTAATGTCCAAGCATGAAGCGGCTGAACCATCAGTCGGCTCGATAACGTACTGATCAGGGAATTCCCATAAACGCAAGCCAGAGTGTAATCTGTGCCTAGGAGGAGCCTCCATCACCAACACAGGCAGAGAGTGGAATCAATCAATCAATCAAATCTGACCTGACTGTCTGTAAGAGAGAAATATGGAAAAGGAATACACCCCCGAAGGTTGAGGCAGTGACCCGTTCAAATTGATTCCGCCCATCGCGCCTTTTTTAACTGAAACTAGTTTACCAAAAAGAAAAAACTGAGTCCAGAGCTAATTCGCATTACTGACTTTGTCATTGATCTGATTATCATCAAGTTATCTGTATGGATTTTAATGGCCCAACTCAATTCACTTTCTTTATCAGGAAAAAAAAAACATCTGGACAAATGTGTTATCTTGGACTTCAACGTTTACACAAAACGAAGGACATTAAAAAAGACAAGTAATATATGTGTATCTTCTAATCTTTGGCCCAAAAAGAATGTTATGTAGCTCTCGTCTCGAGTGTCCAATTGTCCAGTGCCCGCCAACCAAACTAGGAAAACGAGAACCTTGAGAAGAGGGACAGACCTGAACCTTCACTTGCCGCACCACCTGGACCCGCCTCCGTTGCTGTTGTTGTTGGTGTTGTTGTTGTTGTTGAGCTATGGTACGCTTGCTGACACTTGAGTATCTGCCATTTCCGTCACATGGTTAGTTTTCATTTTTTTACTTTAATAAGAAACATTCAAGATTCAGCAAGTTCCAAGCCCAAGATTTGACCTCCTCCGGACTGAACTGGAGCAACATTCCCACTACCGGTAGTAAAGCTTCCACTTCACCTGCAGACATCACACGTTATTTTTTCTTTTCATCAACAACTTTTATGTGTCCACAGCTTTGTTTTTCTTTTTACCTGTTTCTAACAGCTTTAAAATTACATTCTTTAGGTATGTCATATCTACACCTTCTCTTTTCTGTTTTCTTTCCATCTCCCTCAACTCCGTTTTTAGCATGGCTTCCTGTCATCCCCAAAGTTTGAAACAAAGCGGCAAAGAGAAGAAACTATTGACTCTCCAAACTCTCGCGTAATCACATACCTGTTGACTGTGAAGCCGGTTTTCGCGCTCAAGCTCCTCGATTTCATCCTGGTTCAGAATACACACTTAGCTAAATAAGTGAAACATGGGCACCAACAGATTTAAATAGATGCAACCAATTCTAACATACCTGAAGAGCTAAAATATGCCGCTGTGTCTGTGCTAATTCTTCTTCTCTCTGAGCTTGTTGCCTTGCCAATATCTTAAGTTTTGAATAACATGTGTTAGTGATTAGCTTTGAATGAGAATTATGTTCTAGGAGTAAAGGTCAGTCCTTGCTTAGACAAGCAGAAGATTAACATTACAAACTCCTACCAGAATCTGGTGTTCTGCGGCAGACGTGCTCAAGTTAGATACATCCTCCTGCTTTGACTCTGAAACACAGTTTGAAGAAAATAACAGGTTAGCAAATGGCAGACAACCACTGTGATTCACTCATATGAGGAGCTCCTCTTCAAAATTAAAAATGGAGACAGAAAGAATATCATACCTGTGTTGTTGTTCCCATAGTGGTGAACCTGAAATGGAGATTTGTTCCACTTAGTGCCACATGAAGAGTGTAAATATTCAGGTGAAAAAACGAAGGAAGCAAATCTACGTACTATTGGTTTTGATTCCACAGATTTTCGAAGGTTTTTATTTTCATCCATGAGTCTGGATATCTCTCGATCCTTCTCCTCAATGAGTCTATCTGCAAGCTCACGTACCGATTCATGCTCCTCCTGCAGGTATGTCAGTAAAACAGCGAGACTCACCAATAATTCTTATAAAGCCGAAGCACAATTACCAGGATAACTAAAATTGAACTACCTTCAGTCGTTTATTCCTCAGCTTCGCATCTTCTAATTCTTTTTCTAGATCTTCAGCAGAAGATGCTTCATTTTGAGCGGTTAAAGCTTCACATCTTCCTGTAGATTATTATAACCTTTTAGAAAGAGAATTTCAGTCTCCAAGAACCAAAGAAGAAAATCGAGTTTTGATTTCACTCAATTACGTCGCCATGTTTCTTCTAAAACTCGAAGGTCTTCTTCCCACGCTTGTTTCTCCGCCTGATTGCGAGCAACAGTGGAATCAAGCTTCAATTCAAGACTTTTGATCTGCTCGCTGGCATCTTTAAGTGCTCCAGCTCTGAAATAGATATAACAAAGATCAGAGCTACGAATCGGACGCATGTGCACGTTTGAAAAATCTCCACAAACAATCTCCTGAGAACATTATTTTCAATTGTTTTCTCGGTACAAAATTGAAGGTAGTGAGCAGCTAAAACCTCCGATTCTAACATTACCTTTCCTCAAATTCTTTCTCAAGGCTAGCTAAAGCACCCTGAAGATCTTGCCGTGCCTTATCCCTCTCTGAAGATACCAGATATACTTCTTTTTCAGCTTCCTAACACACACCCAAAATATAATTAGTTGGTAATATCATTGATAACCATCTAATTATCTCAATCTTACAATTTTAGATAACTTACCTTTAGAGCTTCCTCAAGAGATTTGATCTGTTCAGAGTCTGTAGCTGCGGCCAGCTCCATGTCCTTCTTTTGAAGAAGCGCGTGAGCACGGATCTTGTAAGAAGAAAATTCACTTTGGAGACGGTTGATCTGCGAATAGTTACAAAAAGGTCAATAGAGTTAAGGTGAGACAAGCTTCAGCAGAACATTCCTTGAAGCTCAAAATGACTCTTTGATTCCGTGGTACTTCATGCATGTGACTAAAATGGATAACTAATCCGTTCTTACACAAGCAAGGAACACTATCTTTCAAAAGACCCAAAAAAATATGTACCTCTTCTCTGGCGACTTTGAGTTCAGCATCTTTAGTGCTTAGCATCTGGGTCTGCATGGACATTTCAGACCCCAGCTGACCTGACCATTTTAGATGAATGAAATGTATATATTTTCATTGAAACAGTAACACATAGGTTTCATAAACTCTGTAAATTACTTCTCATTTTAGCCACTTCAGTTTCGGCACGCAAGTAGTTGCTTTCAGCGATTTCCAGCTTAGATTTAAGAGCATCACATGAAGCTTCCCAAGACTCCTTTTCCTTTTCCTGGAGAAACAAAAAAACATAGCTTCCAAGAATTACAACAGAAGAAAGTATAAAAGTTTATAGGGTAAAAGAAACCGAAATTCCAACAATGCTGTCCGATGGCTAGTGACTGACGCCATAAATCATGTTTACAGAAGTTGATACGAATTTACATGTTCATTCCCTGGTTTAATCACTACTAGAAATCTGCTAGATTAAATATATTGAACTCGACCGAATACTAGTACGTGAAACAAGTTCTTAGAATATAGGAATGAACAACAATGACAAACAGACAGTAGAAAGATATGGCATCAGAGAGTCCTGGGAATCCATTTCCACTTACATTCTCCGCTTTAAGGTGTGCAAGCTCTCCTTTAAGAGTTTCTGCAGCAGCCCTTAACCTTGCTGCTTCGCCAGTTGCAGCTGCCTCCATCTCTGCAATTTTAGATTCCTTCTCTGCAAGTAATACCTAAAAAACGTGTAAAATGGAAATACTTGGTAAGAAGAATTCATCACAGATTTCAAACTTAAGGAATTTTAGTTCAGGACTAACCTGCAGGGTCGAAATGGTTTCGGCTGCTTTGTCCCTCTCAGATAGAGCATCTATGATCTGTGCTTCCAAACTCTCTAAGTTCTGTCAAAAAGGAAGAGAGAAGAGAAGACCTTGGTTATCATTAATGAAAACGGCAATGGTGTCGCATAGCACATAAGAAGTAACACAGTTAGGCTGATGCTGACTACCTTTTGATGTTTGGCAGACAACTCAGTAAGTGCAGTTTGCTTCCTCTCTTCCACGGCTTGTAATTGATTTTTCATGTCCTCCAGCACCTAAAAGAAAAGCAAGGAAGCATATGAAGCAGAATATACACAGTCCTCTATCCATCTCTTTCTATAAGTCTCTCTACAATTCCTGGTTCTGCAGTAAATGGAACAGATCAGACCTGGTCCTTATCAAGAAGTGACTGTTGCAACGTCTCGATCTTATTTTCTTTAGGCTGCAATGAGGCACGTAGTTCCTCGATAGTATCCCTAAGCCTGTGTAAGGGAAGAAAAGGAGAAAAATGAAGAAGTCAAAGTCTGAGAGGTAGCTGGAGAAGATAACAGTGGCTTGATACAGTTGAGAATGAAAAGAAAGAGAAGAAAGGGTGTATATCTAAATGTTGTATACTTGTTATTGGCACTCCTAAGTTGTTGCCTCTCAGCATCCATGGCTTTGAGTGCTTCGTTGGCCTGTTGCCTAGTGCGTTCAAGATCTTGCTGCATGGATGAGTGCTGAGAAGATGCTCGGTCAGCAGATTCACTCACTTCCCGGAAACGAGCGTCGAGATCGTCTTTTTCCTGAAGAAAGCAAGAAGATATTAGACCAAAACAGTGTAGCAAATAGATATACATAAGTTTTGGAAACTCAAAAAGTGGATAAAAAGAAAGCAAAGGATAGTTCACCTTTTGGACTTCTTGAATGCGTTGTTTAGCCCTTTTGTGAAGCCTGGTGAATTTGGCGTCAAGGTCGGCGTATTTCTCTTCGCGCTCTTTGATTTCATGCTCCAGTTTCTGCTGAACTACACACACAGATAGAGCAAAAGAAACAAGAGATAAATGAAAATGCAAAAAGGATGAGAGATCCTGGTTCAAGTGTGGGCAGACACACAGACCTTGGGAGTATTCTTGGGCTTTAGCATCAGCCTCAGAGTAAGATTCCCTGAGATGCTCAAGAGCTTGCTCAGCTGCAACTCGTGTTTGTTTTTCTACCTCAATCTCTCTAGTCAGCGATTCCAGCCTTTCTTCAAGTTGAGATGAGTCCACCACTTTCGTCGTTTGCTCCTTAAATTGGGATCTCAGAAACTCATTTTCTAATCTCAGCTCAGCTATCATTTGCAGTAGCGAGTCTGTCTCCTCCTTTTCTTGCACGGATTCTGCAATCGCATCATTGTCTTGCGACATGCTTGGCAGATGTCTCAATCAACTCTGGTTACACAGAGAGAGAGAGAGAGAGTCCGAGCTCAAGAGCTGGTGGTAAAGAGTAGAAATCACCAAAATCAATTGAATCAGCAATCAGAATAGAAAGTGGGAATTTGAACAACTAAGCGAATTGACTGGATGTTACATGAAGAAGAAAGCTTACCACCTTCAGATGTGCTGCGAGGGATTCAGCGTCAGAGATCGAGATCGATCGCCAGGAATCTCTCAGTGACGCGATTTGGATCTCAACCAAGAGCTGATGAAGAACAGTGGACAAACGACGCCGTCGAAACATTTTGATCATTATTTGCGAAACATAAAAGCCCATTCAGCATTGATATGTAAAATACAAAGCCCACTCAATATTATTTGTAAAAAAAAAATAGCTTGATTTGTACGCACATGGCCAGACCACAAGCGTTGTTGACAAAATGATGATAAATATGATGACTTGATTGACACATCCAGATCTGTATTGTGTGTTTTGAGTCCAGTTACTTATAATATTATGGCGGAGGGGAGAAACACAGTCCCATCATCGGTGTCGGTCACAGTCGCCCATGAACTTCTTCAAGCCGGCCACCGCTATTTGGACGTCAGGTACGTACGCCTTTCTCTTTTCACCTTTCATTTTTCATATCCACCGACACACACACACAGAGATAACTACTTTAAACATAGCAGCAGAGCCAGTCTTTCTTTAGAATGAACACACGACCCCAACTCTTGTTACTTGTATATAATTTAATAGGACTCCAGAAGAGTTCAGCCAGGGACATCCCTCTGGGGCTATCAACGTTCCTTACATGAACCGAGGAAATTTCATCTCTCTGTGTAAATTTTTTTTTTCTTTTTTTTTTGTTGCTCTTGTTGTTGAAGAGTTTGTTTTGACTGTGCAACTGCAAAATGCAGGGATGTCAAAGAATCCCAACTTCTTGGAACAAGTCTCCTCCCATTTCGGAAAAGCTGATGAGGTCCTTGTGGGTTGCCAGAGCGGGGGTAGATCTTTGAAAGCCACCGCTGAGCTTCTTGATGCTGTAACCCACTCTTTCTAACTTTGAAGCTTCTCTTTTGTATTTCAGTTTCAATAAATACTATTTGGGAATAACTGCAGGGTTTCACGGGAGTCAAAGATTTCTCCGGTGGCTATTCTGCCTGGACCCAGAATGGTCTTCCTACACAAGACTGATGATGACGACCCACCACCTGTCACCTCTATCTTTCTTTCACAACATAATGTCTTTCTCTATTTCTTTGATAATAAGTACATCAGGAGTGTGTTTTCCAGATGTAAAACGATAACTACTTTCTCTCTTCCATTGTGTGCTTGCTCATATTACAGCTGTTGTTCCCACATCTTATGTGTATACACGAGTTCGGTGTTGGTGTTGATTGCATCCCTTATTGTATATATATATATATGGTTAAAAAATCAACAAATAATTGAAAAAGTAGCATGCTATATCACGTTGTTGAGATAGGTACGGCAGAAAGAAAATGGAGAGGAGGAGGTCGTAGTTGAGATGCATGTACCGAATCCCAAGGGAAACAATGAATGTAGGCTTAAACTGCATGCTGATGAGATACAGACCAAAGATAGTTTTAGGAATCATGCATCTTGTCACTTTTACTAGTGTTTTGTCTATTGCCATAAGCAAAATAGCTGCAAAATAGAGAGACGTTTAAATCCACACACCAACATATCTTCTTTCCCTCTGCAACCAATTCTCTATTTTAGCTTTCTCTGCTTCTCTTGAAACATCTTATTTACGAATTAATTTAAAGTAGAAACTCACATACACCGAAAAGAAAAAGAAAAAGAAAAATGTGATCATCGTCATTCTTCTATTTACAATTTTTACAGTTTCCCTCGGATATTCATTTCATCTTTGGTTTACTTTTAGCTTCTTCATAATACCATCAACCAACGCCCTTCCTCTAAACTTACTACATGCGATAGGGATACCCATCAATCTAAGCGCATCTTATATTTCTCCTGAGTCCTCTCCATACCCTTTCCATCACACCTGCATTCTTTTGACCCAAGCCTTTATCTACATCCATTTATTCCTCCTATTCTTTCTCTAGTCGTAGTTCTCAGGAGTTGCTACACCCTCGTATACAACAGAGCTGCAATCAAACCGACTCCATTATCAACGTCACCTTTCATTATTGCTTCTCAATTGGGATTTCATATGTCACCAACAATTATCTACTACTCACCTCGAGTTCTGAAGCTTCTTCAATCTGTCTCTCCACATCGCTACATCCCAGAAAACAAAAAAAAAATATTGAGGAGTTTGCAAAGCACACTGAACATACATGAGATACAGATGAGTTAGTATACCTGCATCGATGTATCTTTCCTCTTTAGACGCCAAATCCATATTCCTCACTAGTTTAAGCTCCTCCGATATGGGATCTGGTCCGTCTGGAGCGCTGTACAAGAAGAGATCACGATGTGGTTAGCAACTGTAACAGAGTCACACAGAGTAGTAACGTAGGGAAACATAGACAAACTGAAAGAACCTGTCAAGGATAACATTGAAAATGGGCTTTGTGCTCTGCGGTCTGCCTCCATAACCAATCTTGATAGCATCTTCCAGGACAATTGTTTTATTCACATATATGGGAGCCTGTGACAATGACAAAACAGAATAAATATTACAGTTTCAGTACTCAAGCGTGACTGTTTGACGGAAAAGAGACTCAGAAAGGTCTGAGAGATAAACCGGCATCAAGAGAACATACCTGGCATGCTCTTGCAACGTTGATGGCATCTGATGGCCGTGAATCAATGCTTATAACATTATTGTCACCTGGCTGCAGGACAGATTGTTAACACAAGGCAATAAAGACATTTGAAAAAATCGTTTCTCAAGCAAAAAAAAAAATATGTTTTGTAGTCATTTCAAATTACCTTGCCGAGATATAGGCTTGCATAATAAGTGTTAAATACTCTACTTGTAAGCTTCACCATTTTAACCTGTCAATGGTACAGTATAGAGTCCGTTAACTAAGTGGAAACGAGCTACAGACGCTCCAGCTCAAGATTATAGGGGAAGGATGATATACCTCATGCCCAAGTTTGTCGACAAGAGAAGACACAAAGTGGAACTCATCAGGGCATTCCTAGAAACAGAAAAGAGTATTAAACAGGGGGGAAACTGGAAATGCAAACATGAAAAGCTTCAAAGGAGATGAGGAGGATGATACCTCAATGTGGCCTTGGAGTGGAGGTAGGTCTAATAGTTTCTCAACAGCAGCATCACCTGCAAGGAGGGTAAGTTAGCTAGCATAGCAGGGGAGGAGAAAGAAAAAAAGAGTCAAAATGATGCATACCGACAATAAGGGGAAGCAAGTAGTCGCCATCACAAGAGATTTTGAGAAAAATAGTGGGGTGCTTGAATTGGCGGAGGAAGCCAAGTCCAATAGGGAGAACACCAACCCTGGTGGATTCACTGGCTCGCACCGCAAAAGGAGGGAGATGCCTTGAAGCTTGCCAAATGGAATCTTGCCGGAATCCATGTCTCCTCATTTTGTAATGCATACTTGTCTCTGTTAATAATAACACCCATGACAAACAAACAATTCAGCAACAACATTTATATGAAAAATATTCGATCCCTTTTTGTTTCAACAACAACAATTTGGTTTCCTCATGACAATATAAAAGGAAGGTCTCTGGAAAGAGGAAACTGAAATGAGACATTAGACCTAACAACAACCACAATCCTGAGAAATTTCAAGTGCTAAGAGATCCGCATTGATGGTGGTACCTGCAACGAGGACAGAGGCTTGGAGAAACTCGAGATCGGGATCCCCTAGGCCGGATCGGGAGGTAGAACTAGAATCACAACAAATACGAGCTAGCTTAGGGGAGCGGTGAGAGCGTAGCGATCTGAGATTTAATTTCAATGGGATGCAACACCGAAAGGAAGAGGAGGGGGATGATAGCGAGGCTGAGATACGACGGGAGTAGGCCGTGAAGTCGGAGAAGAATATTCCCAGATCGGTGGAAGCAACAGATGAAAAAGCAACTCCGGGCATTGTGTTTAGGTTGGTTGTTTTGATGAGAGAGGAAGGAAGGAAGAGAAAAGTGAAGCAGAGCAGAAAAGTAGAATGAGAATGGGGGAAAGAAAAAGAAACAATGATGGAGAGAAGAAGACGAACGACTCTCTGATTTTTGCTATTTTATCTCCAAATGTGAACCCAAGTAGATAAGGCTTATGACTATGCTTTATTTAATTAATCAATCAAACTCTTTACACTTTTTTCTCAAAATATATTTCACCACGTGGGTCTCTTCCATCTTTTTTATCTTTTTTCTTTTTAGGTTTACAAGTTAGAACGAAAGTTAAATAATAGAGCTGGAACATACTAATCATACGATTGTTGATGTTATGCCTTAAAATGTGAGGGTATCTCCACTCTCCACGCCTTGAAATAATTTTACATGTCCGTATACTATTTATACAGGTAGTAACTGTTTTATGGTCGGCTTTGTTAACTTTCGGTGCGAAAACAAACGCAAAAGAGAATACACCGACCGTACATATGTGGACAAGTGTTCCATATGACTGCAGCTGCCCTGCTGTTAAGACTTAAGAGAGACTCTGTAAAGCTTAATCCGTTACCAATCTCTTGAGTCTACTACGGGGAAACTCTTTCAACATTTTCAACACTTCATACGTCCTTGTCTCTCTTCCTAGGTAGAGGCAGAGGCCCAGCGGAGTTAACCCATCCTGATGGGGGATTAGTCGGGATCAGAATCATTATAATAATAAATATAATACAAAAAAGCGGACTAGGGGAAGGTGATGGAACTAGCCTTGTTCTTCACTTGTATGTCCGCCCCTTTTATCAAAAGAAGTTTCACGATGTCGCTTCTTCTGGCCTGTACTGCAACGTGCAGCGGCGTCCACCCGTCCTGGAGAAAACAAAAAAAAAAACAATGTGTCAACCCAGCTGACAGAATCGTTAATAATAAGAATGTTTTACAGCATTACCCTGTCTTGTGCGTTTATGTCAGCGTTATACAGCAAGAGAAGTTTTATTGTGGGAGCTGATGCTGTCTGCACAGCATAGTGCATCAAGGTCGCACCTTCCTAACACAAATAAACGAACTAATCAGGTCGCAGCAGCATCTGAAGCAAGGGAGAGATAATTATAAGGTGACACCACCACTTACATCATCAAGAACAAAGGGGTTTGCGGATTCCCTCAGCAGGTAGTTTGTAATAGCCTGTTTTTTACCAATTATTGCTCGGTGAAGTGCTGTCAAGCCGCCCTAGATTCCACATACAAATTTTATATATATATTTTTTAGAAACATTACTAGATATACAACCAAGTGCACAAAGATTCAGATAAATCCACAAACCACGTCCGTTGCATTGATATCAAGGTTGTGCTTTAGCAAGGAGTCAAGCAGATAAAATTCTCCCGAGGCTGCAAGTGTGTGAAGAGGAAGCCACTTTTTCTGAGAAACACAATCAATCAGTACTCATAACTCATAAGGTAAGGGGACTGCTATTCAAACTGCAACAGTGTATGATAAAGGAGTGGGGGACTTACGGATGTGGCAACTGCTAGTTGAGGCATTCGGCTATTGAGCATAAACTTCTCTTCTTTTGAAAGCAGCTTCCGACGGCCTGCGGTAAAGTGTATATCATCATATAGTAATTAACCGAAAGAGGAAGCTCATAATATTAATTAGGTGAACGTACCCTCGAGCTTCTTGCCACTGGGATCATAGTTATCGCTATTGAAGAACTTAGTGACGTGGTCGAATCCCTTGCCATAAACAGCCCATCTAGGGTTCTTTGGTGCTACTCGCTCACTCGAATATGTCTCACCCCTCTCTCCTCCATCGGAGAACATACTCGGTTTATCGAGAACAACAGGTTTCAACTGATTCAACTTGGCTTCCTTGAAAGTGAGATACTCCTTCAAGTCCACCTTCCTCAGCGGAATTAGACCTTGTCTCTTCTTCTCCACCGTCACTCCGAACTCCAGTTCCTGCGCTATTTTCCTCTTGTCCTTCTTCGTCAGATTCACCTCCGCCTGTACATCCCTCCATTCCTCCGGCACCAGGTTTTCCGGCTCTATCTCCGCCGCCGCCGCTTCTACTATTCTCTTGCCCCTGCCCCTTCGCTTCGTCTTCCTCTCCTGAATCGCTTCACGGGAAACGATACTGACCTCTTCCTCAAGGTAAGGGTCTTCGAAGACGCCGTCCTCGTAGACGAGACAGTCTCCCACGGTGAAGTCATCTGCGGCTTCCGGGAGAATCGACGTTTGTGATGAATATGAAATAGAGCTTAATCTCCTGGGAATGATCAGGGACTGAAGAGAATGAGAGAGTCGTGATGGAGATGGAGAGGGCAGGAGAAGAGAAATGGTGGACAGCTGCATTCTGTCTCTCTCGCCTTATCGAATTCTCTCTCTCTCTCTCTGGGATGACGATTTTTTCTTTCATGTCTCGTAAAGCACCTTCCGTCATCGAGCCTAATTAAATGGGCCTTACTCAATTTGTCAGATCCAATAGGCCTGATTCAAAATTAAAGCCTCTTACGTCATTTAATCTCTCCAGTCCACTCACATGCGTGCTTGCTTGCTTGCTGCTAGCTCCTCCTCTCTGCTTCTTTCTTTTGGATCTGAAGGGCAATCAATCAATCAATCGATCCTTGAAGATTTGAAATCCTTTTGCAAATATGATGGCGCGACAGAGGAATCCTCGTCGGAAAACCTCTTATTCAACTCTCGTCTTCGCGGTTTTGATTATGTTCACCTTTCTGATATTGTTCCTTCTCGCGCTTGGAATTCTCTCGCTGCCAACCAACAATGGCGGGTCCTCCAAGGCCAATGATCTCACTTCCATTGTTCGCAAAAACCTTCAGAGGTACCAAACAATCCCCGATTCGATATAAGATCTGGCGTGTTATTTATCATTTTGGGTCCCTTGCTAATCTCTCTTTTCTTTTTTGTTTCGCAGAAGCGACAAGGATGTTTCGGAGGAGAACGAGCGTTGGGTTGAAATTATCTCTTGGGAACCCAGAGCTTCTATTTACCACAATTTCTTGGTGAGCGCAGTAGCTATATTTTTACCTGTTTTCAGTATATATCAACACTTGATTCCGTAGAGTAGTGATATATGATCAATGCTAGTAATACATTTTGATACGGAGACACAGAACTTGCTGTGATTTTCTTAGTAGTTGTTAGTGTATTCCACGGAAAAATCAGCTTATTGTTATACTCGGTTTCTGGATAGACCAAGGAGGAATGCAAGTATCTAATAGAGCTAGCTAAACCTCATATGGAGAAGTCAACCGTTGTCGATCAGAAGACTGGAAAGAGCACAGATAGCAGGTCTACTACTTGTCCTCTATCAATTCAATTGCCACTGTTCTTCCATTTCTCTTTTTACTGACATCCTCCTCCTCAATAGGGTGAGAACGAGCTCAGGGACATTTCTTCCTAGAGGACGCGACAAAATCATCCGTCAAATCGAGAAAAGGATATCAGATTTTACCTTCATCCCTGTTGGTATGTGGTTGAGAGACCTTTTCTTAATCCCATTTCTCCATAGGGGCAGCTCTTTTTGAAGCATATCAACACCAGCTTGACTTGTTCTTTACAATATGCAGAGCATGGGGAAGGTCTTCAAGTTCTGCACTATGAAATTGGCCAAAAGTACGAGCCTCACTATGACTACTTTATGGATGAGTATAACACTAGGAACGGAGGGCAGCGAATTGCCACTGTTCTCATGTACCTGTACGTATCTCAAAAAAACTCTGGGCTTCAACAAGATGTTGCTGTGTTCTTCTTCTTTCTTAACGCTTTTTATTGACTGCTCAGGTCAGATGTTGAGGAGGGGGGCGAAACAGTGTTTCCCTCTGCCAAAGGAAACTTTAGCGCAGTGCCATGGTGGAATGAGCTGTCAGAGTGCGGGAAACGAGGGCTGTCCGTGAAACCAAAGATGGGTGATGCATTGCTTTTCTGGAGCATGACACCTGATGCGACTCTAGACCCATCTAGTCTTCACGGTGAGTTGATAGATAAGTTTTGTAAATTGAGATGGATTTGGAGTTGTGTTTGTCTACTGTTGATTTTGAGATATTAGTTATTTGATCTACTTTGGGCAGGTGGATGTGCTGTAATCAAAGGGAACAAGTGGTCGTCCACAAAGTGGTTGCGTGTTCACGAGTACAAGGTTTGATCTAAATATTGAGGTAAGTTTATATACTGTAGTTATAAAGTATAAGTAGTCGACACATGAAAATGAAATGTAGTTTTTTTGTTTGTTTTCTGTAAATGGATGGAAAAGTAGAATGTCACGTAAGAACAATAGTATTCAAGTTGTGGTGGTGTAATCCTAACAGGGCTGGAGGTGGGTTCGCCTAACATCCTTGAAAGCTGAATATAAGATATAGTGTCACACATGTTTTAGAAAATCAGCAAGAAGTGAAAAGATGGATTACACTAGAAGTAGGAGAAGCTTGTGACTGTAGATGGCATTGTAGGGCATGGGAGTTCGTATTTAGATGTAATGTAATGTAATGCGGATTGAGAAAGATAATAGCAATTGATTGAATGAAGTTGGGTGGTGTGTCTGTTTCACATATCTTACGAGAAGTAAAAATAAAGTGTGGGTGTTGAAGTGATTCAAAAGACAAGTAAAAGGTGGGGAGGATGATTAATGGGGTTCTTCTTTTGTTTTTGATTAAATTAGGAGGAAGAAGCAGAGAGGGAGAAAGCGAGAGAGAGGAAGCATAGGAAAAGGTCAGAAGAATCGGAGCCCTCTGCTTACCTCCTTGAGATACTTTTGTTATATTTAAGAGTAGATATTTTGTATCTCAAAAGAAAGACAACCACCATTTTGAGTTGATTTGATTTGATTAATACCACGGGATTATTGATAAAAATAATGATAAGGAAATTGTGGTCAGCGGAGAGAAGGTTCCTTCCTTCCTTTCTCTAAATGAAATTATATTTTTTTCTAAAAGTTATTTTTAGTTTTTATCTTTTTCTTTTTCAGGAAAAATCCCAACCAAAATTCATCTCCTTCGTTTCTTTCCATTTGCTTTGGTTGTCGTTTTTCTTTGTTTGTTTCTTTTTGTTTTCCAGAAGAAGTCAGCAAGGGATATGGATTCGTGTCCTCTCTCGCTCCTCCATCGGATCAAAGATTGCTTCCATTCGGCCATTTCTTCGCTCCTCGCCAACCTCTTCTCCGCTCTCTTCACCTTCGTCTTCGCTCTAGGTTCGTCTCCCTTTCCTTCTTCTTTTCTTCCATTTCCTTCCTTGCTAGTGTTAGGGTCAATCTCTCCTCTCTTTCTCTGGACCAAAAAAACACAATGATATATAGATAGGATGTGATGTTAGATGAGGAATATAATTCGTGATTGTTTTATTTTCAGTGGGGACTTTGCTAGGAGCCTTTACAGGGGCTTTGATCGGGCAAGAAACAGAGAGCGGTTTCATCAGAGGAGCCGCCGTTGGTGCTATTTCAGGTGCTGTCTTCTCCATCGATGTCCTTGAATCTTCTCTCCTCCTCTGGCAATCTGATCAGTCTGGAATTGCTTGCCTTCTCTATTTGGTAACCTTTTTTTTTGTCCCAAAACCTACCTCCTTTTTCTACCAGTCCCAATATTCTGGACTGCTTATTTTTTTGTTGTTTCATTAGATTGATGTCATTGCTAGCCTTTTGAGCGGGAGGCTTGTTCGTGAGCGTATTGGTCCTGCAATGCTTAGTGCGGTCCAGAACCAGGTAATTGTTACCAACCAAGGCAATGCGTTGTTTTATAGATCGTCCCTCATTCACTCTAAACTTATATTTGTAATCATCCTATTTTTAATAAATATCAGATGGGAGCTGTGGAATCGCAGTATCCCGACCAAACTGACATCTTCGACACCGCCATTTCAAATGGTCTCACTGGGGATTCTCTCGACAGGATCCCAAAGGTCCGAATCACAAACACCTCAGGGGAGATGGTCTCTTGCTCTGTCTGCCTTCAGGTCTGTCCTCACTTTCCTTTATGCCAACTTGTAGTCAATTACAAACAGAGTTTAGCGTACAAGAAACTGGATACGTATGCTTGGCGTTCTAGATGTTTCGGTTAATGTGAAACAGAGAAATAAATAACAAGTGGTTGGAAGTATAATTAAATGTTGACTTTTGGTGAGGATACAGGACTTTCAGGTGGGAGAGACTGTTAGAATTTTGCCGCAGTGCCATCATAGGTTCCACCTACCATGCATCGACAAGTGGCTTTGCAGGCATGCTTCTTGTCCCTTGTGCAGAAGACATCTTTGAATTCCAGACCTCCTCGCTTTATCTTTCTCTTCTTTGTAAATGAGGTACATAGAGGCTCATGCACATACACACACACACACACACACACATTACTAGTGTTCCTTGATTACTTAGGTTGCACGTTACAGGTTATGATGCATCAATCATTGTCACTTGACTGATATCTTTGATTATTTTATGTCACCTCTTCTTTGCCTTTTTGTTGATATTCCATTTATTAAAAATTTGGGTTTGGGTTTTCATAGGCTAATCACAAGAGAAGAAACCTTGATATAGGTTGACTTGTAGTCGCAAGCAATGTTCTACCATTTAGAACCTATAGAAGGGAGACAATACATTTTACATTAACAAGTCCGATGAAAAAAACAATAAGATGAGATCCAGTAATTTATTAGCTTCAGTTTGACATTATTACATGTGTGAAAATTCTTATAAGTTATAACAGGAGTGAACAAGAAAAAAAGATAAATACTAGTATAAAAGATCATGGAGGCCGGTTTGCTTGCTGAGTTCATCCCCTGGCTGCCCGTCCTGCTCTCACACTTATGAATTATAACCACCATCAAATGCACATCGCTCCCGCCAAATTCTTAACGATCTTCTTCGTTCTTTTGCCGCCAACCCAAGATTTTTGTTGATATCCTTATACTTCTCAAACCAAATAGTATTTCAGATTATTGTATTTTCCGTGGGACATAGCAGAGAGAAGGGAATGGGTCGAAATGTGTCGAGTTGTCAGATGCATTTGTCAAACATTTTCTGGTTTTCTTTGTTTTGATGATGGATGCTTTTTTTCCCGTAAGCGTCATAGGAGAAGACACGAATTGTCGTAAAAATGTAAGATTTGTCGTATGAGATTATAGTGTGTTGACACCCGTTTGGTCGAATGAGGTGAAAATGACACGAATTGGTAGTGAGAGGGGGGTATTATCGTAAAAATGAGGATCTGTTTGATGTTTTGTAACATTGTAAAGGGGCAAACACACATACACAAGTACACAACAGCAACTACTGTTCTTCCACCGCCGGCGTCACCTTCTTTTTACTTCTTTCATTACGGCTTCCGTCCTCTCTTTGCTCCTCCCTCCGTTATTACAGTATGGCTACGATGGAGTCCAGTGCGGAATCGCAAATCTCTACGGGCTACTCCATTGATCCCTCCTCTGGTGCGATCAATGATGCTTCCATTTCCTTGAGACATCCCTTCTTCCCTCCTTGTGACAAGGACAAGAAGCCTGTCTGGAACAAGCCTTGTACCAGCTCCTCCCCTCCTCTTATGGGCGCCGATTCCTGGCCTGCTTTGTCTCTATCTTCCCACAAGTCTCCCTCTTTGGATTCTTCCAAATTTTTATCTGATGGATCATCGTCAATGCCGCAGGTACTTCTCTTCTACCATCGTGCATGTTTTCAACTCATTGATTGGTTATTTTCAACCTCATTGATTTGCATGTTACTTTACATCGTACTTGGAGAATAATATAGATTAGATATATCAGCCTTTTTTTTATCTTTGCTTTTAACATGCATTGTGCATATATGTATGAGGCAGGCTCCTCTCAGCTCGAGTTCTGCTGCTACTTCATCTGATAACCATAATGTTAATAATGGCCAAAGAAAACCTTTTAGACGAAATAACTCCACCTCATATTCCACTAGTAAACCCCCAAATGCTGATCAGAATCACACCCAAGAGAGCGGCTCTGCAACTTCTCAGTCCCGTCATTCTCATAGGCATCGCAGCAACGGCAGCTCTTACCGTAACTCTAATGGGAGAGGGGACATGCACTTGCAACCTCCGCAGAGGGGTTTAGGGATGATGAGACCGCAGATGCCGATGGGATCACCATCTAATGCGCAATATATGGCAGCACCTCGAATAGGTTCATATGGTGGCCCCATGCGCTACCCTGGTATGCTCTTGCTGATGCCATACCTTCTCTTGTACGTGTTCCATTTATTAATTGTGGTAGTTCATCTATTTTCAGAATATGATCTGCACGTCTTTTTGCCGCATCCACCTCCAGAGTCGATGACTTTAGTTGCAAACTTCCTACCTCCACCCTTATATTTTCCCAGCTTTGATCCCATGTTGTACAATAAAATATTGACACAAGTAGAATATTATTTCAGGTAAATCCTTTCTGACATAGTTTGGCTGTGTTCCCAGCTCTCTACTTCTTTTTGGTCCACCACCCAATAGATGTCTTTTGTTAGAAATGTGGATAACAAACTTTTATCTTTTTGCAGTGCTGATAACTTGAGCAAAGATAAACACTTGAAGGGTCAGATGAATGATGAAGGTTGGGTTCCTGTTAGAATAATAGCAGGGTTCAGAAGAGTAAGTGGCTCCCACTCCTCACTGAAACGCATTTTGGTTTACACTAACTCATCACCTCTTCTGAAGCTAACGTGCTCTATTGGGACTACAATGTTCCACTGCGTTAGACTGTTAATAAAAAGAAAGTAATTCTCTGAAACGTTTTGCAACTTTTTTGCAGCTTGCGGAAATGACAGACAACATCCAGACTATATTGGAGGCGCTGAGAAGTTCAGAAGTTGTGGAAATTAAGGTATTCTCTGATCAATATGGATGCCATATAATATGACAAGTACAAGTGATAAAAGTAGAGAATGTGGATGGGATTTGTAGGGTGAAGCATTGAGGAAGCGTGGAGATTGGGACAAGTATTTACTGCCTCGTGAACCGTCGAGCTCTGGTCCTGAAACGGCGGGGGCCTCACTGGGGGCTCAAACTTGAGAGCATGACTCTATCAGAGAGGAGCAGAGAGTAAAGAGATGTGACTAAGAAAGATGTGTTTTGTTCCACTTGCAACTCTCTATCTACTCTGTTAGACACCATTTTCTCTTTCTCTCCTTGTCTCTTGTCTTTTGAGAATCTGATGGGAACTGATAGATGATTCTCTACTTGAGACAGCATAAAAAATGTTTTTCTCCGCTGGGTTCTTTAATATGGTTTGGTTAATAGTTTAATTAAGCGGATAAATGCTTGCAACTTCATGTGAAAATTCCTGGTTCATTTACACAGACCTTTATGTGTATGTTATAATTTTAAGTAGCACAAGTTAGTCTGGATGAAATATAATGTGTCAATAATCTAAATTTCAACTGAGGTTAAAGTGGAGAAACAGAAGAAGAAAGAGGTGAAGAGATGTAAGCGTAACAGGAGAAAGAAGAGAGAAAGGTGAGACGCTATGAATAAACTGATGAGACAACCCATCACCCAGACTGGATATAGCAGAAGCAATGCGTAACAGAGGACGACAAGACCAGAGCAGACTAGACTCAGCCCTCTCTCCATAGCTGCTTCTCCCATCACAATGTCTGATCCCATCTGTTTTACTTTCGATGTTTCCATTTATAAACCTACAAACATACGAGACCCTTTGTAAAGAGATTGGAGAACATGCAAAACAAGTTGCTTGTTTTTCTCCCTAAACGGGGAGATGCAACCCACGTTTTTTCCTCTGTTTCTGCTACTCTCATTAAGAGTTGAGAAACAGACGTAAGTAGAACACAACCTGAGTCGTGAGTATGTTTTCTTATGAACAAACAGATAAACGTCTTCTTGCCTAACTCCCCAGGCACGATTCCAAAGGTAAGTATCCAAATTGATTAAGAGTTGAAGCACATACATACGTACATATGTCGTCCAAAAGCGTGCTAATTATATATTATAGAAGCTCATTATTGTCACATTCCACAAAGCTAGTTACAAGTTGGGTATACATGATAAATATCTGGAACAAAACAACACCAAACAAAAATCAGAGGGAAGAAGAAGAAAGTTCTTAGGATTTGGAGAATGCACGGAGCGTAGCATCCAAGGCCTCCCGATCATAATCTCCCGTGAAAACGCAGTTTCCCAGCGGACCTTTCAGGAGAATCAGCCTCAGCAGTCCATCAGCCACTTTCTTGTCAACCTGCATGCATCACCATAACATATTTCAATCAAACTTTCTCTCGAAACATATTTTCATTTTCAGGTGGATCTTTCCACAAAACTCACCGCCATTATGGACTTGAACATGCTCACGGTCATGCTCTCTGGCGGTGTTGTAGGCAATTTGGCTCGTTTTAAGATGTTGTTAACTCTCTCCACGATTGAGTCATCTATCCAGCCAAGGCGATGTGACATGTCCACTGCCATTACCTGAGAAATAACAAAACAATGTGAACCATGTCGAGTTGGGGGAGAGTCTAGCAGGATAAAGATAGAAGGAAGGAGAAGGAGAGACCGTGCCAGCTGCAACAGCTTCTCCGTGGAGCCACTCTCCATATCCGAAGCCAGTTTCTATGGCCTGCAAAAAAGGAATGATATGTCAAGGGTATTGAGGTAATTAGAAGGAAGGTAAATACCAAACAAGCTACTAACATGGCCAAAGGTATGACCCAAATTCAGGGTAGCTCGCAAGCCGCTTTCTTTCTCATCCTGGGACACAACATCCGCCTTGTTTTCACATGATCGCTTTATAGCATAAGCTAACGCAGCCGGATCCCTAGGATCAAAAATGATCAAAGCATTTAGACACATAACAACAGTTCTGTTTTGGGGCAGAGCCGGAATGAATGTTTAATAAAAAATAATGACCTAGCAAGAAGGGATTCAACGTTCTTCTCCTGCCATTCAAAGAAGTCAGCATCCCTGATAAGCCCGTACTTGATGACTTCAGCAAGACCTGAAGCCATCTCCCTGTCTGGCAGGGTGTTCAAGGTGTCAGTGTCAACTAGCACACACTGTGGTTGGTAAAATGCACCGATCAGATTCTTGCCAAGACGATGATTTATGCCAGTTTTGCCACCAACAGAAGAATCAACCTGAAATGAAATGAAGTGAATAAGCATGTTGGAAGTGATCTCTGTGCATAGAAGGAGAAAAGAAGAAGAAGGGAACCTGGGCCATAACGGTGGTAGGGATTTGGATGAAGTTAACACCACGGAGGTAAGAAGCAGCAGCATAGCCACACATATCGCCAATAACACCGCCACCAAGGGCAACAAAAGTAGAACGGCGATCAAGGCGAGACTCAATGGCCTTGTCGAAGACTTTCATGAGAGTATCCTAAAGAGGAAAGAATGAAATGACCCAGTCAGTAAACTATACAGCATGAAAAAAAAAAAAAAGAAAGCAGAAATAGAAAAGAGAGAAAGAGAAACAATAACCATGTCCTTGTATTTCTCTCCATCAGGGAGAATAACAGACTCGACAGTGACGTTGGGGTTTCCAACAGTCAAAGCATGGATAGTCTTGTCGAGGTAAAGAGGAGCAACTCGTTCATTAGTGACCACTAGCACTTTCTTTCCGTGAACATGCCTATTCCAATTCAATTCAATTCAATTCATTCAACAACAACAACTTTGATATCAACAAGAAGCATATTGGGCAGACACTATAATGATATAATCAACAAAAGTTACTAAATCTACAGGCTTGATTCCAAATATAAAAGCACAAGATTTGTTAGACAAAGAAAAGAGGGCACCTTTGAAGAAGATGTGATTGATCGAGCAAGCCGGCGCCGATATAGATGGGGTAACTCCGGTTACCCAAATCAACCTCGACGATTGTGGGAATAGAAGTCATGGAGTTAGCAGGTTCGTTAATCAGCTGGCTTGGACCGGCTCGAACACGAGACTTGGAGATGGAGATAGTAGTGGTGGAAGATAAAGACAAGGACTTTGGGAAGGAAATGGTTGGTGGGGGAATCAAGCTCCGAGTTTGAAGGGAGTGGAGAGTCTTCGTGGAGGCGACGGTGGAGGAGATTGAAAGCGATGATATGGTGTTCGCTGCCATTCGAAGTCGATCTGGATCGAATTGAAAGGAGAATTAAGAAATTTGGGTTGGTGAAAAGACAGACTGAGGAGAGGAGAGGAACCTCTACAATCAATACATATTACTAAACATCATATCGTGGTTTGGTTTGGTGAAGAAAAGGAGTGCCTGCGTAGGGGGTAGGTGAGTCTCCCTTTCCCACCACTCAGTCTACGCTACACCTCAAATCACAACCGTCCGATCTGCAAATTAATATTTGAATCGGCCAAATTGAAATATATGCTAGATGGGCGGTTCCGATGAAGACACGTCACGTAAAGACTTGACTTCTAGTGAACGCTGCCGTTTAGCAGACCCGCGAAAACACCAGCCCATTAAAAGAAGAAGGGAAGGGGTGGGTTTTAGTACAGTGTACTACTGCAAAGTTCGATAATCGAGAAAAGGGGGAAGATACGCCGGGAGGGAGGGAATGCTACAATACTAACTTATCTGCTCATCCGAAATCCCGAGAAGAATTTTTTTTTTTCCTTCAAGTTCCGTTCGTAAACCCTAGGCGATTGGGAGGAATGGGGAAACGAAATCAGATACTTGAATTATCATCTTCCGATGAAGAAGAAGAATCGTATAAGTTAAGGTCATCGCGGTCTAGTGCCAAGTCCAAATCGAGGTCCTCGGCTGGTAGCAGAACGAATCCTAGAGCCTACAAGAAAGCTCGAGTTTCGAGTGGTGCTAGGTCGACGAGTCACGTTGACAAGGTGCCATTTCTCTCTCTCTCTCACTAGATTTTTGTATACTTTGATTATGTTTAGGGTCTGAGTTCCGTTCCCGTTCCTGTTTGGTGCAGATCAGATTGTCGTTCGAAGATTTCGACCAAGCTTTGAGCGGCTTCAAGTCGTCTCCTAGTACGCTGCCACCATTTTGCAGTTTTTTTAGATATGATGCTCTTCTTTTAGTCTAGTCTAGTCATGCTTTTTAGATATATATTCATCCTGTAAATGGTCTCTTGTTTAGGTTATGAAAGGATCAACAAGAACACAGATTTGTGGGTTGACAAATACAGACCTCGCTCCTTTGAAGAGCTTGCTGTTCACAACAAGAAGGCAATTTCCTTTTTTTTTTTCCTCTATCGTTTTGCTTTCCTCTTTTAATTCCTGATATATATTATCTTCATCAGGTTGAGCAAGTTAAACTTTGGTTCGACGAATGTTTTGATTGCTCCAAGGTAATCTTTGTTTTTTACCTTTTCAATTTCTTCTCTTTTATGATTGCAGCAGTATTCACTTTTCTGGCTTCTTTCATCTGCAGGATGGTCTTAGGAATAATGTTCTACTACTCACCGGTCCAGCTGGAGTCGGAAAATCTGCTACTATCCATTTACTTGCCTCTATTCTTGGCCTCACTGTGTATGAGTGGAACGCTCCCATTCCTACTGTCTGGCAGGAACATGTCCATAACTCTACTTCTGGTCCTCCACCACCTCCTCCTCTTTCTTTATATTTTGTTATCTACTCAGTCTTGGCACCACAGTTACTGATCAGGGAATATTTTCCAATCATTTTTTGTTTAATTCTCTCCTAGGACTCAAATACTCTTCCAAGCTCGATGAGTTTGAAAACTTCGTTGACACTACTAGAAAATACGGAGTTATTTCTTCTTCGACTACTATGGGAACTAAACCCCGCCGTGTTCTTTTGATTGATGACCTTCCTCTAGCCAATGGCAGGCATGCATTCGAAAGGCTTCAAAACTGCTTAATGCTCTTGGTGAAATCAACGCAGATGCCTACAGTTGTATTAAGTACGGACTATGTTGTAGCTGACTCTTCTGACCAAACTCCCCGATCTATGGAGGACCTTCAGTCATCTCTTGAGCGAGCTGGAGCTTTAAAGGTTTGTTTATCATACTATTTGCTGTCTTTATCAACCTATATATATATTTATATTTATATGGTTTTGTTCAACTATAGTTGATTGTCCCGGTGTGTATTCACAGGTGGCTTTTAATCCTATTACGAAGAACTCAATTAAGAAGACACTTCAGCGGATAAGCAGAGAAGAGCATTGTAAGGTAACGATTGCGGAGGTTGATCAGATGGCGACTGCCAGTGGAGGTGACATCAGACATGCTATTACGTCTTTGCAACTCTTCTCTGTTAAGCCTGAACTGAATCATACAAAGATAAAATCAACATCATCTGGCATGGGTAACAGTTATCAGCGAAATGAGCAGACAATACACAGTGGTTTGGATGGTGGAATATCTTCCTGTTTCGGTAGAGATGAGACCCTTTCCTTGTTTCACGCCCTTGGAAAATTTCTCCACAACAAAAGAGAGACTACTGATGATGTTAGTACATCAGGTAAGGAAGTTACGAGAATGCAATTTAGAGCTCAGGATCATTATCGTCTAAGCTAATGTTTGTGTCAGATTGCAGTGACTATCTTGTGCATAACCAGTTTGCAAGGTTACCACTGAAGATGGATGAGCCAGAGAAGGTTCTTAGCCAAGCTCACGGACAGGCAGGTCGGGTTGTGGATTTTCTTCATGAAAATGGTATTATTTACTCGCTTGTCTTGACTCTCCATTATTTACTTAACATATGCACCATTTTTCCTCCTTCATATCAAGACACAAGTGTACTTACTATGAACTCATAACGTTTATGAAGTGTTAGATTTCGTGAGTGACGGAGCCATAGAAGATGCCTGGTGCGTGTCTTCGTATTTAGCGGATGCTGATCTCCTTCTCGCAGCTTTAAGAGGGAAAATGAGTGTACATAACAAAACAGAGGACGTTCTACAATCAGTCGGTGCCTCGGTGGCTGTTCGTGGTGTGTTGTATGGAAACAAGCAGCCATGGTCATCCAGGTTTCTTATACAAATGGATGCCAGTTGATTGTTTCACTTTTTCTGTATGTTAGATATTTTATAATATCGGTTGGTCTGTATTGTGAGTATGCAGATGGCACGTGATTCGCAAACCAAAACTCTGGCAAGTGGAACAATCCTCAATGCAAACCAAGGTCAATGTTTTTTTCCTTTTTTCAGTGAAAAATCTAATCATACATGTTCAAACTTTCTCTATAAGCTTACAAAATGTTATGTCTGAATGTAGAAGAATCTGAGAGAGCAGAGGAACATAGGATATGAGGGGTCAAGAATGGCAGATATGTCCGTGATGGCTACAGAGTACAGTCCTGTGCGGAAATGGCTAAGTTACAGGGCGTCTGCAGAGGTGTTTTCAGAAATGGAGGAAGAGACGGATGAGGAGAAGAATGAAACTTCTGAAGATGATGAAATACAAGACTGGTGATATTTACCATCTTCAGTCTCCTTTTATGTTTGGTCAAATGAATTTGGTAGGATAGTTGAAAATGGCTAATTGTTCTGCTTACTTCTAAATAGGAAATTCACAAGTCATTTCGCAATCTAACAATGCGCACAGCAAAGTTTATCCTTGGGTTGATCAAGCGAATTATTCTAAACCCGTTTTTAGTTGTTTTAGAGCATTTTCATAGTTAACAAAAGAAGCGTACGGCTTCAAGGACGTACTCAACTTTGCTTTCGTTTTTACTGAGTAATCAAACTTAAGCGAATAGCACTAAGCCCCCAAAATGAGCTTCTACAGCCCAAAACATTAGGCCCATTTAAGATTAGATTGATAGACCTCCCTTCCCGCGCGTTTCAACACTCTCTCTCTCGCTCTCTGTTTTATCAACCAAACCGTTTGTTCAAAAAAAAAAAAAAATCAACCAAACCGTTGTTGATGATGATGAATGACTCGAGATATGATTTTTTTAATGACAAGAAATTTTTATTGAATATAAATAGAATGTAAGATTACAACAATGGGGAGAAATCAGAATCCAAGAATAAACTTTCGTCTCCTAGGTTGTTGTTTTGCAGGCTTCTGCGAGAAGTGGAGCAAGAAAGTACGAATCTCCATGGGAGAAAGCTCTACGACTAACGCGGAGCTGTCAAGTGGTCCTCCTTTTTGAGTATGAGATGAAGATTTAGATTCTTCACCCTCCACTTTCCACTTCATCTTCTCTTTCATCTTAGCCTTCTCTTGAGTCGCTGCCAAACTCATTTCTTTCACTCCTTTGATCTATTCACAACCCCAAAAAACAAATATTACAATTTTTTAGAATAATTGGATTCATCTAGCTAGATGAGAACGTGTTTCCTTACAGTTTTCCCGGGAAACAACTTCTTCAGCTCAACTTTAGCTACTTTCGAGTACTCACTCTCTTCTCCAGCCTGCAAGTAAAGTAAACACCAGTTTGATCACTCAAAGAGTCATCATATAATACAAAAAAAAAGGTCTAAAGTGGTACCTCGTAGAGGTGAGCCAGGCGGAGAAGAACGTTGCCGAGATCCAGCTCCTGGAGAGTGATGAGAGCAACGTTTGGAGGGAAGGCGTAGAGAGGATCCATTGCATTTCCTTTCACAGAGTTGGAGCCTTTCCATTTCTCCTTGTTTTCATGTGTGAATGCCATTAGAAGAGGAGTGTATATTTCCTGGCCTGTCCCTCGTCTCCACCTCACTCCTTCTCCTCCTACCGGATTTATGCTTACATAGTAATTCCCACGCACCTGCATTTTACGCGAGGCTATCAAGTATATATGATGGATTCCTCAACAGATAAATATATATATATATATATATATATATATATATATATATATATATATATATATATATATATTCATACCGTTAATCCTGTGCATGTACCATTGATACACACAGTTTCCTCAAGGCTCTCCTCCACTCCTCTCGAATCATCCATGCACGTACGCCTGTTTTCATTATTTCAGCCACAACCAACAATGTTTCTTGTTATTCTTTTTTATATAGTTTAAATTGCAGGCTATATATAATATGAACTTTGGAACCTGTGGAGCATCAATTCTAATTCACCGTCCTTGATACTACCACCCCCAGTAGCCCTATCAACCAACACCGACAACTCTACTTTCTTGTCTTTTGTGTATATTCCCAGATTCAGCTGAATATTACTCACACAACACAAATCCTTCTTTTTTTAACAAACTTAATTCAACATTTGTTTGATCTACTCCAAAGTTTTCACATCAATAGCTTTCTTACCGGATAGTAATTTCCTGCTATTGGTTCATTCACTTTGAGAACCCAGTCTGTTCTGTTATCCCTCACCTGCAACACAGCGTACATTCAAAGTTCTTATACCATATCTCAATTCTATTAACGCCACATGACAATACAAAACTGCATTTTATGAGGGGGATTATAGAAGTACCCGTTTCAGGAAGTCTCTTCCGTTAGAGTCAGTATAAAACGTCTTATCTGTACTCATATTTGTTACCATCCGTGTAATAACCTCTTTTCCTACGTAATCTCTACTAACAGGTATTGGACCTATCTGCTCAATGAAATTGAGAGCCTCAAGAAAGGGATCTTCCTTCTTTCCAAATAATATGATTTGGAGTTTGGGGTAACACTCACAGTGTACTCAAACTCTGCATGCTCTTTATCTTTGTACACTCTGATCACCTGTGACACCCAAGGACTGAACTGCTGGTGCACCTCATCTACTAGAGGCCCACGTACAATCTGCAACTCTGGCTGCGCAATACCAATGAAAAGCATCAGTCACTCATGGCCTATGTGCTCCAAAAAGTACTTGTGTGGATCATTTAATTATTTGTATCTGGTTTTACATGTATTTCAGGAGTAAACCAGTGTGTAAAAGAAGACTATTATCCTAGAGGATATGACATCCTACATATGATCAGTGTATAGAAGAACAAATAAAACCTATAATTTGTTTCATCTTATATCTTGATGATAGAATCTCAGCATCTTAATGATCTTGGAGTATCCAGTTAAGAATCTACGTAGAAAGCAGTACTGATTCATAGACGACTTACTTTCGATGAAACAGCATACGCCAAGGAAGCATTAGGTCGGAAAATATATGCACCGGAAACCTGGGAATTATTTGAGTCCCCCACATTTGAAGCATACCACAGATAGTTCTGGTCCACCATTATGTTAGCCTGAAACATATTTATCAGAAACAATTGTGTTTGAATCCTTTATTCTCACCATTGTTCCAAGATTCTTCAGTGTGCAAGAGAGTAAATTATTACCCCTGATCTGGAGTTGTGCATCTGTTTGAGAAGACCAGAGTCTGGAGAAAACACAAGCTTTAGATTTCCTGGACCAATTTCAGTTGTACCCTTCATTGGACTAAACGTCGCTGGAGAGGGTCTGTTTTTGTTGCTTCCTATATCATTATGCATGCATGACACGAAATAAGAGAATCATGAGTTTATAAAAGCACAACTTGCCTGTAACTCTCTATCGAATGTGTAAGGTTACCTTCCCCGCTTGCTTTAGATATGAAGAATGTGTTCCAACCAAGTGGCGGCACTGTCGCTTTAAACACAAGCCAATACTTTGGAGTTTGCTGTGAAGATATTCCCAAATAAGCTTTCGAATAGTTACTCCTCAGGTTGCTCGTGACATTATCCATGGGAATGTATTGAGCATCAAGGGTTTTTCCTGATGAATCTTCCACGTTTAAACCTGCATCATTGACCTGGTATATGCCATGACTCTTAGTTAAACAGAGAAATTGAAAGTCTTCACTATTGACCTCAAAGAAGCAACTAAAGTAGATATAAAAAAAAGGCATGATGTCTAACCGGAATTCTGATGACTTCTGTACGATTCCACGCAAGAGAGTTATAGGCCACAAGAATCTGAATTAAGATGAAGCAACTGAGACAGTTGAAGCCTATACTGAGACATGAGAGCTATATATCTTAATGATTATAGAATTACCAAACTCTTCTGGCCTGAAAGGGTTTCTTCCGTCACTGGGCAATAGCTCATATTCATCGACGAGCACTGCTCATTTAATTCCAAGAGGAAAAAAAATCACTCATGATATATCCCACATAACCATGAAAATGGATTTTTATAATGAGTTTCAAGGATCTTTGAACCTGGATTAGTGATATGTTGTCAGGCTTTGTACGTGCCTTGTTCAGTAAGTGTGACAGCGCATAATTCACCACTGATTCTGCCTAAGGGAAGGAATATACGAAGAAATCAGTTAACCTAGCAGAGAGTTTTGAAAAGTAGGGTGATGTTACCTCAGAAGCACCAATTGCAAGTCTTTTGGCATAGTCATTAGTCACATGCTGCTTGGCAGTTCCAGAGACACCATCATGGTGCTGCGCTATTCCTAAAGCATCCCCAAGGCTGGAAGTGTTTGGACCTCCAGATTTCTTTCCCACCAGAAACTCAAGTTGCCTTGCAGCCTGTTTTGGAGAAAGAAAGCACATTCTATATTGGTGTCTGAAACAGAGAAAGAAAAAAGCGAGTCTTGGATTCAAGTACCAAGTAGTAGCCGCTAAGAGAGCGAACATAACGTTTAAAAGAAGGGCGGCTGGTGAAGTAGCCAGTCCAGTAGGCGCTATCCCGGTCCGCATATCTACAGTGAACACATGGTTTTAGAAAAAGAAGCTCAACGAGGAATGTTATTTAAGTATACAGTGATAGGGGGGTGGACTCACGGGAAAAAGTCATGTGTCTTGAGAGGCCAACTGATATTGTTGTCAGCATTCTTAGCATCAACATAGAGAGATGGTGTGGAGTACACGGCGTTCACACGTCCATCCTGTAAAAGAAAGAAAGTTGAATGTCAACTTGTGATGAATCCAGAGACTGAGAAAGATTAGAAGAACCTTGTTAACATAATGGATGAGTCTGTCCATCTGTCTGAACCAAGACTCGGCGAACTGATACTGAAAGTCATCACCCATAGTCCACATCACATGGTTCCCTCGTGTCACATTGGCCTGTGACATCATTTATATATAGAGATCCCCACATCAAATAGTTTTGACTACTTATCCCCCAAAGAAAGAAAGATTCCATATGAAACGTACATAAAAGCGAGAAGCATTGACGAAATCATCAACGGCGTCCTTGATGTTGAAGCCACCCAAACGAGGATCATCCTGGAGGGGTTCGTAATCATCGGTGATTTCATAGTGAAAACCAGTGGGAGGGCTATAATGAACCGGAAAGGTATTGGTGAATATCTGAGAAGAAGATCCAAAAGTTTCGGATCCTCTCCAGATGAATTGTAGGGACTTCTCGTCCTTGCGTTTCTCTCTGTCTTGGTAATCGATTCTGGCGAAATGAAGAGAATCGAACCCAAGCTCTGCTCCGAGGAGGTAGGCTTGGACAGAGGAGTGACCAAAGGGATCGATCTGCCAAGCAGCACGAGGAGTGATATTGAATGTCTGCATTATAAAGCGATGTCCCAACGTCATCTGGTCTATCATGTCTATGTAATGGCACGCTGCTTCGTCGTTCATACTCCATCCTCCGTTTCTACACCCCCCACATTTTATCATCACTCTGTTAAATCAAAATCGCAATAAAAAGAAAACTTACACAAACTCGAGTTGTCCGGAATGCACAAGCTTCTTCACTTGTTCGTGTGTCTCCGAATTTTGCTCTCCCCACCATCGCGTAAAGAATGCCTTTTTTTCATTTACACACAGTCAGTCGAACATATACATATTATATTTTTATTATTATATGGTTTATGATCAAAAACATTAAACTAATAGAAAAAAGCAATGTGGCTGGCATGTTTTCACCATTTCCGCGAATATAAACTTTCGATTGGGATCGCGACGCAGCGAATCCATCACCGAGTCCATCACGTTTCTCACGCATGCTTTCTGCTCAATATTTAATCAAATGTTGAGTATGCATATATAGTCTCTACCGACGTGTATAACATACATGCATACATATGGTTCTTCTCTAGTATATATATATACCTGGATACTGTTGTTTGAACCGATGTAGTACTGATCAACGGTTTTTAACCACCCGACATCGTCATGAGAATGCGGGACTAGATGGACATTCAGTTTGTCTGGCACGACTCTTGCTTCGGTGCCGTACTTCACGTAGACGCCACTAACGCTCTCGAGCGAAAGACAGGTAACAGAGACAATGACACAGATCAACAAAGACAATCCTGGTCTCACCATCGAGCTTCAGATGTTTTCCCTTGTTTCTTTCTTTCTTCTTTCTTTCCTTCTGACATACTCTTGTTATATATAAATTTAGTAAATGGAGAGAAAAATGAGGGTCGTAAAGACCAATTTGTGTCGTTGGTTTCGCTCATATCACTCACTCTCACTAACTGTTTCTCTATTATTCAATTTTAATTGTGACTAGATTATCATTTCACCACATAATTACTGTAATACTCCTTAATTAATTAGCTCCTATAGTAAGTTAATAATCCTCCATGAATTGAAACCTTTTTCTTATAATTATTTTACATTATCACACAAAATATAGTTTTCACATTCTGATTTGTATAAATAAAATTGATGTTTTGTAGCTTGCTATTTATTAATATTAAAATTTTAGATGCACATTTTTAGATATAAATCAGTTGTTTATTGATTTCTAAATATATTAATATAGTGTAAACATGTTAAATGCAACCTATACATTTTAAGTAAAAAATTCAAATTTCTTCTTAAATTTATAATCTCCCTTTGCTAATGTTTTTAATGCTTTTGATATGTTGTGAAATGTTAGTGATACTAATCTCAGTCTTTTAAAATTGTTTTAATGCAAAATCTCTGAACCAGAGCTTGTGAAATGGATCACAAGAGCTATGTAGTGCGCCCATCTTCTTCTTTTCAACTGCTAGCTGTGTTTCAAAGTTTGGAGCGAGGTATTGAACATGGAAACATATTCGAAATATGATATGAATAGGAAGTGAAAAAGGAGTATTTTGGTGGTAATGATGCTCTCTTTAGACTGTTGATGGAAAATTCTCACATGCAGAAGAAAATGAAGAATAGACAATGGCATCAGCTCCTTTATCTACATAATATTAATAATAAACCCCTCACAAGCTTCTTGTCTTAGTAGACTTCCACATTCCACTGCTCACTCTTCTTCAATTGCTTCTTGTACTCCAACCAATCGATCCCTGTTCAAAGCCCCCCAGTTAACCAAGACCATTTGCAGCAGAGACTTGTTTGGTTCTCAAAAATATGAAATGAAATGAATTGAAATGTGCATTGCTTACCATCTTTAGCAGCAAGTGAGACCATGATCTCATCGATACCCTTCTCCATACCCTTGAGACCACACATGTAAACAAAGGTGTTGTCTTTCTTCAGCAACTCCCACAGCTCTTCTGCATACTCTGCCATTCTTGTCTGTATGTACATTTTCTCTCCCTTGTTGTTCGTCTGCTCCCTGCTCACCGCAAAGTCCAACCTGAAGTTTTCCGGGTTCTTCTCCTTCATCTTCTCAAACTCCTGTCAATTATAAATACACACAGGTGTCAAACCAGCTCTTCATACAATACAAGATTAGTTTACTGTGACTAGGATTATTACCTCCTTGTAGAGCAGTGAGCTGCTTGTTGGTACACCCAAGAAGAGCCACGCCAAACCATTGAACTACATACAAAAATATATAGCCAGCCAATGTCAAATGGTGAGTGAGTTGCAGTATAACTGGTGTCTCGAGAAAGAGTTTGATATCTTGGACTCACCTTGTAGTCTTCATGCTCCTCAAAGAACATTTTCCACAAAAATGATCTGAACGGTGCTATTCCAGTTCCTGTTCCAAGCTAAGGAAACGGAAAACAAACAAGTATATACTAGGATTAGGAATCTTGATTATGTTACTTGAGGCCATTTATATTATACTGACAATACCATGATGATGGTGGCATTTGGATCTTTAGGCATAAGCATCTCCTTTCCAACTGGTCCAGTGATCTTTGCCTCATCACCCGGCTTCAAGTCACCTGTAATAATAAACAGTAACAAAAGTCTTTTTTAACCGTAATCAAAATATATTAATTGTTTTTCATCTTCATGGTCTTACACAAGAAGTTGGAGCAGACTCCCTTAACAACCTCTCCGCTTTCGTTAGTGTAAACTAATCTCTTGACACAGAGAGAAACCTGGATAAGAAAAGACCAATTGCAGCCAGATAAGAGAGAAGATCAAGCATGTATTAGTCTTTCATTGTTTACTTGTCAGAGGGGGGGAAAAAGCTCACGGTCTTGGAGTCACCAAAGTCACCAATGGCACTGCTGGCGATAGAGTATAACCTCAGCTTGTGAGGCTTCCCGTTCTTGTCAATTCCTTCTGGAATAATTCCTATCGACTGTCCTTCTCTGTACGGAACCTCACCTACTCCATTCATATATATTGTTTATCAAATCCAATATCCATACCATGCAATGCAATGCACTTGAGAAAAAATCAATAAACATCACCACAATCAATCAATAATTTGGATTTTGGTGGTGGTGGTACCTTCGGTGGTGAAGACGATGTGCCAGGTCTCACCGGGAGCGTCATCGCCAGTGATCCTGGTGTTCAAGAGGCATCGACCAGTGTAAGGTTCCTTTGGTTTGAATTTGTTGACAACAATCCCTTCTTCTTGTTTCTTTGACTCCTTGACTACTTTCACTGGCGCCTCCGTTGACACCTGAGCCTTCACTCTTCCCCCATAAATACAAGCCTCTCTGTAGCACACTGTGCTCTGTACATATATAGGCATGATGCCAACAGAAAGAATGACAAACATTTAAGCCCTTTTTTGATCATGGATGATGACAATTGGTGTGAGTAAGAAGATGATAAGAAACAATACCTTGTTGTTGAGGAAAATCCTCTGAGAGGAGACGAAGGAAGTTTTGGAGGGAAGAGAAGAAGACTTTGATGAAGAAAAAGAGACTGCAGCACCTATTGCAGCAGCCATGTTTGATCAACTATGCAAGGAAGATGGGCCTCTCTGTCTTTCTTGCAGAACAAAAAATTAAAAAGATCAGAGAGAAAAAGGTGAGAGGAAGCTATATGATATGATATGATCAGGTTTGTGATTGGATGTACGCAGATTGTGTGAAGGAAAATGCGAGGCCAAGTGTAAGTGGATAAGTTATTACAGCTTACCATTTGTCTCTGTTCAACATTGTCCTAATTGTCTTCACGCCACAATCAAGTGCTTAGAGGGATACATAGTGGGCTTAACTATAGGCCTCCTAGACCCAAGTTAATTAACTGATTGTATAGGGAACGAGAATGGCAAAAAAAGTGAGTAGAATCAATATGCTGGCTTTGGAGAGAGATTCACATCTTAACTGGAGGATCGTGGAAAATAATAGAAATAGTGTATGTGTCTTGTGCTGGTTGCTCACACACACACACACACATACAATAATAGCAGAAGAAATGGAAAAAGAGAACAAAACATATGGGAGATTCAAATTACAGCTGGGATCTATCTTTAGTCTGTGTCCTGGTCAAGTGAGGGAATGGCATGTGCCGATCCCATGACCTCTTCCACCTGTGACCAAAACAGCTCTTGCTTGATATATTTCAATCATCCAAAACCACTCACACTGTTTCTTTTGGTTCACACAACCAAACTAGTTACTTTTCACTACAACCCCCCCCCCCCCCCCCACTTATCTTACAACCAACATTACATTTATATATAATCACATTGCCCTGTCTCCATTTATTGTCCTCTTTTAGCAAATATACCATTTAAACTACCGAGGAGTCCTAGGCCCTGCAGTGCTTGCAACTCTCGGCGAACTTATGCTCGCTGTTCTTAGAAGCCTCCTGAACTCATGCAGGCTTATTTTCCCGTCTCTGTCTATGTCTGCTTCATCCAGAAGTGGGTCTATTGACCCTCTTAACCCCGTGTGCTGTTTAAATTCACCATAAAATATTAGAGGCTTTATATTTTTTTCTTATCTCCTTCAACAAAAAGAGAACAAGAGGTCTTATCGATTAAAAAAAAAGGCTTACCATTCGAAGCTCCTCAGGGGTTATGTACCCGTCTTTGTCAATGTCGAATTTCTCAAATGCTGCTCTTGATCTTAACTGCCATTTCTCTGAGTCATGTTCTTCCAGTTGATGAACATGTAGAGCTGCTGCTACAAACTCTGTGAAGTCCACTAACCCATCAGTGTTGCTATCAATCTGTCTCCACCAAATATTACAACAAAGTTTCAGATTTATATGGAAATTGCATCTATCTCTCTTTAATAATAATGAAAAGATCAACACGAGATGCTATTGCAATGGGGAAGAAAACTGTAATTACCGCTTCAAGTATCTCGGCAACTCGTGATTCCTTCAGTTTCCAAGGAAGATCTTTGGCAAGTGCCTGTACATTCAAAGAAAGATACAATATATTATACGATCATGCGTAGACATGATTAGTATTGCTCTTGAAGCAAATTTGTCATAAAAATTCCACTTACCTGTCTCATCTCCTCAAGACTAATGACACCGTTTTTATCCACATCAATTGCATCAAACTGATCCCTGAGGTCAGAAATCTCTGCCTCGTCAAGTGTGCTAGCAAGCGCCTGCCAAAAAGGGGATACAGAGCATCATAAGAGACAAGTCCTAATCTCTATAGTTTTTTTTTCTTACAACTTCCTCGTCGTTTGGGCTTACCCGTAAAGCAAACTGCTTCAGACGGCTGTATCTAACAAACTGACGTAAGTTGTTCAGAACAGAAATGTCGACAGGGATTTCTGTGGCGTTCCCTCCTTCTCTAACCCACGCATGTGCTGCAAAGGCAAAAGAGACAAAAGAGCATCATTAATCTAAGATTCCATTGCAGATGATCAAATCACCAACTAGTACTCCAAAGCAAGGACAACACATACAGAGGGCTTGTGCAGCAGTTAGGCGTGCTCGAGGGTCTTTAACAAGTAACTTTTTAACAAAATCTTTGGCGCTGTCACTTATAGTTGACCATGGTTTGCGGCGGAAGTCAGGTTTGTTCCTTAAGACCTCCTTAAATATACCGTCCTCAGTCCTATCCCAGAAAGGGCGCCTTCCACAGAGTAAAATATAGGTGATAACACCAATGCTCCAGACATCAGATTCAGGGCCTGATCTGCGCTTAAGTACTTCGGGAGCAACATAATAGGCGCTACCAACAATGTCATGGAACTTTTTCCCTGAAAGAAAAAAGGAATTTGAGATGTTAATCACATAAAATCAACATAATTAGGTTCTCTACGACTTGGTTGGTGTGTGAATTTTGATAGAGCTTATAGATACCTGGTTTAATAAAATCGGATAAACCAAAATCTGTAGCCTTAAGAGGCGAATCCAGTTTAGCTGATTTGAACAAAAAATTCTGCAAGAAAGAAAGAGAAGAGGAGGTTATATTACAAAAAGAAAAAAATGGCAAGGAAAGCACTTCCTGGACTAAGAGTAAGGAAAAGAATAAAAAAAAGGAAATACCTCAGGTTTCATATCTCTATGAACAAGACCGTGGAGATGACATTCACCAGCGACTTTGAGCATCTGTCTTACGACAACGGCTGCATCTTTCTCGGAGTAACGACTATCTTTCCTGAGAGAAAAGCGTAAACAGAAAGAGAAGGGTAAGTAAGTAGATGTGGCAATACAATAGTGGAATAGGGAGATAAAAGAGTGGGAGAGATGGTAACTAACTAACTTGGATAATATCCGGTCGAGCAATTCGCCTCCCTCGCACAACCTAAGGCAAAGTCACGAATGTGAATGGCGATACATAATAGTAGATAGATAGACAACTTGTCTGATTGTATGTAAAAGAAAGATAAACAAAGCCACAAAGGGAGAGAGGGAGACTGACTCCATGACAATGTAGACGTAGTCGTCATCATCAAAGGCATTGTAAAACTGGACAACGTTCTCGTGGCCAGAGAGAGCTTTAAGAATCTGAACCTCTCGCTTGACGTCCTCAACCGCAACTGAAAGAACCATCTGTGAGAGCCAAAAAAAAAAGAAACAGTAGTAACTGTGTCAAATGTTGCAATGAACAAGGACCAAGAAGAGCTCGCTCTCGTTGGGAATTAAAAATGGAGAATCAATCAATACATTGACAAAGGACCTTGACGAGTGCTTGCTTTAAAAATTAAAATTATATATATATATATATATATATATTTCTGAGAATCGAATCGAATCGAATATAAGGCGTGAATTGAGATTGAATAGTAGTTGAATATAACAGGATGGATTAACAGATGATATGATATGATTTGAGATACCCCACACTAACTCCAAAAATTAGAATAGGGAATCTCATTTTATAAAACAAAAAAACAATCCCTAAACCGCAGAAGAAACTAACTATTGGGATGAGAGAATGAATAATAAGTACCTTGGTCTTGTCGAGCCTCTTGACGGCGACACGATCGCCGGTGGACTTGTGGATGGCAACGTAAGTATAGCCGAATTGACCATGTCCCAGCAACTTCCCTATGCTATATTGCTCGTGGAAATCTTTTTCGTATCCAAATTCCGTACGCTTTCCGCAAGGCACCGACCCTCCCGTGCTTCTCCTCTTCGTATTCGTGATGGTAGAGGAGGGCTTGTTGTTCTTCTCCTGAGGAGGAGGAGGAGGAGGAGTCTTCTTCTTATTACATCCTCCTCCCTTGTTATTGTTGTTGGTCTGACTACTACTTCTTCTACTGCCGCTGCTGCTGCTTGTACCAGTGACTCTAATCGCCGAGAAACACACCCCCATGATTGCTGATTAACTAACAACTAGAGAGCGATTCAAATGGTAAACTAGCAGGGAGTTCGATGATATGGAGGATTTGGGGAGTTGGTATAAAAGATTCATTTTAAATAAACATAAAATGAACAAGAGAGGAAGGAGGAGTAGGAGCAGAGCGTTGACTTGGTCAAACCCAATTGAGCGAGTGAATGAATCAGCCAAGACGAAATGTCCTCTCCACTTTCCTCCTTTTACCTTTTCTCTTTCTACTTTTTTTTTAACTTCTTTGTCTCTGCGCTTTTGTCACATCTCCTGCTAACTACTATCACAGTCAATTCAGTTTAAGATCACATTCGTATGGTGTGAAAGCCCAGACCCAATATTAGCTCCCATGTGAGAGAGCCCCGACACCATCCCTACAACACTTCCACAAATTACTTATATTTTTTTAAAACATAATTATTGTCACGACTTTATTATGCTCTTATGCATACATTTATTAGTATTACATCCTTTCTTTCTAACCAACTCTATAGACCAGACCAGCTTTGCCTGGTTTGCTCTTCAACTCGCTGTCACTTATATGATCAACATGCAATACTTTAATTCTTACATTTCCTCCTCTTTTACCATTAATTTCTCTCTTCCATTCTTAACATTTAGACCAAAAAAATTTCTCTCTTCCTAGTTGACTTGGTCTTTTCAACACAAGTTTCCCATTCAACACACATAATATGTCTATATCACAGGGTTATATAATTCTTATCTAATGCGTTTACATTTTGTGTTTTCAGTCTTTTCTTTTATCTGAGAGATTTACACAACTAGTTATATTTTGCTTGATCACTTTCACATGCCGCGCCAACGCGCAACCGTATTCCAATAATTCTTGTATTGGTGGTACTAGAATCAAACAAATATTTTAATTAAAATATTACTATCTGAAAGCAATTGTTGAACAACTAAATAATGATCAAAATCGAAAAACCCATGTATGTAGTAATGATTACGGGAGAGCAGTATGAATCTGAACTGCTTTTGCCTTTTTTTTTTCCTTTTTCTTTTTCTATATAGTTGCCCAGATAGAAAAACGTGTCACATGTTTGCCTAAACCATTATACCTATATAAAATATTAATTATGGATACTGGGCGAGTGTTTGTTTGATCATTAATAAAGCCAACCTGGCCTCCAAGCCGTTCCATGTGGGGTTATCATGAGCTCATCAAAAATATGGTTAATGAATACATTTGGCATTTAACAGAAACCATATCAAAGAGGTGTTATATTTCTGAGTTTACGGAAGATTTCCCGCCAAGTTGAACCGGTTTTTTCTTAAGTTTGTCAGGACATAATCCCAGAAGCTACTCTTTTTAAGATTTATATGGTTGTAGACACCAATCATCTACAAACTACAATATACAAAAAGTCATCACCCATACATCTTCTCTCACTCCAATCACCATTCACCAAGCAAGTTGCATTTCTTTTCCTCAGTGGCCGCCTCCATTTATGCGGTTATGCCTCTGGATATTTTTACTATACATGCAGCTTGCAAAGGTAATATTAATTATCCTTAATTAGGCTTTAGCCCATAATTTATCAATTAATGGCTTGGGCCGTTATAGAGACTACGGGGTTTTTAGTTTGGGGATAGCAAAGGCCCATAATCCCTTATTCAATGAGAGTCGCAACGGCTAGTTTTCTGAAACGGCTCCTTCCAATCCTGTAAGACGCAAGTAGGTCCCAACGGCTAATATCTTTCAAAACCCTATTGGTTGTGACTCCCTTTAAATACTAGCGCAATAGCAAAGGCCATTTCCACCTGTCTCTACATCTCTTACAGTGTTTTCCATTATTAATAGTCTCCAATCAAAACTTTCCCCACCCAGAAACAAGTAGTCTTTTAGATCTAAGATGGAGACACCATCAACAACGAGAAGAGTGACGAGGTCTCAGACCCTCTCTGCCATGAAAAGCTCTGCCACCAATCATCTCGCATCATCATCAAGTAAGCCTCCATCCATGTCTCTCAACCCCCTGAATCTGGATGTTTCTCCACTAGATCCAATGTTTAATTGTTTAGTTGATATGTAATTGTTTTATAGAGAAAGCAGAGGAGTCGAAGACAAGGCAAAGAAATGGAGCAACACCGAAGCAAGAGAGGTCAGCGTTGTTCGACATCACCAACGATTCTCCGATAGTAGGACTGGCGATGCAGAGTACTCCATCTTCAGGAGTGGTTGTTGGGAAGAGCAGAATCAAGAGCACTCCTGGATCCGGCGAGGCTCTATTGAGAGGTCAAGTCAAGAATCTGTTGCAGAAGGTAGAAGAAGAAGAATCACATCTTATTACAAAGATATCAGTTGAATCTCGTCCTTTCATCCATCTCGTTACTTCTCCCATGGGACTTCTCGCTCCGACTCCGGCCAACACCCCACAAGTTCTCGATGGAATGCAGATTGTGATCACATCTCCGGTTGTTTCAGAACAGCTGAGAGCAGCAACATCTTCTCAGGTAAGCCTAGATTTTTTTGTGTGTGTATAGATTTAAATAGTATTTTGAGATGATTGTGATAAAAAAAAGGGCTAAGTAGAAGATATTATTACCTTTTGGCGATGATCCAGGTGGTGGATGTGAAGAAAGATGAGAGCAGCTTGGAAAAGAGTCCGAGCATAACGAGGTCATTGCTGCTGGATTTCAGTGATAAATCAGAGCTATGGGAGAGCTCAGACTGTTCCTCTGTGGTGACTCAGAACCCAGAGGATGATAACTCCTCTGTTTGGTCGATGCAAGTCAACGCAAGTGCCAAAGACGACGAGGATGACGATGAAGACCAAGTAGTGTATTCGTACAGGGAAGAAGATGATGAAGAGGAGTACTACTACGAGGATGAGGAGGAGGAAGTGGAAGGGTTATGCGAGGGAATGAGGAAGATGAGGTTCGCAGGGAAGCACACTCGGTTTGTGTACGATAGTGATCTTGAAGAGATGGTGGAAGCTGAAGAGCAAACTCCTGAAGTGTCGCGTTTGAAAGTTTTCCCCACGCCAACAGGAAAACATCACGTCAGATTTGCCGACGATGACGAAGAGGAATGATATATGTATCTCCGTCTTCATTTTCGAGTTGTGGACAAAAGCCTCTCACATGTCTCAACTTTTCATATAATTGTTTCTTGTTTTGGGGGCTGTTGTTATTACATGGTTCCCAGTTGTGCCCATTTGCATTGGTGTTATTTTTCAATAACTAAAGTGTAATCGGATTATGACTTTTCTTAATAATCTTAGATCTCTTTGCTTGTTGTTGTTATATGTGTGTGCAAATAAAGGCTTATGAAATATTATTCCACATGAAAAAAGCGGACATAACTGATTTAGAAAAGTAGATTTTGAACATTGATTAGTCCAGAAAATTGTAATCTTAGTGGACTAGTGGGGATCCAGGAAACAAATCTCGCAAGTTTGTCAGAAGGCTCTCCGAGCTTAATTTTTTGTCATTCACTGACTTGTTGTGTAAATTGCCAGCTTATGCCATTCGGAAAGAGCTAGTATCAGTGAAAGACTAGCAGTGTGATCCCAATCAAGCTCGACGTTGCTTCTCTGCTGAAGTTGCTTGCTTGCTTGTCTCTTCAGACTGTAATTTTATGGCTTCAACCAATCTCTTTTGTAATCTGAGGATTATCAAGTCTTGGGAGTGTAACTTGTTCCCTTGACTCGTTTGTTTTTTCGTATATTGGTAAAGAAGTTAGTTGATCAGAGAGCCTGCAGTCGTGGGCCTGAATTCATAATATTGGGCTGATGCAATAATATAGGAAAGCCCAAATAAAGAAATCTGTTAGAGAGAGAGAGGGGAAACTTTAGTGCCAAAACTAACTCTGAATCTTCTTCCTCCTCCGTCCCAAAATACCAATCGTGTTGGCACGATAAAGCAGACGGCCTACACATCAAGTCAACCCGACCCGACTCCGTTTCCCCCTCGTCGAATCGGTTTGGATCGGAAGTTGAGCTAATTCTGGAGGTTTGTCATTTTTGTTTTCCCGAGTTTTTGATGTTCTCTAACAATTTGTTTGGCTATATTCTCTTCGATTAATTGATCGCTTTTTCATTGAATCAAATCGATTTTTGAAAGGGGGCTTTTTTTGAGTGAGTATTCATTTGTAAACGTTTGGATTTGAGTCTCATGTTGTTTTCTTGTTCTTTGATTGTCTCTCTTCTCTTTTATAAGCCTCTCTTTGTTTATTGTTAAGCCAACCTAAGCTTGTGTTTGTCTTTCTTTATTTCTTTCAGGGTTTGAGGGATAAACCTATATATGGCTGCAAATCAAGAGCCTTCTTCCTCCTCCTCATCAATTGTAGAATCTAACATCATCATTGAGGAGGGAACGAGCCCCCCTGCCTCCAAGCAAGTTTCACATTTGGACATTGAGGTTCTTTGGAGCCGAGTGAATACCGCAACATCGTTACTGACCTACCTTAAATCAAAAGCAACCACTCTCCTTGTTGCTGAGGATTTGTCCCAGCTCTCACTTGCTGATGGACTTGTTGTCAATTCTGGTGAACAAGCATCATCAACATCTGAACGTGATCAGTCTTATTATGTCTCTGAGATGCTTAAGCATGTAGAGACGGTTTCAGGCGTTATGGACTCTCTCGCTAGGCGTGCTATTGTCGCCGAATCCGAAGCCGCTGTTCAGAGAGGCAAGGCTCTGTTGAGTCAGCAAGAAGTTCAGAGAAAGGCTGGCCAGATCAACAGCATGTCCATGAAACTAGAGGACATGGAAAAGTTTGCTCTTGGGACCACTAGTATTCTCGGTGAAATGCGTCAGAGGGTCGATGATTTGGTGGAAGAGACGTCTAGACAGAAGGCAAGAGCTACTGAAAATGAGCAGGAACTCTGTCGTGTCAGGCGTGACTTTGAGTCCCTTAAATCCTATGTTTCTAGTCTCATCAGCGTCCGAGAGACCCTCGTCTCATCGGAGAAGCAGTTCCAAACCATCGAGAGGCTTTTTGAACGGTCAGTTCTATTATGCACTTTCCCATCTTTTCTGAGTCAAAAGAAAAGTTCATTGGTTTACTTAACAAATCATCCTTCCATTAATTCGCCTGGAAGATTTTGGTTTAGGTTCTTAGCTTAAAAAAAAGAACACTTGTCTTGGGCTTTTGATCACCATTGCAGAGCAGATTTGTTATTGTTTTCAAGTCTACGTTCATGGCTAGCTGCTTTATAGGTTATTAAACGTGTGCTGTTCTTGGTATTGGAGATATGATTGGTGTTCTTTGTAGCTAGTTTTAGGTGTTTGATAACGGGTATTTCATCTATGTGTGTGCAATTAGGAACTCGTATTTGCTTCCCTATTTTTAGTGTGAGTTCATGAGGTGGTGTCATTTGTTTGTTGATGAAGCAGGCTTGTTGCAAAGACAACGCAGTTGGAAAGCGATAAAGTGCAGAAAGAAGCAGAAGTTCAGAAACTAATGGAAGAAAACGTGAGGCTCACGGCTCTTGTGGATAAGAAAGAGGCGCAGCTTCTGGCCATGAATGAGCAGTGCAAAATGATGGCTCTAAGCTCCATATAGTATATGGTTAGAGATAAAGAAATGTGTGAGATTTGTTAATTATCTCTCTTTATTCCACTTGTAACATAAAAAGATACCCTCATTACTGCCGTTTTCTTCCTTGTTTGTATATGATACCACTTTTGCCTGTGGGAAAAAAAAAATAATAAAAAGGGGGAGAGACTCTATACATATGTGATTGAACATTCTCTCTTCACATGAGATTACACTATGGTCTGGCTTAACTTAACTTACACCAGGGTTTAGGGTTTTAGGCTTGATAGGATTGGTTGAGAGAGATTTGAACGGACCGGTAATGATTGGTGGCTGAAAAGATACGGCTGCACGAGACTGTATGGGCTTTCTGCTTGAATTCCGTTAATGGGGTTTGTCTGTAATACATCATTGCCCTATTTCTTTCATCCACAGAACATGAGGGAGCCGTTGTCGCCCATCTTCTCCTTCTGCAATTTGAAATTCTCAGACATAATTTATATTATTATGTTGCACACGTTACTTCTTCAGTCATCACTGTGAATTTGCATGATCTTGATTCAACCAATAGAAACATGGGGAACTCACTCGAATAGGTGAAGCTGCCAATAGTGTACATATAGCTAGTTGCATTTGTTTATATATATTTTTTAGTCAGGTCTAATAGAAAAATTTCAGCACATGGTGAGTCCCATAACGTTGAAACATCTTGTTGATTCTCTATGTATATGTGTCGTGTGTATATAAACACATGGTGTCTCTGCATATAAATATGAGTCACCAACCATCTCTTTATCCATAACTATAAGAAGAAGAAAAAAAAGAAAGAGAGAAGGATATGGGTGTAGAAAGGGGAAGTGGTAAGGGCCTGAAGCAGATGCTAAAGAGATGTTCGAGTTTGGGAAAGAAGAGCAACGTCCATGTCAACTCTAACGGCGTCCCCAAAGGTCACTTCGTCGTTTACGTTGGTCTCTCCAGATCCCGACACATCATTCCTATCTCCTTCCTCACGCACCCCATCTTCCAGGTACCCTTTCTATTTATACACACACTTGTATATATAAGCATCTCCTAATGGAAGCTGTCATTGCATGACACTGCTCGTGGATCAGATGTTGCTGCGACAATCTGAGGAAGAGTTTGGGTTCTACCAAGACAATGGCCTAACCATTCCATGTGATGAAGACTTCTTTCTCTCTCTCATCTCCTCCATTAATCAGCCTTGACAAGACATATATGAAGATGCTAAGCTCATGTGCTTTGATGATTAAACTCGTGTCTGTGTAACTACTTGTGTTCATATATCCTCTTCCTCGGTTCTCATGTATTAATATATAGTGCATGTCATTTGAGAGGAGTAGAATTTACGTTATGTACCTACTATATAACCTGGTTTTCTTTGATAAGTTCTAAAATCAAAAACAAAGCTAGGGCTTTTTCTCTTTACGGAGGGAAGCTAAACAAGGACCCATCACACAACTACGTCATTGCCTCTTAATATCATTTTTTGTATTTTCTGATTGGACCCTCAATATGTTGTCCTTTTGCAATTATTATGTCTCTAACATCAAACATATTTTCGCCCTCGACAGCCATGGACCCTTCTTCACCAGATATAAAGGGTCGCATACAGCTCTCAACACGCGACCAAAGTTTTCAGAGTACTAACCAATTAGAATTTCACATATAATTCTTACTCGCAAGTATATTATCATTACAGTTTTGATAATTATCTTTATAAATAACCTACATACTTTTTATCTCTACATGGATATGTGTACACACGAAACGAAACCCTACCTTGAAAGTGGACTTTAAATCCGTGATGGTGTCAGATAAGCTTGTCACCAAAACAACACTATACTTTAATTTTAAAAATCTGCATATAAAGCAAGCAAATGTAAGAGGTGGCATATCATTACCGCAGCATAATTAAAATACGGCAAGATTTTATTCCAATCATTATTTTAAATTTCTATTAATTTGGAAAATAGTAAGTTTATATAAGCAATCCTCTTGTACAACGCATAGTTTCGGACACTTGGCCCCCGATGTATGATTTCATCATGATATTAATTAATATATAATGGCATATATATCAAATGAGATGTAATGTAATTGATGTTGCAACGATCAAATGTTTTTCATTATTTCTTTTTGCTACAAAAATGTTTTTCATTATTGTTAGGAAAAAAACTCTCTTTTATGTAACAACCAAAGCTGGTGAGTTGCAACAATCAAATGTTTTTCACTATTGTTAGAAAAAAAAATCTTTTACGTAGCGACCAAAGCTGCTCTAAACTATAACTAGCAAAAAAGCCTAGATGGTGAGTTGAAACGACATTTTTCTAACTAGTGTAACATCTCGAATTGTGATATATAAATAGTTTAAGAATTAATTTAGTTATCTATGTCACAAAAGTTGTTTAGTTTTTTTGGTACACATCCGTTTTTCTAAAATTTATAAGTGTGTTTGAGTTAAAGTAACGATGAAAAGATGAGTGATTTATCGAAAAAAGATTCATGATACCGTTAGACTATCACAAAAATATATTATGTAACGATGGTAGGATCAGTAAACAATACTTCGAACTAGGAAAAATTAATGGACCGACCCTTGCAACAGAATGAGACTCACATGCCAAAAGACATAGATGCCCATTAGCCATAGGCGATCAAAGCATTACAAGAAGATTCTCTAGCTTCTTCTCAGTGGAGTCGTTCTTTGTACGTAGATCTTGAAACCCCATTTTCAAATCTGGTGCAGAGAGGAGAGAAACTCCCATAACGTAAACGCACCATTTTGGGTAAGTGGAGTATATAGAAAAGGGCCTCATTTTTAAACCATGAGCTTCTTAATCACGAAGTGATTTTTCGGCCTTGTATAATAGAGTAAGCCCAAATATCTGAGATCCAACAGGAACGTTTCTTCGAATACACCCAATCTTCTTCGTCGTTTGTATGAAAACAATAGAAAAGACGCATCGTTTTCAAGGATAAGGGTTACGTGTCTAATATCTACTACGTAATGCCAGTACCGACACAAAGGAAAGGAGAGATCTTTCCACTTTAGTATTCATCGCCCTGTCTGTCATGGGATTATTATGAACACGTACGTACTCGGGACTCTCTCTCTCTCTCTCTCTCTCTCTCTCTCTTTCTACTTTGAAAGCTCAGAAAAAATATCCATCTGGTTTCTTTAATTAAAGTAATAAACGGTTCGATCTACGCCGAGGCACGTGTCTGGAAGCACCACGCCGACATTTGCAATGCTGCCACGTGTGGCTTCGGTTATAATGATACACTAATCTAGTAGTTAATCCATATCCGGAAGTGGACTATAAAGAGCACTCTACATGAGCGTTACGAATATTCATCAATCACAATATCCAAGTCTCATCATATCAAACAGAAAAGTGTTTTAGCTAAGTTCAAAGTATTTGCTTAGAAAAAGAAGAAGATGGCATCTTACCAAAACCGACCCGGAGCTCAGGCCACTGACGAGTACGGAAACCCGATCCAGCAGGTGGACGAGTATGGAAACCCAATTGGCCGTGGAGCTACCGGAGGAGGAGGTTACGGAACTGGTGGAGGATACGGCGGAGGAGCAACAGGTGGGACCTACGGGACAGGTGGGGAAGGATACGGGGCTGGAACCGGAGCCTTGGGAGCTGGCGTAGGAGGTAGACACCACGGCCAGGAGCAGCTCCATAGGGAAAGTGGTGGTGGTGGTGGTGGCTTGGGAGGAATGCTTCACCGCTCTGGATCCGGATCCAGCTCTAGCTCGGTACGTTGAAACATTTATGCAATCATTCCTAAAAGCGGCATATTTAGTTTGTATGAATATAAATACGTATTAATAATCCTTATATTATGATAGGAAGACGATGGACAAGGTGGGAGGAGGAAAAAGAAGGGAATAACAGATAAGATCAAGGAGAAGTTGCCGGGACACCATGATCAGTCTGGTCAATCCCAAGGCATGGGGATGGGAACTACCACCGGTGGTTATGACGAGGGAGGCTATGTTGGTGAACGCCACGAGAAGAAGGGGATGATGGAAAAGATCAAGGAAAAGCTTCCCGGTGGTGGTGGTCATCATTAAGCAATTGCACAAGTTAAAGTTTGGGACAAACGAGTATGCATATATATAAAATTAAAATAAAGGAGAGTTCGTACCACAGTGGCATCCGGTCCTTTTACTTTTAGTTGTGTGTGTGTGTGTGCTTTCATGTATGTACGTCCTTCGATGTCTCATGGCTTGTATGAGGGGCATCGTTTGGCTCTTTTTATGTTCGTGAGCTGTATGTACGGTACAGTATTCTGTACTTTAATATCTATATATATATATCTACTTTCTTGTTATGTTTCGTTGCTTAAAATTTGTTTATATAACTTCATGTCGACCGTCGTGACGGCTTTTGTCCGAAGTTGGGATTCGTATTCGACGTTTTCCTACGCCTAATAGGAATTGATTGATGGGCCAGACCGAAATAAACTTGAGCTTTCATTTGCTAGTATAAGCAAAAAGAAAAAATCTAGCTAAAGTAATTTGCAAGGTAAGCAAAAAGAAAAAAATCTAGCTGAAGTAAGCGATAGCAGGCGTAGGAAGAAAGCAGCAGTACTATGAAAAAGTCTACGTACATCAACGCTGTTTGGCCATATTTTAGTAATGTAAACTTGTTCTCTTTCGTTGCACGAAAACAAAAGGAAAAAAATAGATTGTTTGGTTTAGCAAAGGGAGAGCAGTTAAGCTGTTTCTCAATGGTTTTGTCATTATCTACCGTTTGTTATTGTCTTTGTCGTACTCGACCTACCCGGAGCACACCATAAAATTATTAATTTGCTTGCACATTAGTAGTTAGCATTGTTTTTATGTTTGTTGATCTCGTCAATGTCAACCAAGTAAGAAACCCTAATACACACGCAATTGTTTTACCAGGTCTTCTTCATGTCAATCTCTCGATTTGATATAAACACAAATCCGTAGAAACACCTTCAGTGTTTGGTTGGTAAAAGTATTTGACTAAATGATGTTGATAAGCTTGAAGTCTAGCTTGAGAAACAAGCTATCCTAATCCTAATGTGGTTATGTTTATCTTGTAAGAGGATTAGGAAAATTGTAAGAGTTATCTCCAATAGGTTTAGGAGATGTCTAAACCTATATATATATATGAAAGTGTAAGATAAAGAATGATTCACGGTTTGTGTGGATTGTTTGGGGCTTTAGTTTTTGAGGAAGTTTTCTAGAGCAATACGAAAGTTGAAAGGTTTGAGATTTGAGTTCTTGATTTCTATAATTGGTATCAGAGCATAAGGTTCGAAAGCTGTGAGATAAAGAAACATCCGCCATGAGTGACGTGAAGAATGAACCTGATGATGGAAACAGCAAAGGGGCTGGATCTTCAACAATTAAATACCCGATGCTCAACGCCTCCAACTACACGGTCTGGGCTATGCGAATGAGAATAGCACTCAGAGTCAACAAAGCCTGGGAAACCATAGATCCTGAAAACAAGGATGAAGAAAAAAATTGCTTGGCTATAGCTTTAATCGTTCAATCCATACCGGAAGCACTAACCTTGCAAGTAGGTAACCTTGATACAGCTAAAGCCGTGTGGGAAGCAATTAAAACCAGACACGTCGGAGCCGAGAGAGTACGTGAAGCAAGGTTGCAAACCCTAATGACAGACTTTGATAAACTCAAGATGAAGGAAGATGAAAACATTGATACCTTTGTCAGCAAGCTAACCGAAATCTCATCGAAGACAGCCTCTCTTGGTGAAGTTATTGAGGAATCAAAGCTTGTGAAGAAATTCCTGAAGAGTCTACCAAGGAAGAAGTATATTCATATGGTCGCCTCTCTAGAGCAAGTTTTGGACCTGAATACAATTGCCTTCGAGGACATAGTTGGAAGGATGAAAGCTTTTGAGGAACGAATTAATGAAGAAGATGAAGATGAACAGAGTACTGATCACGGGAAGTTGATGTATGCTAGTGAATCTCAAGGTGACGGATATGGAAGAGGAAGAGGTCGAGGTACACGAGGTACTTGGAGAGGAAGCAGAGGCCGAGGACGATACGGTGGCTTTCATGCTCAAAGAGAAGTCTACAAGCAAGGTCATCAAGGCCCGTCTAGAGATAAAAGCCACATTACGTGTTTCTCTTGTGATAAGATTGGCCACTACGCCTCTGAGTGTCCCGACGCGAAACTAAAATTGCAAGAAACAGTTGAAAAGAAGGAGGAAGATACACAAGAAGCTGATGAATTGATGATGCACGAGGTGGTGTATCTTAATGAAGGAAAGGTGAAACCAAGCACCTTTGAAACCGAGCAAGACATGAAGAATGTTTGGTACCTTGACAACGGAGCGAGCAATCATATGAGTGGAAATCGAGTCTTTTTCACCAAACTTAATGAAGGTGTCTCAGGAGTAGTACGTTTTGGAGATGATTCTCGTATATCTATCAAAGGAAAGGGTTCAATAAGGTTTGTACTAAAAGGAGGAGAAAAGAAAATTCTGAATGATGTCTATTTTATACCTGGACTACGAAGCAACATTGTGAGCTTAGGACAAGCTACAGAAGTTGGGTGTGAGGTACGCATGAAGGACGATACATTGATGTTGTTTGATCGAACAGGTTCTCTAATGGTTAAGACAAAGAGATCACAGAATCGTCTCTACAAGGTTCGTCTGCAGGCTGACGTCGTTGAATGTCTACAAGTAGAGACTTCTACTGATTCGGCAAGATGGCACGCCAGGTTAGGACATGTCAACAGTGAAACAGTTAAGATGATGATAAGCAAAGAACTGGTCAAAGGCATACCTAACATCATCATGAAACCGGAGACATGCCCATCTTGCTTGCTTGGAAAACAAACCAGGAAACCATTCCCACAAGCCACTTCGTTTAGAGCTACTAGACCACTGGAACTAGTACATGGAGACTTGTGTGGACCTATCTCTCCTCCGACAGCAGGACACAAACGTTATGTGTTTGTATTGATTGATGATTTTTCGAGATACATGTGGACTATTCTACTCAAAGAAAAAAGTGAAGCTTTTGATAAATTTAAAAACTTCAAGCAGCTAGCAGAAAGAGAAACAGGAGAGGTAGTGAAGATGTTTCGATCAGATAGAGGTGGTGAATTTACCTCTCATGAGTTCAATGATTACTGCAATACACATGGAATCAGTAGACACTTGACAGCTCCTTATTCACCGCAGCAGAACGGAGTCGTCGAACGGAGAAATCGTACATTACTTGAGATGACAAGGAGCTGTCTGAAGCATATGAACGTCCCAAAGAACCTGTGGGGGGAAGCAATCAGACACGCCACTTACCTAATCAACAGAATAGCAACAAGGAGCTTACCTGGTCAGACGCCGTACGAAGCTCTTCGGGGTAAAATACCAAACGTTTCTCATCTCAAAGTATTTGGGTGTGTCTGTTATGCAAGAACAGAGAAAGCTGGAAGAAAGAAACTTGATGATCGATCTCGAATACTGGTGCACTTAGGAACAGAACCTGGTTCCAAAGCTTACAGATTGTATGATCCATCCAACAAAAGAATAGTGGTGAGCCGAGATGTCCACTTTGAGGAAGAAAAGCAATGGAGTTGGGATGATAATGACGAAGTAAAACCGGAGCAGGGGTCGTTTGAGACTCAGCTAAAGCATGAAGGAGGTACTAATAGTGGATCTGTTTCACTTCCAGTTGCAAGTGAGAACGAAGATGATGAAGTCGAGGAGATGGACGGAGAAGACGACGATGGTGGAGAAACAGAGCATCCTAATGAGAGACGATCCAGTAGAGTAAGAACAAAGCCGTCTTATCTAGACGACTACGTTCTTTTATGTGAGTTGGAAGGTGAAAGACTGCTACTGTCTATCAACAACGAGCCGTGGGATTACAATGAGGCAAAGAGATTGAAAGTGTGGATTGATGCGTGTAAGGAAGAAATTAATTCTATCGAGAGAAACAACACTTGGATACTATCTGATCTACCAAGAGGCTTCAAGGCTATCGGACTCAAGTGGATTTTCAAAATAAAAAGGAATGCAGATGGAAGCATAAGTAAGTTCAAAGCACGTCTGGTAGCGAAGGGATATGTTCAACGCCATGGTATCGACTATGAAGAAGTCTTTGCTCCCGTAGCTCGTATCGAAACCATTAGACTGATCATTGCTATTGCGGCGTCAGAAGTATGGGAAATTCACCATCTTGATGTGAAAACAGCATTCTTGCACGGGGAGTTGAGAGAGGAAGTGTACGTCACTCAACCAGAAGGTTTTGAGATTAAAGGCAGTGAAGAAAAAGTCTACAGACTTCACAAAGCTCTCTATGGCCTGAAACAGGCACCAAGAGCATGGAATGTCAAGCTCAATCGAATCTTAATGGAGTTAGGCTTCACTCGTTGCTCTAAGGAGCCATCGCTGTACAAGAAGCAAAGGAAGGATGATGTTCTGCTCGTGTGCGTGTATGTCGATGATTTACTAGTCACAGGATCATCTCTGCACCTGATTTCATCTTTCAAAACAGAGATGGCACGGAAATTTGAGATGACAGATCTTGGGAGGCTAACCTATTACTTGGGCATCGAAGTGTGTCAAACGAATGAAGGCATTACATTATCTCAAGATAGATATGCGCGTAAAATACTTGAAGAGTTCGGCATGAAAGGATGTAATCCCACACTCATACCAATGGACGTAAACGTTAAACTTGGCAAGTCGGTTCATGAGGTTAGTATTAACGAGAGAGAATACAGAAGGAGTATAGGGTGTCTTCGCTATCTCCTGCATACTAGACCCGACCTTTCTTTTAGTGTGGGTGTGCTAAGTAGATATATGCAAGACCCCAAGGAGTCTCACGGAGCAGCTCTGAAACAAGTATTGAGATACTTGTGTGGTACCACATCACTTGGATTACGTTTTGGACAGGCTAAGCAACAAGACATTATAGGTTTCAGTGATAGCTCTCACAATGTGGATGTTGATGATGGAAGAAGTACGACAGGTCACATCTTTTACTTCGGCAGCAGCCCCATTACTTGGTGTTCTCAGAAGCAAGAAATTGTGGCATTGTCGTCTTGTGAAGCTGAATTTATGGCTGCTACAGAAGCAGCAAAACAGGCAATTTGGCTCCAGGAGCTGCTAAGTGAGATCGTTGGAGATAAGTGCAAAAGGGTAGTGATACGAGTAGATAACAAATCGGCGATCGCGTTGACTAAGAATCCTGTTTTTCACGGTCGAAGCAAGCATATTCATCGGAGGTTTCATTTTATAAGAGAATGTGTTGAGAATGATCAAATTGAAGTGGAACATGTTTTAGGAAATGAGCAACGAGCTGACATACTTACAAAGGCACTTGGACGAGTACGATTCAGAGAGATGAGGGAGCTTATCGGAGTGAGCAATGTGAGTGAAGGTGACATCAAGCTTAAGGGGGAGAATGTTGATAAGCTTGAAGTCTAGCTTGAGAAACAAGCTATCCTAATCCTAATGTGGTTATGTTTATCTTGTAAGAGGATTAGGAAAATTGTAAGAGTTATCTCCAATAGGTTTAGGAGATGTCTAAACCTATATATATATATGAAAGTGTAAGATAAAGAATGATTCACGGTTTGTGTGGATTGTTTGGGGCTTTAGTTTTTGAGGAAGTTTTCTAGAGCAATACGAAAGTTGAAAGGTAGGTTTGAGATTTGAGTTCTTGATTTCTATAAATGAAAGGTAGTGTAATTCGGATTTCAATTTTTTTGGGGTTAATTTACCATAAAATTCTTTTTTTAAGAATTACTTTTGTTCTCGTCTCCTTTGTAAGGTGTTGTGGCTTGTAGGTGCCAACAAAAGGCACATGCCTATTATAATCTCTCTTAGTCTATGCAATCAGAATTCTTTTGTGAATGCAAACTCTAGAACACAAGTAAAAACATCGTGATAAGAGTTGCACAATAAAATGATCATTTGATGGGTAATACCAAAAAAAAAAAACAAATCTAACAAATCCTGTATTCATACCAATTATTGAATGAATATTGTATCCATCTAACCCAATATCTAAGATTAGTTACCAACTCCAACGTCTTTTTCAAACGTCCACAATTCTAATCTATAAATGCTACATTTGCATCACAAGAATATCATCAAGTTACAAGAAACCGAGTTAAACCCCAACGAGTACTCATCAAGAAGGAGAATTCCCAAAAGATGGCTGCGTCAATGAACGTTCTTATTGTAGCCGCAGTCTCCCTTATCGCCTTCTCTCCTCTTTGTTTAGGTTCCAAAACCTACGGAAGTGGAGGCTATCTCTTCCCTCAGTTCTACGATCACTCATGTCCTAAAGCTCAGGAGATTGTTCAGTCAATTGTCGCTAAAGCATTCGCACAAGATCCTCGCATGCCTGCCTCCTTGCTTAGACTCCATTTCCACGATTGTTTCGTCAAGGTCTGTCATCCTTAGCAACTTCTCAAACATTAACCAGCTATAGAAAAAATACTCCCAATTAATCTTTACATATTTTTCTCTTTGTGATTGACGCTCCAGGGATGTGATGCTTCCATACTATTGGACAATAGTGGAACCATAATCAGCGAGAAACGATCAAACCCTAACCGAAACTCAGCCCGTGGTTTCGAACTCATCGAAGAAATAAAACGTGCCTTAGAACAAGAGTGTCCTGAAACAGTTTCTTGTGCTGATATCTTGGCTCTCGCCGCTAGAGACTCAACCGTCATTGTAAGTCATCATCGTTCATTAACTATTAAAAAACAATATGTTTGATTATTAAAAAAATAATTAGCACGAGACATGAACATATATATGCATACAGACTGGTGGACCGAGCTGGGAAGTACCTCTAGGGAGAAGAGACGCGAGAGGAGCAAGCTTGAGTGGTTCCAACAACGACATTCCTGCTCCCAACAACACATTTCAAACCATCCTCACTAAATTCAAGCGTCAAGGCCTCAATCTCGTTGATCTTGTCTCTCTCTCTGGTACATTCACATCCATCCATCTTGATTGCACAATCCATTTTTACCTATACAAATCCAACCAATAATATTGTTTACCCCCACCAAATAATATATATTTTGCTTTTCTTTTATATTCGAAGCATTGTTGCATAAACTGTTTTTTTTTTGGAAAAATAAAACATCCTAGTTAATGCGTTATGAGAACGTAGAAGAGCTTGGAAAATGAATTAAATGATACATTAGCTTTGCTGATTTAAAAAAAAAAACTCCCTTAGAAAATAATAAGTATTGTTACAATATATAACCTTGCTGGTGATTTTTTGTTTATATGATGATCTGGTGGTAATATTTAGAAGTCTTTATATAACGTTTTTGTTTATATGATGATTTTGCAGGAAGTCACACCATAGGAAACTCGAGGTGTACAAGTTTCCGACAGAGGTTATACAACCAGTCTGGCAACGGAAAGCCTGATCTAACCCTAAACCAATACTACGCGTCCGTGTTGCGCAAGCAATGTCCAAGATCCGGTGGTGACCAAAACCTCTTCTTCCTCGACTTTGCGACGCCCTTCAAGTTTGACAACCATTACTTCAAGAACCTGATAATGTACAAAGGGCTATTGAGCTCAGACGAGGTTCTGTTCACGAAGAACAAAGAGTCAAGGGAGCTGGTGAAGCTGTATGCGGAGAATCAAGAGGCCTTCTTCGAGCAGTTCGCGAAATCGATGGTGAAGATGGGGAATATATCTCCATTGACGGGAGGAAGGGGAGAGATCAGGAGAATCTGTCGGAGGGTTAACCATGCCTATTAATCAAATCAATCCTTTATACGTGAAACTCATGGTTAAGTCTCATGCATTTGTTTGGGCGTGTTTCTTTTGGCTTGTTTGCATGTATAAATGTGTGTATTGTTGATTTTTGAAGATTGTGTGTGTTGTTTTCGAGTGTATTCGGACATATGTATTGGTGTTTTATTTATTTTGAGGATTCCAATTTTCAGCGTGCATATATATCATGATGGTATTTTGAAAAATGTGCCTGCTTCTTCCATCACATTCATCGTGTATGAAATAAAACAACAGAAGGAGGATCGTCAGGTTTTACAGCAGCTTTATAGACAGTTCCTCCTCTTTTTAGAGAATATATGTTGGAAGAAGTCACAGCACTAGGGACACTAATCCAACTTTCTCCTTGAAGAACCAAGAGGTAAAACCAAACGATTTTGGCCACCAGAAAAGTTACAAAACTTCTTTCCTATATAAAGCCAAGAAAACTGGCAGACTTGTACTTGCTATTCTATTCTTTCATTGATTATACCTTTTGCCGTTTGAACCATTCGCTAATAAAGGCACACAAATATGCCATCTATAAGCCAAACAATCACCAGATCAATACGATAACAGAAGATAACTTTTTATTATATATAAGGATCAAAGTCAAGTCAGTGAGCATGACATGACACACACCAGTTCATTGATTCAAGTTTAATAACAAAGATTCTTCTAAATAACAACATAAGTTCCACGATAATCCATTCCAGCTTTCTTAAAAGTCTAACTAGCAGCAAGAAGCTTTTGCAACTGACCATTCTCCACAGCATCTGCAAGATCTGAAGCAAAGAAAAAGGTAGCATCGACTTTAAAACTTAGAAAAAGCTGCTGCATCAAGGAGACTAGAAGAAAAAAAAAAGGAAGAAAGTTTTGAGGAAAGAGCGAGGAGCTCAATAATACCATCAGAGCCACCAATATGCTTGCCGTTTACAAAAACTTGCGGAACAGTACGGCGACCAACAAATTCCAGAAGCTCGTACTGTATTTGATCTCCGTCCTCTGCACACACATACAAAAAGAAAAGACGAGTTAGTTTTTTTTCATGTAACAAAGAGAATGGGAGGAGAGAAAAGAAAGTGATAAACACACCTCTGAGATCAAGCTCCACAACAAAAGGCTGTTCCTTAAGTTCTCTGAATATGCGTTTCGAGCGCAAGCAATACCTAACGCAAAAAAAAAAAAAAAAAAAAAAAAAAGTCAAATCACAGCTCTTAAATCTTAATCAAAGACAGAATGATCAAATTCCAGATTCTAATCACAGCTCTTAATATGAATCCTAATCTTCAATTTCAGGGGAAAACAATAATTACGGGCAGTAGGATTTGGAGAAGATGACAATCTTGTTGGACAATATGGCGTTCTGCACGAATGCCGACACCGACTTCTCTGCTCCCACGCAGTTCGACAGATCGCTGATTACCACCACTATTATTACGAGAACCGCCGTCACATCGACACGGCGAGGACGGTGCCCAACCTTCGCCATTCCCTCACCTAACAACAGACAACAACAAAGGAAATAAAGATCATATAGAACAACAACAAAGGAAATATACTATTAAACCATCTAAGGCCTTTTTGAGGCCCAATTAATTTGAGAACTAGACCAAACACCCATTTCAAACAAATTAATTGTTAGATGTAATAATAATGGGTCTCTCGAAAGGTTTAAAATCACATAAAATTATGGGTTCTCAAAAGTCAACACTAAATGTAGTGAGACCACCCTCCTCTTGTCTCATGCATTCTTAATTTTTCACATTTATGATGGTTTAGATTCCTCTATGTACAAGACAAAGAATTGAAAGAAACACATTTGGTTGGTTTTGCTCTTTTATTGAAACCAAATGCGAAAGGTGAAGGGTGGTAGAACCGTAGAACTCTATATCACGGACGGACGCCGTGACAAAATTTAATTTCCCGCTCTAATAACGCAATTGTGAGCCGCTCCAAGTTAGAATCCGAATGCATACAACCAAAAAAATTATTTATGATGAAATAACTATACATTCTTTTAAGTTATTGGTACGGTCCATAAAAAGAAACTGAAGGCTGACTGAAGCGTCCTAACAATGCTCATGTAGTACTGGGACGTATAGCTCCCTCTTTCAATCTCATTAGAGATTCCATACTTTTCTTCTTAATTTGACATTTCAAAATCTGAAAAGGAAACAAACGAAAGACACAACGCAGCTCTGTTGATGGATAAGTCGAGGGTTGTCCGGTCATTTACGTCTGACCCATTTGTTCTCTATATTGTTATCGTTGAAAAATGTATCGAGAGTGATGATTTATGAGCCCGCCGTGTAAGAACATACGAATTATAAGCGGAAATTAGGCGCGAAAAGAGCGAGTCAATATGAGAGCTGATATATTAGCTGTCAGGGAATTCTGATTGGTCGACTCACGTCAAATGCATGAGACACAGCCATTTAGAGCACGGCACGTCACCATAACACGTGGCTATTTCTTCTCAAGCGGGCGGCTCGGCTCCTCAGAGTGTTTAAAAAAATCAATTTTCTTTAAACTATAAGTTCGCCCATGATTGCATTTGTTGTTTACTACTATTACTTACTGTACGAATAACGTATAATTCTTACAATGCAAAACCAAAATTTATTAAAATTCCCCTGTTCAAAATCCCTAAAAAGGCATTGTGTATAAAAGAATTTTCTTAAACAAGGTCAATGCCTCGTTTGGGTTTATTAATCATCATACATTTTGAAGGTTGATGAGATTTCCATTTTTTTCAATTCAACATGCACATTCTATACTGTATACAAAATACATGCAAATGCCAGAACTATTTTCTAAGTATATGTCGGTACTAAATACTAATTTTAAAAGGAAAGACATGATAATTAATAGTTTCTACAGCTTAACATACAAAATCTTCAGTTAAAAAGAAACATACAAAATCTAAAAAAAAATTATCTCCATCTATAGCAATAACTAGTAGCTACAAGCCTACAAAGAGTAGAAGAGAATCTACACCAATTTGAGAAAGGTAGATGAAAAGACAAAATTACTCTCCATAGATATTTTTTTCGCTATGTGTGTTGTCTCGATAGATTGATAGATTTGTTTCTCAGATGATTTTTTTTATTTGTTGGGTTAGTTTGAATGATTGTCTCGTGGTGTGTTAGAAGGACAAAAGCTGGCCCGCCATTTTGTCTTGGGTTTCTGCATCATCTCAGTTCACACTTTACCTTTACTCCCAAGACATGCTTTGCTCCATTAAAAGTTTTTTTTCTCCTCCCAAATCAAAATTTAAAATATATTAATAGACACATTTAACTTTAAATTTTGTAACTAAAAGAAAGCAAAATCAAAACCAGTGAGAGCGGGAGGGATAATTCCCAAGATGAGCGGCGATCAACGCGGTCAAGGGACTACAGGGAAAAAGGTAATTTTTTATACCTAAAAGGTAAAATAAAACGAGTAGAGGCTATAAATTTCACACACAAAGGAAAGAAATCAGAAGCAAAAAGATATATGTATATTGTCTAATTCAAAAGGGTTATAATCTTTGATTATACATTAATGAACAGAAGTTTTTGTTTGATTGATTTTCTGTATCTCTTATAAAAGTAAATACGCGTTGAATTAATAAAAAGAATCTGTAGACAAAATTATAGATTTATTACCGGATGGGTATAATTTATACTCTATAAGAAAAGGTGAAAAGAGATAAGAAAGGAAGAGAGTTACAAGCAGAGAAGGAAGAGGCTGATATTACCAAATTGAATGCTTTACCAAACTCACAAAACCATCTCTCATTGACCCATCTTTTTTCATTTCTTTCTTTCTTCTTCTTCTCTCACAGCCGCCGCTCCTCCCTCCTTCCTCTCTCTGTCTGTCTCTCCCAGGTATCTTTTTTTTCCTAACTTCTATCCAATTTACTAAAAAGGTTTCTTAGAATTTGCTTCACTTGTTACGTTTTCAGTCTCGTGACTAACTCTCTTTGTGGGTCGTCACTTCTTTTTGGGCTTCGTGTTTTTGTTTTGTTTTGTTTCTCTTGGAACTGGGAACGAATGAAACGTTTTTTTCTTCTTTTTTAAACGTTTCGCTTGAAAAGAATGTGAAATTTATTTGGTGAGTTTCGATAATAAAAAGATGTTATGTTTCTTGGTTGTTGTTCTTTAGGTTATTGATAGGAAATGGAACGTATCGAAGCAGCGTTGAAAAGCAGCAGCAGGAAAGACATGGCTTTCAAAACGACCATGCCCGTTCACGAAGAGTTTCTCGCCGTCACCACAGCGGAGGATTTCTCCGTCGACGACTTCTTCGACTTGCCTAACGACGACGTTTTCACCGAAGAAGAGGCTGAACCCAAGACTCTTCAAGATATGCTCCATGTTTCCGCCGAGGAACCACAGGACAACGGTGACGCTCTTCACCAGAGTAACGACGGTTTTGTACCTCTCCCTCCAAGCGAACTTGCCGTTCCGGTAACTTAATTTCCCTTAAAATTTTTAATACACACTAGATAACGTTTTTTTTTAATTCCTAATTATTCTCTGACATTTTTTATTTGAATTTTTTGTTGTTGTAAAAAGACGGATGAATTAGCGGAGCTTGAGTGGCTATCCCATTTCGTAGAGGATTCATTCACTGAATATTCTGCTCCTAATCTCACCGGAACCCCCACTGAAAAACCAGCCTGGTTAACCGGTGACCGAAAACACCCTCTGACTCCTACTATCACACAAGACTCGTGTTTGAAATCTCCTGTTCCCTCTAAATCCCGTACCAAACGCAACCGGAACGGAACCAACTTCTGGTCTCTTGGCTCACCCTCCTCCTCTTCTTCAGGCCCTTCATCCTCCAACTCAACTTCCTCCTCCTCTTCCGGTCCTTCCAACACGTGGCTCTCTGGCGCTGAGCTGCTCGAACCACTCTCCACGTCGGAGAAACCACCGGTTCCCAAAAAGCATAAGAAAAGATCAGCAGCAGAGTCTGTTTTCAGCGGTCAGCTACTGGAGCAGCAGCAGCCCTCTCGACGGTGTACCCACTGTGGCGTTCAGAAAACGCCCCAGTGGCGAGCAGGACCAATGGGAGCCAAGACGCTGTGCAATGCTTGCGGGGTTCGGTACAAGTCGGGTCGGTTGCTACCAGAATACAGACCGGCTTGTAGCCCGACATTCTCCAGCGAGCTCCACTCTAACCACCACCGCAAAGTCATGGAGATGCGGCGGAAAAAGGAGCCTACGGATGATAACGAAACCGGTTTAAACCAGCTAGTTCAGTCCCCACAAGCTGTACCAAGTTTTTGAAGAAAAAAAGGACCTCGAAATTAGAGCAGAGAGGTAGGAGTAGGCCCGGTTCAATCAGTTGTAGTCTCGAGTTAGTAAATCTCATTTGACTTTTTTGTATATTACTTTGATATTTTTAGCATTTACTTCTTCTTTTCTTTGTTACCGTATGTTAGGAGTCTAGGTGAGTTTTTAGTGACTGGTTAGGTCATAAACTCATTGTGTCGTATTCGTTCTCATTAGCTTTTCAGTTCCCATTTCAATCTTATGCCTTATCGTTAATGTTAGCTTACAGATGATTCTGCTATACGTTACGCTTAGAAAATTTGGATATTATTTGAAACGGTACGAAATGGTTTAACGCTAAGAGAAGGAGCATTAATGAATGGACCAAACCAATGTGACACATTATCCAGTAAATCATGGACACGCGACATGTGGCATTGTCCCTGTCTAAATAAATTTAGAGGGTGAATCATAGACCATACCCTCTTCAAATGTGCAGCTGGTTAAGATAAGAAAAAAAAAACAATTAAATTCATGGAAGTATAGTTTGGAGGTGTGTTGCCCACATACCACATTATAGGACTCTAGGAGGTTCAGTGAGCCCAACAAGACATGTAGAAACGTTTTAATCGTCACATTATTATTGATCTTAGCAGCTCATTTTAGGCTTCTTCTAAGTAAACTTACTCCCAGTTAACGCAAATTTGGCATTCCAATGCCTAGTTATGTAGGAGGTTCAGTGAGCCCAACAAGACATGTAGAAACGTTCTAATCGTCACATTATTATTGATCTTAGCAGCTCATTTTAGGCTTCTTCTAAGTAAGTAAACTTACTCCCAGTTAACGCAAATTTGGCATTCCAATGCCTAGTTCTGAGCCTGCATAATAAATTAATTTTGTATATCTTTTTTAAAGTGAGCCTAAGAAACTTGCATTGAAGTTTTTTTTTTTTTTTTTTGCCATCTATTAATATTAAAAGGGACTAAAGCCCAAACATTACAAAAGCCCAACGAATGGGTTCCAAACACACCTCCCACATGAGATAAACTACAGACCCTAACACTGGCCCCAAATGCAAACGAGCCAACACATTGGCCCAAAAGAGATCCTTGCGGTTGGACGAAGCCCAAGTAAAGACACGTGCGAGACACACGTCGAAGCTAAAAGTACTAGAGGACACGTGTTTACATCTCGTCAAAAGATGAACACGCGTCGCAAGTCCGCCACGCCTCCACCGCCAAGGCTCCCCACCGGAGAAAGCCACCCAACTCTTCACCGGGACACTGAAGAACGCCGGAAACAGGAAATCCGACTTCTTCAACTACACCTTCTTCGCGTGGACTCTTTTGAATCGGATATCATCATCGGACCAAACCCGAGATTTCATCCAGAGCCACCGAATTCACCAACTTCTACCCATCTCTTCCGAACCCGACGAGAAACCAACAGACGACTAAATCTCCTTCGGATTCGTAGCCATTCCCCTCCGCTGAGAAACAATCAGAAGATCGAGAAAATTCCTCCAAATCCGCCGTCGAAGCAAAGATACCCTACGACGCGGAATCCAAGAGCCACCCGTTCACCTTAGTATAATAGGTGCTACGGCGGAGACAAAAAACCGATCGTCCACCGAGAATCTGATGCGACGACGGAACACGAACCCCGAGCTAAAAAACGAAAGAAAAGATAAGCAAGGCCGGACCGACGGTGGCTGTGGGAGCCCACTCCGTCGGCCGGAGACGGCTATTCACGGCAGTGGTTTCTAGTGAGAAGGCAGACAGTTTTTCTCTTTCTTGCATTGAAGTTATCCAAGGAGTTCACCTGTAAGGGTAGGCAAAATATCCGTAAATTTTGATTCGATTCATTATTCGCTTTGATACGATCCAAAAAATTCAGATATCCGTAACTTTACAAATCGAAGCAAATACTAAAATTCAATATATGTCAAAAACAAAGCAAATCACAAATATTAAAATTTTGGGAAGCGGATATCCGATCCGATCTGGCAATATATAAATACATGTATATCTAGATTATAGTTAAAGTTATATATGTATAAAATTATATAATTATTATTCTGACATATGATTTAACAGATTTTATTTACATTATTACTTATATAAAAGTAGTACATAAAAAGAAAAAATATTTTATGATAATTATAATTTTTTTCTTAAGTTTTGTTTTATTATAAATGTTAACTAAGTTTATTTTTTTTACAAAAATGTAGATTTACTAATTCTTTTAATTGTTATCTTATATATCACGTAAAAAATATATTATACAAAACAAATCTGCATTGAAATTTTAAGTTTATTTGTATTAATCAAAACATATGAGATATCCGTAAGTATCCGCAAATATCTGCAAATATCTAATTATTTTCCGGATATCCATTTTTCTGAATATCCATATTTCTCCGAAGCAAAGCAAATACAAAAATTATATATATGTAACATACGAAGCAAATCACAAATACCTTCAAAAACTTGGATATTCGATTCGTGCTCAGGCCTATTCACCTGTTATTGTCGTCTGAATACGTTTTTTTGTTGGAAACGGCAAGCTGTTGGCTTGCGAATTCCTGAAACGTCGTCAGATTCCTCTCTCTCTCTCTCTCTCTCTCTCTCTCTCTCTCTCTCTCTCTCTCTCTCTCTCTCTCTCTCTCTCTCTCTCTCTCTCTCTCTCTCTCTCTCTCTCTCTTAAGCTGAAAAATAGTTTCATCTTTCTTTTACTCTCCTCCTCCTAAGCATGGGCGTTCGGTTGTCCATTCGGTTTCGGATCGGATGATTCGGATTTTTGTATTTTCGGTGATATGCTTATAAATATCATTCGGTTAATTATCATATCAGGTTCGGTTCCTTCCGAGTTCAGTTTGGATCAGATTTAACTAATGTTTAAAATCGTCTAAAAATATATTTTTTAAAACTTCAAAAATCGACATTTTTTTTTCAAAATATATAAATTATTTACAAATATAATTAAAAAATAGTTAAACTATTTAAATTAACTAAAAAGTATTTAAAATAACAAATAAAACAATCTACAAAAATATTTTGAAAACTCTAAAATATTTAAATCACCTTAACATGTATAAAACATTAACATATTTAACTAATTTCATATTTTTTGAATCTTAATTCGATTTCGTTTCGGTTCGGATTATAACCAAAGTCCAAAGTAGTAAGCTCATAAGTTCCGTTCGGATATTTTTGTAAAACAGTTCGGATTTGGTTTCGGTTTTTCCAATTCGAGTTAAGGTCGGTACTTCGGGTTAAGTTAAAAACGCCCAGACCTACCTCCTCCTCCTCCTCAACCGGACCTGCTCGGAAACAAACGAATTACTGGATTATATTTTGGTATAAAATATATATTTTTTTGGCAGAGTAGGAGAATTATTGAAGGCTGCTAGCTCCTCCCACAGAAAGTAGCTTAACAGACATCTTCGTTTGGAAAGCTTTATCCAGCAGCTCTTCCTCCTCTTCTTCCTGTGAGTCTTTTTTTAATCAAAATAAATTTGATTTTCAGACAATTCTCATTCTCTCAAGAATACTCTGTTTGATTTTTGCTAAACGATGAAACAGCAGCTCTAGTCCTTACTTATTCCCACCCAACTAAAGGCCTTTTTGTTTTAACATTACTACTTTGTTTAAGAACTCGGTCAGGTATGATCCGTCCTGCCCGGTGATTCCTGTGACAAGTGCAATCTTCCTTGGCTGTGACGCAATGTGAGAATCGCCATTAGGAGTTGCCACAGCTTCGGGGGGCCATTGTTCAGATGGGATCAGAAGAAATGTGAGAGGAGTGAGGTGCACGACCCGCTTTGTGTTTAATTTTTTAAAGCTCCGACGTGATTGGTCACTTAGGCCACTGGTATTATGTTTAGAAATGATCTGTTAATTTGGTAACTTAACAGGTGAATATTCATCTGTTAGGCTGCGGAAAGTCGTACATGTTTGGCAAATCACCGGCAAGCTTTGACCGTTTACCAAATAATTTAATGATCTATCATCTATGTGTATTGAGCCTCCTGGTGTGTGTTGTGGGTACTAATATGGGTTTCCAAGCGCAATACATAGAGTAGTAGGCTAAATATACTAAAATCCCTTAAACACAGTTTTTACTTCAGCAATTGCCCGAAGCTTTGACTAAGAAAAAATACAGTTACGACTTTCAAGATTCAGAACTCAAAACGTAAGTGAATAGATAGGTTAACTGAGGAAACACAACATAAATAAGATTGGTGATTTAATTCGTGTATGTTGGCAAGAGAAGAAAAACTAAATGACTGTAAATTAGAACAGGAGATAATCCAACGCAAAATTGATAATGCATCTCAAAATTTAAACTGCAATGTTATTGTCGAGTTGATTAATGAGAAATCCAACAACACCAATAGCACTAGCCGCTCGTGGTGGAAATATCATGATTGCTCCTCTAAAGAGTCTTCCTATAATTTACATTTAAACGCAACAATCAATAATGCAACCAGAAAAATCAAATTAAAAATATTTAAAATTCATATCATGCAAAACATTGATCGGCTTGATATCAGAGAATCTTAAATCTGTCAAAAGAAGGGTGAAAGAACCGACTTTTATTTTAGTAGGGTAGAGATTACGGGACTTAGTGAAAAATAAAGTCACTTTTCTCTTAATTTTTCTGCGTGTATGTCTGCATAAAAGTGAAAATTATTTAACTTTTTGCGTTCAAAATCATTACACTATGATTTGGTGCCAATACGCATCAGAAACACGGCCGCTTCAGCAAATTAATACTACTATTTTATTGAATTTATTTATATTTTTAATCCTATAATCGAAGACTATGAGATCATTGAGATGACTTGCTAGACCATCAATCATTCCCCTGAGGCATTAAGAATGAAGCTTCCTTTGATTTAAGACAATAGTAAAGATATACAACAATAATTAAGCATGTACCCTCTTTTTGATTGTTACCCATCCCACTATATATCTCTATTTACTATTACATTGCCATCGTTAATTTCTTTAGACAACATCTAGTCTTTTCGTTACTATAAACCACACCATGTGTGCCACTATGCGCCCATGTCTATGCTTGTATTTGAAATACGGCTGTAATTTATTTGTTTGTTGGATAATCATCTATTCGCTAGGGTAATTTAATGTACTAAACTCACCTATAAGCTTTCCAATCACTCTGGAATCTGGATGAGATTAAAAAAGAAGCATTCTCACTGGGGACATTTCACATATATACTAATAGAATATATAAGAACAAGAAAAGAAAAATATGAAAGGATTCACATGTGAGGATTTATAAGAACCCATAAACTATTAAAACATGAAATCGAAAATGTAATTTAGTTTATTATTAGCACTGAAATCTAGTTATATAACTTAAGTAAATTGAAACAATTGTATTTTGGAAACCCTATCAATCAATTAAAATGCTGTAATAGATTTTTCTTGCAGGGTTAATTATTTCAGGCATGAGACTTTAACTCGGTGCAAAAAGTACAAAACGCCATACACGAAGAAATACTGTCTGTGCAAGAAGAAAATTATAAGTGTAAGAATTAATACAACTATCATTGATCAAGTGATTGGCTCGTGTGTCTGCAATAAAAATGTCGAAGGCTATGCGAATTCTAGGAAAATCTCCTACAAATATATTACATGTTGTGTGACAAAAATATAGGTTAAGTTGTATATTTATGATGTGTAGGCTATTTATTTCTTAACGCAGTTGCTGGTTCTTTCTGAAGTTAAGCCCTACGGCGGTTTCATGCGAAGACAAAAAGACAGACCTAAATCGATTGTTTCGTGCATAAAGGGATTCTGGTAAAGCCATAATTTACATAGTCACGAGACAACATTTCTACTTCAAGTTTTTATGAATAAGTGACAGTCACTAAAACAAAACAAGAAGTAATTAAAGAAAAAGATATATTATTATTATATCTTACTTGATAAGCAACTAATAACTACTGTACATAGAGAGAGTAGTGATGAGATTTTTGTACACACTAGCTAGGTGGAATATTGAAATAAAGATTCCATATGGTTAACAAAACTTTGTTTGTTACGTAGTGTTGATTCGGCTGCTATATAGTAGAATCCGATGCCCTTCTTTGTTTTTTTTTATGTTTGATAATAACTAGGGTTTGTTGTGGTGGTGGAGGACGACGGCTAAAGATTCTTGGCGACGAAACATCAACTGTTTGGCAATGAAAGCTTCAATCGTTTTCTGAAACTCTTCGTTGCTTAGGTTATCCTCCTCTTCATAATTATCCTCCCACGACTTATTATTATCATTATTATTAATATCATCATCGGTCCTAATGCACTTTTCAGTCTCAGATCTATGGAGAGAAGGTGTAGGGATGACCACCATATGATCATCATCACCACTACTCCTCCTTTGCTTTAAACACACATCGGACTTGCTTCTTCCATACTCCTTAGGCTCTTCGGTAACATAACTCGTATCCGAGTCCATTTCCAAGCTAGCGTGAGGAATATGATTGGATGAATCTTCAGTGAGGACGATCACTTCTTTGTCGTCGTAAACGATCTCCTCCTCGGCCAATAACTCTTCTTCATCGGAAGGCTTGGATCTCACCAAGGCCTCGTATATCTCTGTTTCTGCGTTTGAGGAGGAAGATCCTCTGTTTTCCTCTACAGAGGACTTGGTGAGGAGAGCAACGACGATGCAGTTCCCGAGGATGAAGACGAAGAGTGGAGTCGATATAACGGCGGCGATGCGGCTGAGAAACTCTCTGGAGATCTGCAAGGCGAAAGGAAGGCGCGTAAACGTCCATAATACGAAGAGGACCGCGACGCAAACCTCAGCCGCACGGAAGAAACGTCCGATTCTGCGGAAGCGGTTGTAACGCCGCAACGCCTTGGCTTTCTCTGCTTTCACGTTATCGAAATTGATCGAATCCATTTTGAGAGTGAGAGAGTGAGAAAGAGATTAGATAAAAAGAAAGAAAGAAAGAAAGAAAGAAAGGTGTAGAAAAGTGGAGCGTGCTTCTTCCCACACATCTCTCTTTTATAGACTCATATCATCTTCATTCCTTAGTCCATACCATATACTCCTCTCCCTCTTTTTAATATTTTTTCTTCAAATAATTGTTACTTTCCCTCCTTTTTTTTTATAAATAAATAAATATATCTAACTCAGATATATAGATTCCAATTATTATTCCCTGTATGTAAACACCACTTGTCCCTATTCATAAAATTTCTATTTAAACACCTCCAATATAATTAGTAGTAAACTCTTATACTTTTGAAAATAAGAGGTCATTTTCTCTCTATTTTTGATTGATAAATTACATATACATCTCCCCTTAACATTTGCTATTTTGAGTTGGAGTTGTCTGAGTTAAATTTATTACGGCAAATAGAACCAAAACAATGGTAAAGCACCCGTTCATAATTTTACATATTCATCTATGTGTAAATGGATGCACCCTTCCCTAAACGAAACCCTGATATGATCATACTTATTTATATATTTCAACTATCACCGCATCTATTTCATTTCAGAGTTCTTATAGGTTCTAGAACAAATTATTTTGCTTGTTTAATGTAAACCGTGTTAAAATATTCACATTTTCCATAGTCAAGATCAATACAAAAGAAACTAAACATAAAAAGTATATTACTTTTGTAAAGATAATAGCATATGTAATATATTTTTAGTTCATAAGTAACCATTTAAGCTACTTTAAATCAAAAGGATCGAATATTTGTTTTAGCATAATAAGTAGACGAAAAAAGCTTAGACATCACTTTAGAACGCATTGATTCTGTCTTGATCAAAAACTCTAAGATCTCTCAAAATATAGAAGCATCTATATATTTTAACTATTTTAGGTTTGAACAGTAACTTCACATTTTTTAAACGTAAAAAAATAGTACTATGAGTTTTAAACTACTCATAATATATACGTAAAATGTAAAAACAACCAGAAGAAAATTGGACCGAGTTAAATTGTAAAAGGTGAAGTAACACAGAAATCAGTAGATTTTTTTTTTCTTTCTTTTCTTTTCTTTTCTTTTTGAGGGATTTCACATGATGCGTATGGCATCCGTATAAACCCACCGCTGTTAGAGTGTACCACTTCGTATTTGCTTAACCCTCATTCTCTTTGTTATCGTTCTCGTGCATTCCACCGTTTTATTCTTCAGTTTTATATTATTAGCTTAATCACACTCTTTCTCGTGCATTTCGCCGTCTCGCTTACGTTACAAATACTTGCTCTAAATAAATGCAAACTCTATATGCTCCCTCTCATGACTTATTATCTCGCAAGTATGATCCTTAGTTACATCTTGTTTGTTTTTCAGTTATCAATGACACCATGGACAAATGAGCAGGGAGATAATTTGATTGCTGTAACAAATTAACAACACCAAAGAAAAACAAAAATATTAGCTCGTTTACTATAAGATGTAGGCATGCAGCATTAAATTGAGAAGTAATATATGTCGGTGACTAGACAAAAACGGTGGGGGCCGGAGAGTTGACCGGATCGGAGAAAAACACAAGAACTAGTGTTAATTGCTCGCGACGTTACAACTAATTATTGAACTTACCTGATAAACTGACAAAGACTGGAGTTCTAATATGAATAGATTAAGATTGCTTTACTGATTGTTGTAACGTGAAAATATTAATGTCAAGTGAGACTGATTGTTGACTCTCATTCACTCCCTCAGTAGTGAGAAAGTATCTCCGTCGGGTTGTATAAAATAGTACGAACTTGTAACTGAAGAAAGAAGAAGGTTACTCCCCTACATGCAGAATTGACAATCAAATTTGTTATTAAGCAGACAACTAACTTTGGACACTGGTATAATACACTTCATGTTTTTCTTTATCACCATCATGGCAACAATAGAAACAAAACAAAATCAGGTAAAACGTTTCGACAATTTGTTTAATTTGTGATATTTATTGATTAGCTAAAAACGTTTACAATATAGTTTTTTACATGTGTTGACAATGTGTTTATGAATGATAACTGAAGAAAAAAAGAAGATAGAACCAATGTTTAAACGATGAGATCCCATTTCGAACAAATGTTTTGAGAGTGTAAGTGAATTATAGCCGTGAATAGTGAGGCCATGAGATCCTATTGCGAATAACCTTATCTATCTACTGGACCGGCTGAAATACATTAGTTACAATAGTTTAAGAATATTTATTGCCATAATTTTCATAAAATATTACTAAGATCACTTGAAATCTTCTAAATATGGTCCTAATTAGTGGACAATTCGAAAAAAACTCATTAATGTATATACAGGCTGGTTCGACTATCGTATCATATATTATTTAATACATGTGCTTACTTTAATTAGTTCACTTTTAAATTCGCACGTAATACCATTCCAAGCATCATTCTAATATCCACAGGCACACACTTGCACGCACGCGAAGATTTGTCATTTGTGTCAGTATAAAATTTATATTCAGGTACTGTTTTCGTATTCAACTTGGTAAAATGGAGTACCGTACTGGAGTAGTATAATTCATAGGAGGACCGGAGTAAGAAGTAGGGCAGAAGATTGTTCCTTGTTGAGACTCTGATTCAAAGCTTTGACCACTGTAAGCTATGTGGTCAGTGACAAAAATCATCATGAATTTCAGGGACTATTTGGTACGACACGATACCGTATTTAATCCCTTTTCAGTTTTCAGTTTTCACTTTTCACTTTCGAACTTAAAGTCTTCTTTTCTTTTCCCATATTTGACTCATAGTCTTCTTCAATTTTCTGGCACAACATTGCGTAAAACTGTACTTTTAGAATTGGTTTGTCAGAACGATAGACGCATCATGACATCTTTGAATAATATTATTTAACGAACAAATACCCCCAGTTTTCACCTCCAACGACAAGACGATCTGGCGTGTGGAAAGCTACACTCCAAGTCTCCAACACAACCTAACTACAGTTTGTAACCTCGTGTAATTTATTTTGTCTACAGCCTTAATTACTAGGAGTTTATTATTCATTTTTGTTTTGTCATGGATATTAAAGATTCTCCATTAAAATTGACACGAAAGATCAAAACTAACTGACACATCACGACCATCATCGATTAGTTTTGGATTGAAGACTTTTTTCGACAAAGGCTACATTATACATATGTTATGGATAAAGATAAATTCTCAAAACAAAGGAATGTGATATTATGAAGAGAGCAGACCATGCTTGCATAGAGTAAATTAACCATGTTCTTTTATCCAGGAAACATATGGAGTTTTTGTTGCTGTCTGAAATATTCGGTTCTTTAACGACTATATTATTTTTTATATCCACAACCAAAAGATATAATCGAAGTTGATTATTATCAACATTTTTTTCAAAAAAAAGTTGATTATTATTTTTGAATAAAATAAATCGTATAAATATTATAACGTGAGTTCAACTGGAAAACTTTTACGTGCGAGAATATATTTACACATCAGCCTGAATATATAAAAACTATAAAAGATAACCAAGAATATATTTCGAAGTATACGTATATAAATTTAATTGGTCAAATGTCTTTGTTCTATTTTTTATCTATTTTCCTTTGCAAAGCTTGTTAAGCATATTCGACCTCCAATACAGATAATTTTTTTCATATTAGGATATCAAAATAATTTTTATTGATCACATGAAGTGAGTGTCTAGAAAAAACGAAAAGAGGCAACAAATGTTCTGAAACGATGAGACATGAATAATATTCTGAAGCATAAACGACGTGTACACGGCCTTCACACCGTTGATGCATTATTTTAGTCATATTCGAGTTTCAGAAGTTCAACTTGCTAACATATTCATTCTGCATTTTTCTTTTAACATTTTTTCTCTTCCCTTCATATTCACTGGCTTGATCAAAAGGCACAAATTCCTTCATCGCCAGTCCTTAAATTTTGGAAGTTATAGACGAGTCAAAAAGAAAGTCAATAATTTAGATGTCAAAATTTTTTTAAAATAAATTTAGAAACTTATTTTTATGTAATTTTTTTCAAAAAATTTGGAAACTTAGACGCGAATATTTCGTTAGGTTTAGGGTCCTGAATTCCTTCCGATTCACAAGAAGCAAAGTAGGATTAGGATCTGAGTGTGCATGATTTTTAATAGGCCTATTTTATGAATATGAGAAAATTGGGCCCATAATGATGATCTATAGCTTTGGGCTTTGGACAATCTATAGCAAACGGCATGGTATGCCGTTTAAAAGGAACTTGAAAATTACAAACACGCTCGCAGTTGAGGAGAAAGAGTTAATGATTGTACGAAAAGGTCTCTCTTCTTATAGTAACAGTTTGACTAGTTTTCATTTTTGGAAATGGCATTGACAGCAGCAATGTCATCTCTTGTTCTCTTCCACAAACCTACCTGCAATTTCTGTTTACAACATTCCTCTGCTCCCACCGCTAACATTAGTTCAGCTCGATTTCGAAGATGTAGCTCGATCTTAACCAAGAGAGACAGACCGGTTGCAACATTGCGTTCTGATCCTGGGATGCCATCCTCTCATGCTCAATCCATTTCTTTCATCTCTCTCTTTACGCTCTTCTCTGGTTAGCACCTACTCAATTGTTTCTTCCTTCTTTGCATTTGGTCAAAGCCCTCAAAGATAATTTAACTTTTCTAGTTATGGAGTGGGTTGGAACCAATCCACTCATATCTATAGCACCAACAAGCATACATGAAAATAATCCACACTCGTGTTAATTGTATGCAGACATGGTTAAGAGTGTCTCAGAAGCTCCACACGACCAGTCAAGTTGTTGTCGGTGCAATCGTGGGTTCTGTTTACTCCACCTTATGGTGCATTGCTTGGAACTCGCTTGTTCTCCAAGCTTTTTCCTCATCATTCCCTGTACAGATAGCCGTCTTTACGGTTGCTGCTGCATCTGCCCTGGGTTCTGCAGGTTCTGTGCTACTAACTGGTACAAAGAAGACAGATGACAAGAAACATAAAGTTTAAATGCTTTCCTCTGTTTCCACATTTCATTCCCCTATTTATTTGAGCTACATAGTAATCATCATTACCACTTTTGTTTTAAGGATCACAAATTTGAATTGACCCAAAAGCTCTTTTTATTGCACAATCATATCTATGAGCTACTAATCCCAAGATACTGTATATATCTTCACTCTGTGGATGGGACTGACCACCAGACGCGAAAGCTGAAACCCTATCCTTGATCAAAATTGAAGACCATCCTGGCTCTTTGATCACGCCTTTTGATTTCATACTCTTCCTCACAATTGCAGCCTCTTTCCACTTCCCTGTGCTTGAATATATATTGGCTAGTGTTACGAGTGCAGTAGAAGAAGTAAGATCCACCTCTAAAACCTTCTCTGCCGCTCTTCTTCCACGTTCAACGTCTCTTTTGGCCGTACACGCTCTCAGAAGCGTGGTCCAGACCACGTCATCCTTCTTACATGGCATCTCATCGATCATCTTCTCTGCTTCACTTAACCGTCCTGCTCGACATAGCAGATCAACCATACAGCCATAGTGTTCCTTGTCTGGACTTATGTTATACTTCTCTTGCATCAAGTTGAAATAGTGAAAACCGAGGTCAAGCTGTCCCGAATGAGCGCAGGCGTTGAGAACGCTGATGAAAGTTACAGTGTCGGGTCTTAACCCAGCCTTAAGACTCTTCTCAAACAGATCAATAGCCTCTTTGCTCTTTCCATGTTCTGCATATCCATTGGTCATAGCTGTCAAAGCAACGATATCAGCTCTTTCTGTTTCTTCAAATACCTTTGAAGCTTCTGTGATGCTTCCACACTTCGAGTACATAGTAATCAGCGCACTACGGATCGTGGGGTTCTGTTCCAAACCGAGATAAAGTGAAAGCGCATGAACTTGCCTGCCTTGCTCAAGAACTGCCATGTTTCCTGAAACACTCAGCAGACTAGCAAGAGCAAAATCAGTAGGTTTCGTCCCTGATTGCCTCATCCATGAGAAATACTCAAAAGCTTCTTTCACAAAACCGGCTTGAGAGTACCCTCCTATAATCGTGCTCCATGAAATAATGTCTCTGCATCTCATTCCTCGAAACAAAACAGAAGCAGAGTCTAACTTCCCACATGTTGAATACATCTTCATCATAGAGTTACTCATTGACAAAGAATCTCCTAACCCTAGAGAGAAAACATTACCGTGGAGCTGCTCTCCCCAAACAAGTCTAGAAAGACTCGCGCAAGCAGCAAACATGGACGCAAACGTTTGTTCATTGGGAGGCACTTCAGAACTTCTCATCTGCAAGAATGCGTTCACAGCGTTTTCCTCTTGACCTATACGGCTATAAGCCGTGATAAGGCTTGTCCACGAAACCACATCCTTCTCACTCATGCTTTCAAACAGACGCAGCCCGTCTTCCATCTCCCCACACTCAGTGTACATAGTGAAGAGCGAGTTAGCCACACAAAGAACATCACCGAAGCCTTTCACTATCACATGAGTATGAATCCCCTGTCCGTATTTGAACTGACGCAAAGAGGCACAAGCCTTCAAGGCAATGGCGAATGTAAAAGTATCAGGTAGTTCTCTGAACCTCGACATCTCTGAAAAGTACATAAGTCCTTCCTTGTGGCGACTAGCGTGAACAAGGCCCGTTATGATTGTCGTCCACGTTACCGTGTTTCTAAAAGGCATTTCACTGAAAACTCTGCAGCTCTTGTCGATCATTCCAGTTCTCTTGTACAAATCAAGTAAAGCACTTCCCACGAAGACAGAGCTAATCAGAGAAGTTTTCTCTGCAAAAGCATGTAAAGATTCTCCAAATGAAAGGTTGGAACTTTGGCCACAAGCCTTGAGTGCAACACTTACCACGTAGGTATCGGCTGAGACACGAGGATGATCGACATTCATTGAAGAGAAGAGAATCAGAGCTTCGTCGTAGTTTGTTGCAGCTATGTATCCCTGAATGATGGATGTCCATGAAAACACATCTCTCTGTGGCATTTTATCGAACACTTTGCGAGCATCTCGCAGATTCCCTGAATCGACGAGTCTCCGAAGCTGATAATTCGCATCGAAAGAAACCACCTGATTGGGGATACGTGCTTCGTGCACGAACTTGTTGACTGGTTTCTCAAGCAAAGAAACCGACGCTGTACAAAACTGTCGGAATCTGCCGCCATTTCTCATAACAGTCATATAAGTGGGTGTTTTAGTTTTCTTACTCGTAGTGTAAAAAACATTTGACGAGACGACGGTGGAGACACGCCACACAGTTTCAATCTACTTTACGAAAACGATACGTCGTACTAATTCACAAGAACCTTTACCAAAAGCTGTGTCGGTTGGAAGATTAAATTTTTTTTTTCTTATTACTTACTAACTAATAGCATCACTATTCTATCACTAACAACTTTTCTTGGGTCGCACGACTTCGAAAACAGAGTAAACTATTACAATGAAGACTTAATTTGGAATATTGTGATTGTGACCTCCATTTCTAACTGGTCCATTGCCTCTGGCTCTCTTCCATTTCTCCACATTGATCATTCTTGCGAAGATTTTGCGAATTAAAGTCAGCTTGCGAGACTGCTGAGCAATAACGTTGGCAGTTGAAGAGCTTTGGTCGAGTATGATCCCATACCCATCTTGAAAATTATCCATTCCGTTTCCCATAAGTTGCCAGAACAATCCTCCTGCTGCTGCTCCTCCTCGTTTCGCAGACTCGTAGATCTTCCCATACACGGTGTTGAACACAAGGTCTCTCTGCGCGGGAGAATAGCCTGCTTTCTTAGTTGATTTACCGAACTCTGCTAAGATTATGGGCTTGCGAAGAACGTTCTGAGCGTCTTGGATGTGTGCGTCCACCCATCTGTTTAAAAACTCCATTTGCGATTGCTCGCTTGCATCTACAAACCTACAACAAAATTATAGTTAAATAAAGTAATTTTTCTTTCTAACTGATTTGGTCTAAAGACACATGTTATGGGGGGCATTATTATTACCATTCGTCGGGGTAAGAGTGAGCCGTGACGAAATCAATGCCAGGTATGCGGTTATTGGCTATGAAATCAGTTCCAAACTGGCCTGGAGGGTTCAGAGTCTTGCTCTGTGGTGAGGACTGACCGTAGAAACCTTCCAGTCCAGCTTCAAGCAGATGGTTTCCGTCTAGTGACTTCACATGAGCAGCCATTTCAGTAATCCAAGCCTGTTTATAATGGGAACAACAAAACAAACCAATACGTTACATTGCAAAGAAAAGAAGAAAGACTACACAAGTCATAGTCATGGTATGCAAATATGTTAAGGTGAGACCTGAATGGTTCGTCCGCTTGGATCAGAGGGGCAACGAGGCTCGTTCATGAGCTCCCAAGCCATAATGGTCGGGTCATCTCTGTAATAGACTTTTGTAAAAGTGTTGAATCTGTTCAGCACAGCCTGCAGTAGATTTTAAAAGGTTTATTTGAGAAAACCATCACTTATTTTTCGTTGGATTAAATGGTATAAAAGTGAGGGAATGAGACCTTGATATGGTTCTTGTAGAAATCTTTAACAAGAGAGTCTGTGAAGAAGTCGTCTTCAGAAGATACAGGACGGCCTCGGCTTTTCGCCCAGTCCACATATTGCTTCTTCCCTCCAAAGCTCACATAGTTATTGGCAAAGCTCAGTATGATCTTTATACCATGCTTTCTTGCTTCAGCTATCGCAAAATCCAAACCCTTTTTCACCATTACAAAAAATTATCAACATCTTTAGAAAAACAAACATAGACAAAAAGAATCTCAAAACTTGGACACAAGTTCCTCACACTAAAAAAAAACTAAATGAGTCTAAACTGAGAACCTCAAATTTGCCAAAAGAATAAAAAAGGGAAGCTCAAACTGGTTTGATCTTTAATAATTAGTTGTGTGAGTGAATTTAATCTCTGATCTAAACCAGTGGGGTTACCTGAAACATATCCTCGTTGTAAGAGCCAGGGGAAAACTGGAGAGGCCTGTAACCGCCGTCACTGAAAGCCCATGTTCGAGCTACGGTCAGTCCATGGCGAGAGGCCTCTTGGAAGGCGGCGGTGATCTTAGGTCTTTGGAGTGGATCGGAGGCAACGTACATGAGCCAATAGGCATTGAAGCCATTAGCGTAATAAGGATAGCCATTGAGGCTAAACTGAACACCTTTTGTTCTCACGAACCCATCCCTAGATGACGCATTTACTCCTAGCCTCAAGCAGCTCTGTTGAATTAGGACCGATAGGAATAAAAGCAGACACAAAGGCTTCATTTTCTCTTATTTTGTTCTTCTTTCTGTTGTGTGCTTTTCTCTTACACTCTTCTTCTCGCTTGTCTTAAAGTGGGTATTTATGGACACAAACTATAACCGTTTTAAAGCATTAATCTCATTTAAGAGTCTTAAACACGCATATTCATGTATTGGGAATGTGTATATGCAATTTACGAGTGGTTGATTATTCAGTGGAAGTATTTCTCAAAATTCAAATTGTTATACTATAAGGAAAAATAATGTGGACAATCTCAAAGTATCAGTTAAAGTTACACTTGAAACTTTGAAAAGGGTGTTTTAAGTAGGAAGCAAAGCAGGTGATTCCGCTAATTCTGGTCCCAATCAAGGGTAAGAAAATTCGAGTGAGACCCACTTAACACGCAAGCGTAACCGTATTCATGCATCACTACTGCTTCAGTATCGGATCACGTTACACATGGCAGCATATTGTAGGCTATTATGACAGCAACCCACGCGTCTTCCCATTCATGGATAGTATGCATACACAGCCCTCTTTAACTTTATTATGGGTCGGCAACTCTATTTTATTTTAAAGGCAGGAGACAAAAGAAACAATAAAGAAGCTCATGTGCCGTTGTTGCCCTCTAGATTTTTCAGTTGTGTTGACGACAAACCAAAAGTACATTAATTTATTGTCTCTATCAGTAAAATTGTTTATTAAGGCTCACTCTCACACTTTAGCAGCAGAAGAGGCATAGGCGCAATATGCGGATCTAACCCAGCCAATTCACTTCAAGAAAAACAAAACTTAAATGTATTGTTATGAGCTTTAGCCCATGACCATAACCACTTCAAGAAAAAAACAAAACTTACCTACTAATCTATATATAGTAGGTTGAGAGTCTACTAATATGTGATTATGAAACGAATATTCGGTGGCTACTTTAGTGGAAAAAAACAAAAGAGGCAAAAGGAGTTTTAATTTTCAAAGGGATTTGCTGGATTGAGATTGAAAACAAAAGCTAATCTGAGGCTGAGCCGTAATGGTTAAATACAAACAAAACAAAATGGGGAAAAAGCTGACCTGAGCCCCGCCATTTGCACTTTTCTAATCTTCTTCATAATAAGTTTATTTGAAGGCAACAGATCAAGACACACTACTTACTTACATAGCTCTGATCTGTCCTCCATATCCATAGTACTTGAGAAGTCCCTCATCTTGTCTCCAATTCTCTTTCACTTTCACCTCCACCTTCATTCCCCATTTCACATGTAATCAATCATACCTCATTGGAAATTTAATCATGTAATTAATCATAATACTCAATGAATATTTATAAGCACCTCAAGGAAGACTTTTTTCTGAAGGAAATCTTCAATGTCAAGTCGAGCAGCCGTTGCTAGCGTCTTCAAAGCCTTCCCTTCCTATAGTACCACCACATTGAAACCAATTTCAGCTAAATTAGTCAGCACTTGTCTTCAGATGAGAGACCTTAATGATCTCTGAGCAGAACAGCTTATAAACCCAATTTGCAGCAGTTTCATCAATCATTTACATGGTGTGGATTTTATTACGACTGTCCACAGAATCAATCATTGAAACCCACTTCAGCTAAGATTAGTCAGCTTATAAACCCACTTTACAGTTTCATTAATCATTTATATGGTAGTATGCACTTTATTATGAATGCCCACAAAACCTAGCCACAGCCATTTTATATTGATAGGCCCGAAAACAAGGACTGGTCAATGCAAATCAGCTACCGTTTGGATTGCTAAGAGTTGGATACTTACTTTTCCTATAAGGATTATCTTCTGTGAATTTTTATCTACTACTACTTCCACTTGTATAAAATCTTTTGCAGCTGGTCTAGTTTTGTAGCTCAACACGTTCACCTACCATATCGAAGAGAGAAGAAACAAGGTTCTGAAAACATGACTCAAGAGAGAAGAAACCAGGTTTGTGAACTTGCCAGTTTACCTGGCATGAGTAAGGAACTTCATTTCGGTACTGCATAAATATCTTCTCTCTAACGATCTCAGCAACAAAGAATCTCTCCGGGTGCTCACTCACAATATCCTACAAAGTCCAATACCCGTAGAACATTAAGGAATCAAATTGTTGCATGTGGAAATACAAATACACCTCACAATATTAAGCAAATTAGTCAACAATCTCTGCTCTAAAGCAAAGGAGAGAAGTTTTTTTTTTTTGTTTCAATAATACCTTGGGATAATAAGGTGGGCCAAAGGGAAGTTTGGATAAGATCCACTCTTTGACATCCTCTACCCCATGTCCGTACTTTGCACTCACAGGTATAACTTCATCAACATCTGTGAACTTTTCATACCACTGCAATGAGAGTAGCAGCATCTATTAAGCAAAGAACATTACCATGACCCCACCAAATCTCGATGTCAAATTTTATAGTGAAACAATTTCCACCACTGCGAGTTCAACCGAGAATGGTGGGAATTGAATAGCAATAACCAAGGTTCATAGACAGCTAGCTAAAACCAAGAAACAAACGAACCTGGAGTTTCTTGGCAATCTCACCAGGTTTGATGAGATCTTTTTTGTTCATAACAAGGAGCATGGGTGGCCTTTTCTCAAGGTCTCCCAAGCTCTCTTTCAAGACTTCGTCTATCTAGCACATAAAACCCAATCCAGAAGAATTATGAGAGGGAAATACTAAACTTAACTCAACAAAAAAGAAAAAAAAAAAACAGAGAAGCACATACATTAGCAGGGGTTTTACAAGCATCAACAAGAATGACAACGCAATCAGCATTGATGGCAGCATCACGGACATTCTTCATCATCATAGTATCTAATCTGTGCATCTTCTTCTCGATCACACCAGGCGTATCATATAGTATCATCTGCAAACCAAACACTGCATATCTCAATTTCTTTATGTATTATCAATCACCAGATAATGAGTGAGAGAAAGGGTATGAAACCTGATAGTCAGGGCTGGAGCAGATACCGAGAATACGATGCCTCGTGGTTTGAGGTTTATCAGTAACAATTGAGATTTTCTGACCAATCATTTGATTAGAAAGCGTGCTTTTCCCCACGTTCGGCATCCCAACCACCGCCACGTATCCTAAATTATATTATACCAAATCCTAATCAGCTACCAAAAAATTGATTAGAAATTAATGGAGGAGAGGGAGAAAACAAACCGCTGCGATGAGAAGTATGAGGAGGAGGAGAGTGGCCAAGCTCCTCCATCTCGTAATCGTCGAGCAACGCCATGTTTCTGTCAGGCTTCATGCTCAACGACAGCAGACTCGCCTCCTCCTCACCCATATCCTCCTCTTCCTCTTCTCCTAACTGTCCTTGCTCAACCTCCATTTCGCTGAAGCTTCGTTGCCTTATCCATAGCTTCTTCGAGGAGGAGGCGAGTTCCGTCCGAGGACCGTAGCTAATAACGTTACCATTGTTCTGCGCTTGAAGATGCGATTTGATCAGTCTCCGCCGATGATGATGATACGGATAGACATTAGGGATCTCAACGACGCAAGTAGATAAGAATTTGTAGCGGGAAAGATTTGGCGAAATATTCGTAGAGGCCGCCATTGTTGTCCGATTTTGTTTTTTTTTTTTTTTTTTGAATTGATCTCTCTCTCTCTCTCACTGGTTTGTGATTGATTAGCCATGGAACGTAATGTCATCTTCATACGACGCCGCTTTACTTTTTTTCTATTTCTATTTACGCCCCTTAAATATAATAAAAGCAACAAATTTACACTCCACTAATTTTTGGTGCGAAGAAACCCTTAGGGAGATAACCACTTAACCAGGCCAGTACCATAAGCTAGCTAACATTGCAAGACAGACTGTACAGGACACCAACTAACAAAATTGGTATGTGAACAATGAATGGTTCTTTACACGGTCGCAGCATGAAGCTGCTGGGTGATTTCCTCATCATAATCCAATATCTCTAGAAACTAGGTACAAAACTCAAAAACCATATATTATGCACAAGGCATAAACCTTTGCTTCTTAGGGACTTAGGGAGCCTTATTGATTGGTGGTGATGGCTGAGGTTTCAATGAATTTCCGTTAGGGTGGTAAGGCCAAGCCAAGACTGCACCACCAAGCGTGATGCTTACTGCTATTGATCCCCATATCCATCTCTGCCTCCTCTTTCTCTTCTTCTTCTTCTCTCTCCTTGCTTCCTCTGTTGTATCAAAACATTTGAGATAGATATTAAGAGCAAAAATATATATACAAAAATATTCTCTCAAATCAATTACAAACTTTTTGTTCCTCCTCTTACCTATGGCCTCTTGGTTGCGCTGGGACATTTCCTGGTTTACAGTCTCGTAATAGCGAATGCGGTTAGATAACTCTTTGATTTCAAACTTCTTAGCTTCGAGCTCAGAAGACATCTCCAGCTCCACCTCTGCCTTGGCCAACTCAATGTCTAGCGAGTCAGAGACAAGCCTGGTGACCTCGATTTGACAACGTAGTTCATCTCCTATGTTCATGATGTATTCGGTGCTGGTAGGATCAAGGGGGACGAACAGGCCCGCATGGGCCAACTGCTCTCTGAGCCTCCGCCAATGAACTTGCATTTGCTCCAGAGTCTCCTCTGCTTGCCTTCTCTTCTCGCTTTCCATTACCAAGCTCAACCTCAGCTCAGCTTCAATATTGTTAACTGTACTCGGCGTTCCGCTTTCAGTTGATAGTTCTGCAAACCACAAAAAGATACTTTCAAACAACGGGGCTCCAGGAAAGTAAAAGTACTTCCTGCCGTCTCATATTGAAACAGTAAGTAAGAAGAGAAGATCCAAAAAGTTAGTTACCATCACGAGCATCATAAAACTCTCCACCATATGAAGAGATTTCGAGTGAATTTTCAGCTCCTCCATCATCTGAATTGCTTGTGAAGCTTACTGATTGGCCTCTTTTATAGAAATATTCAGGTTCGTGATCTTTGTTAGCTTCTTTTATTCTGACTGATTCCAACTGGTAACTTTCCCATGCTAAAGAATTGTCAGCATTAGCGCTTCCGATCTCACCATTACTGATATGACCTGCATCCCAAAATGTGCGCTGAGGGGGAGTAGAATCCCAAACAGGACGTTCATGAGCGTCATCCTCTGAAGTAGCCTCGCTGATAGGGATTGATAAGGTAGTAGTAGCCTCCACATCCACATCATCACTAAGGGTTTCCGGTTGAGAAAACACATCCAGCTGTGAGGAGCTCTTCCAAAGAAGAGCTGGTCTGCGTGCTTTGCGGTTGACAATATAGGGAGATGGAGGGGAGGAATACGGGGAATGAGGAAGTGGGATCTCTTTAGGAGTGGCATAGAGAGAGTTGAACGTCTTTGCTTTCGGTTGCTGACTTACAAACTTGTCCTCCTCCTTGAGTGTTCCATCAAAAGCGGCAGCAGAAAACGTAGGCATATGGTCCTGCATCATTCCATATTCCTAGTTAGAAATCAAAATCCGCACCATTAGTTACAACATACATAGAACAACGAGAAAACGCTTATCATTCAGACCTAAGTAACCAAAACTGTATTCAATCGCAGACAAAGTGAAGAAACCTACCAGAAGACCTAAACCACCAAATCGAAAGAAAACAGATTAGATATATACAGATTTACAGAGGAAAACAACAAACTTGTTCTTCAAGGCTTTATCGCAACCAACACCTAAACCTCTTCTCCAAGGCTTTTTTTTTCGTAACCTAAGGCTTTGTGGATTTTTTTTTATAAATAGTGACGTCAGATAACAAGGTTACGTGGCATAAATACGAAATCTGTCTGCTTCAATAATTTATTTTTTTGAGAAAAGGTTACAACTTAAAGTTACAAGAGAAGAAAACCTCTCTAATCAGTAAGCGCTAGTAAAATCAATGGACCTTTTAAGCTCAAGAATAATACTTTATTAGAGAAGGAAGTAAATGAAGCAACGAGAGGACCTCAAGCTGCTGTAGGTAAATTCTCAGAGAGGGTGAGATGACTGAGTATCATATTCTGCATCGCGAGCGTTCTTCTTGTAAAGAAGCTTCTTAAAATCAGTCTCGTCCAAGTTCTTTGTGTTTTCTGCGGCATGAACTTGGGATAAGTTGGAGTAATCCACAGCGGAACTGGAAGAAGAAGACCCTTTTTTCTTCAGTCACCGTCCTCAGAAATCTAGATGGATCCCCTCCCCAAACCTGTGTTAAGAGATTAGAAGCAGGACTGAGACCATAGACATATCATCAGAGCAAAAAAACAAAGTTGAGAAGGTCAAGACAATAAGGGGTGTGACAATAGGAACAATGGCTTGATTTTCAACATGAGCACCATCCAAGACGGTTGAACTAGCACCAATATAGACCTCGTCTTCGACAGTGTAGTCATGTAAAACAGCACCCAAAATTCAATTCATTTGATCCATTACCCTGACTGCAAAATTCACACTTGAGTTTAGTGGCCAAAGATATTGAAGATTTACCAACAGTGACATTGTCTCCAATGAAAGTGGGCAGGACCTTCCCACTTAAGTTGGACTTGACAACGTGGACAAGAGAGAGTTATCCTGGATATTGGTCCCAGCTCCGACATTGATGCTGTTAGCATCTCCTGTACGGAACAACAGTAAGTCGTTAAAAAAACTAGTAGGGAAATGTCTAAAATCAGAGTGTTATTTGCTCCTTATGGACAATAGGGGCTCTGTTAAAAACATTCATAAGCGTGCGGGTGCCTGGATACTGGAAACAACAAGAGTTTGACAAGGATTTGACATTGGGAAAAGCAAGCAGAAGGTTTCATTGAATGCAGGCGCATAGTATATGAAGAAAGTGGACAAGTGAATGACAGTAACTAGACATAAAAGGAACTAACTCACAATTGAAGAGAATCTCTATCAGCAATATTTGTTAAGACATAAAAGCAACTGATTTCGTTTTTGTGGAAAAAACCAGGAAAACAGCACATAACATGGATACACCACCCAAGTTAAGAACCGAAAAAGCCCTCCCTACCTTTCATCTTAGAGCTCTTCGTAGGTCTCTAATCAAATTATGCCAGACACAACCATTACTATGACCCGATTGTAGAGAAATGCACAAACTTTCGAAAGAAACGAGTCTGGTGGAGAGTCTTTCACATCCTCGGTTTTGCGCTCGCTCATACGGTTATCAGCCGGTTCGTGTTGGTCCCCTCAATAATTTTAAGTAAATTAATTATGGTTATTTATTCTGGTTTACCAGTAAAATCCTTAGAAACACATTTATAAGTTTAACGTTTCGTCTCACTGTGTAAGTTTAGTGAAAGGAACATATGTTTCATCATGATCGTCTTTATCAAAGTTCTCCACCTTAAACAGCTCAAGAAAAAAAAAATTCAAATATTTCTGACATGCAAAACTCTTGTTATTTATCCAATTTGGTAGATGCTTTTTTCTACAAATCAGATGCACTGCTCTCGACTGAACTCTTCTGACCTTCAATCTGCACGGCTCTATCTCTCTCTCTCTCCTTCTCCACTCTTTCATCGTTATTCATTGCCTGCAGTTTCCAAAGAGTACTAAACGTTCAACATTTTATGCTTTTTGATATTCCCAACTATCTACTGTAATGCTCCGAGTACGAGAAAAAAGTACCGGTGTTCTGGATCTCTGTATTAGTATCCCGCGCCTTCTTCACCGGGTGATTTGCAGATTCAGCTGTGTTGCATAAGCGAAAAAAGTGTAAAACATGTTAGAAATAACAACATTGAGAATGTAGGCTGGTTGTCTTAAAACCAACATATGATGCTCTCAGATTCTGTGCCTTATATTTCCTTTGTTATGTTCAACTTCCTTTACCTTTGAACTTTCTCTTCTTCTTAGCTCTCCTTCTCTTTCTCTCTTCCTGTGTAAGCTCTGACTCATCCTTAATCTTCCCTGTCCCCGCAAATATTTCCTCTGGAGCAAGCATTGCTGCATCTGACACTGCCACTGGCGCAACCTATACACCCAGTACACACACAGAAGAAGTTGCTAAGTACAATAATGCTCTCATCTCAATCAAACATACAATAAGAAAAAACAATTGAAAGGAAACAATAATAGACTTACCTCTTCCATTGCTATGGCTGGGACGTTTGTCTGTATAGACATTTCTTCTATTACCTGAAAGTTTTGGAGTAAAAAACTGTTTCAGTGCCTAGCAAATATGAATAAACATCATCATATAGGATCTAAGCGAAAAAACATACTGGTTTAGGCGTAAAGTGGAAGTGGGAGAGAGCATCCAACTTCAGGCATAGTTTCTTGAACAGCATACTTGCCTGATTTAACATTTACAAAAACAAAAACTAGTGTGATCAAGAAGCTGAACAATGGAAGAGCAGATCGATCGGTAAACAGAAAAAATTTCAAGTGGGAACCTCTTTCTTTAGTTCATCAGAGAAAGTAGCCGGAGCAAAAGCTGGATTTGATTTTTGAACGTATTCTTCCTGCAATTAGCCGAATGGCACGAAATACATATATGTAAGTTTCGCTCTCTCTCAAGAACATAAAACACAAAAAAAAAAAAAAAAAATTCTTGTAGATCATACAAACCTCATAAACTTCAGCAAGACCTTTCTTGCTTTTATTATCGTCCTGCATATTCCCAAAAGTAAACAAACAAATTATACTGACGTTCATAAATTGTTAGCCAGGGCAAAAAGATGAGAACAAGAGTAATATAGTTCAATAAAACTCACCAATTCCTTGGCTTCTCTTTTGGATTTAGTGGGCAGGCTAGGCGCTCGTTGAACATCATCAAAACGAGCCTAAAAAGTCACAAGATCAGCTATGCAAAGTCAAGGAGGAGAAACAAAGGAGACTTTTTATTACAAACAACAGCAAAGGGAAAATACCTCAATGATTCTGCTTTTGATCATATCCTCAAGTGAAGCTGTGACCTCTTCAGTGATTACAGGAGGAGGTCTGGCATTGTGTTCAAAATCCAAATCAACTTCTAAAGCACTGTTCTTTGGCCTCTTTGTAGCAGTTACCTTATAACAAAAGAAATCATGCATAAATTTAGCAGCTAAACAAAACAGAACATAAAATTTTTTTCTCAGTGTTAATGGTGGAGTGAAACATGGGTGGGGTACCTCTCCCTGCATAGTCCAGTGTTTAGGATCTAAGTTAGCTTTCTCCATCTGTTCAATCTTGGATTGAAGCTTTAGTAGCTCTTTCTCATGGGTAGAGAGTGTTTCAGTGCCCTAAAACAAGAATAAGAGATAGTCAGATCACAAATGAGCAATCAAATCACATTGCTTTCTAAAGAATAAGTAGAGGAGATATAATACTTGGTTTCCATCTCCAGCTTCCTCATCATCAAAGACATCTTTCCTCGTCTTTTTAGTCTCTTTCTTCTTACCACCAAAGAAATCTTCATACCTAATTTATAATTGATAAGAATTGAAAATATTAGAACAAAAACCAAGGTAGAACGATTGCCTAGTCTCGTTTGCAAAGGAACCAATCATACCTCGCTTTTCCCAATTCGTCCGAGTCTTCGTCGTCAGCACCAGCAAAAGCACCAAACTAGAGGACAATAACAAAATCAAATATCACTCGAGAGATAAAGCTAAGAAATTTGTAAACACGCAATTCACTTTTAAATTCCAAAGAAATGTTTATCTGCTTACCTCCTCATCTTCTTCATCATCCTCATCTTCATCATCATCATCATCATCATAATCATCATCATCACTCAAATTTTGATTCTTTCCCTTTGACATTCCTTTATTGTTTTTGTTGTCAGTCCCATACTCTAGAGCTTCACCCTCTTCCAAAAAATTCTCCAAATCTTTGATCTTGAAGAACTTATCCTCTATTCCTTCATTCTCTTCATCATTCTCCTCCTCTTCATCTTCATCTTCCTCTTCATCTTCTCCATCCTTCTCATCCTCTTCTCCTTCGCTTTCCTCAGCTTCTACCTCTTTATCCCCATCCTCATCATCCGAGTCAAGCACATCCATATCCATCTCATCGACATTACCCTCGTGAGAAGAATCCTCGATGGCCAAACCTCCGAGCTTCCGAATCTCCCCAGGGTTTTTAGCAAACCTCTTGACTTCGTGACGCAAACTCGACAACAGAGGTTGAGACTGCATATCAATCTGCTGCCAAATCTGCTCCGCATCAAATCCATCGACCAAGAGCTCATCGAAAGGAGATTTAGGGTTGTGAGGTTTCAACTTGGTGAAGAGGTACTGAGATGCGACTCGAGCCACCTCCGATATCGAGCTTGGCGCCAGAAAAACAGGTGGTTCAGTCGATTTAAGCTTCTCTAGGGCTTCTAAGCCCGAATCCTTCACAGCAGCAGCCATTGATGGAGACGCCAAGCTTAGCAAATCCTTGCTTCCTACTATGAAGGTATCTTCTATGTGTGTCAGCGAAACTAGGGTTTAAACGGCTGTTAGGTTTATGTTCAATGTCTGTCTGTGGTATTTCTCAAAAACCCTGAGAGACCGTAAACCTCTGCCTCACCCAGAGAGTTCTACCTTTTTTTTCTTTGGGCCAATGTTTGGACCTTACGCATTTTTCATTGGGCCATTCCTCGAAATAGTTACAAGAATGTCTCTTCCCATTTACTTTTGCATCATTTACGGTATAAACTTGTTTACTGCTGTTGAATATGATTACTTGTGTTGAAGGAATTTCAATCTTTTTATACCATAAGAGGATTAAACATCATAATATTTTAATGTTGCAATAAGAATCTCAGAGTATTATCAGTCTAAGCCTTGATACAGGAGGAATCTTCGAATGGGAGGGGAGGGGGGTTGTGCTACAACACTTCGCTGATGAATTTTTCAGTGAGTTCTTTAGGAAGTCCCATCACTGTATCAACACCTCCCACCTTCAACAATTACAACGTAAAAAAAATGGATTTTTAAGAGGTGTGTACATCTAAGCAAATAAGCTGGAACAAAACACGCAAGCTTATTAATATGGAAGAGATAACAGGGGCTAACCACGGTATCGATAAAGGGTGCAATGAGGGGATGCTCCAGCATTAAACCTCCAGCAACTTTGAAAGTTACCGCATCATCAATCTGAAAACATTTAAACACACAAAACTTTATATGTTAGACTTCAAGAGACTGGTTGACAGTAAGAAAATAAAAAGAATGAGTGTGGGGGTTTAAGAAGATTTACAAGATCGTCTATAACTTTCTCTGGTATCTCATGGAAATAAACCTGCGTCAAAACATCAACAAAAAAAACTGTTCAAACCATATGAAAAAGTTTCTAACAGAGGCGAAAAAGAACATAAAATTGAGGAAGGAGACTTGGAGGAGTTATATTTATTATATATATCCATCGACGGCATTGTAATAACAAGCAGGAGATATCATGAAAAGAGAGGAGAAACATATTGTAGATGTTAGAAGAGTAGTAGTGTACCTCAGCTTTGTCCCAACCGATTCTTTGAACACCAGTTTTAAGGTTGCTAACTAAAACAGAGCCCACAACGCCTCCGTGTGACCCGGAATAGCCTAGTACAGGTTTCAAAGAAAGCCTTTCAATTGCCTTATAACTTAATGGGCATAGTCTGTTACAGAAGTAGAAAACTATAAAATGGACAAAGAGAAACAGAAGGGGGGAACCTTTGATAAAAAGGCGAGCTTCATCCTTGGTGGTTGGTTTTTCTCTAATGACACCTTTGTACACAACTACCTAAGAAGATAAGTTGAGCTCAAGATTCAAATTATGATATTCACAAAAAAGAGACAGAAAACTTAAAATCAAAAGAAAAAGAAGGTAAGCAAAAATAATACAGTGTCAGCAGTAATCAATAAGGTAGGTTGAGGATCTTGAGCAAACTGGGTTAGGCCTCCAAGTTTGGATATAATCTCATCAGCCTTGGCTTGAGCAATAGCAACAACCAAATCTTCAGGGTTGTCTCTCCTGATTGCTTTCTCATCAATGTCTGCTGTCTTCAACCACCCCCAATACATATTCCACTTGAGTATCGATTTCAAACACTGACTAATCCTATTTTCTTTTTAACTTAATAATCGAGAGAGAGAGAGAGAGGGGAAGCAAGTACCACGACAGTGAATTCATATCCCATTTCAGCTAGAATCCTTTTTCTCGCCATTGATTGAGATCCCAGAATCATCTGCAGTATTTTCCATTCCAAAATCAAAATTAATCACTTATATATCTAAAAGAAAAATTAATCAAAAACACCTTGAATCCTCTCTTCATCGCCATCCTCGTCTCCTGCTCTGTATGGGGAGGAAGCAGCGGAAGAGTGAAAGATAACCGGGGGTGGTAGTGGTACTGTAGTTTTGTGGTGTATTCTCCAACTATTCTGGCAAAGTTGTTGTACAAATGTTTGGACTATTATTTACAATTTTGTCAGTCCATTACGTATTAACAAGGCCTATCTATTACACATCTTAGACATGGGCCCATATTTATTTTGTAAACCATCAAGCCTGATTACATAGTAGGACTTCATGTCGTTTTCCTGGAGTTGACGACGACCTATAACCCTAAATCCCTTCTCTTATAAATTAGCCAGCTACCGTCAAAATTTAAAAAATATGTACAGTCTGGGTTTACAAACCTTAACCTTTTATTCTCTGCAGATTCCCCTCGTGTTTTCGTTAGCTTTGCTCTGTCTTGTCCTCTCTTCCTTTTTTTTTTTCGTATTTTGAGCTTGTGCAGTAGATAGGCATCATTGTTCTTAGGCCTTGATTGGTAGAGCATTAGCATTAGCGTTATGCTCTACATTATCCAATCAACATTTGGTATAAAAGCATTTAGAAGAGCATTTAGTAAATGCTGATGCTCTTTAAATGCTCTCTAGCAAATGCTCTCATATGAAGCTTTTGGAAGAGCATTTGCATTTATAATTTATAAATTTAAGAAATAGATATAATTAGTTCACTTATTTTATTTAATAATATCATAAAATCATTTTTATATCCAAAAAATAAAATTTTCATTTCTACAATAATTTACAATTTAAATATATTTTTTTAAAAATACTTTTTTAACATTTAAAATTTAATTTAATTATATTTAATTAAATTAATATATAAATTATATTTTAGATTAATTATATAAATTAGATAAATTAATTATATATATTAGATAAATTAATTATATAAATTTATGAAATTAATTATATATTTAATAAATTAATTATATTATATATAAATAATATTTTAAATAAATAATATAAATTAAATAATTTTTTTGTCGAATTAAATTATATTTTTAAAATATAATATAATTAAATAAATTATAGAAATTTGCGGAGAACCCGTTGCTGTCTCGGCTGTGCTTATATTTCAAATGCAAAATATTATTTTTAAAAATAGATATTTTAATTGATTTTTTTTAAATAACATTTTAATTGTAAACATAATTTTAAAATTAGTAAATAAATTAACTAATTATATATATTAATATATAAAATAATATATATATTAAATTAAAATATCTATTTTTAAAAATAATATTTTGCATTTGAAATATAATTTGATTTATATAATTTATTTAATTATATTATATTTAAAGAAATATATATATATATATATATATATATATATTACAAATATATTCATTATATATAAATATATTATATATTATATATTAGTTTTAATAATAAATTTTAATAGCATGTTCATACTGCTCTACCAATCAATCTTTTAACCAGTTTAGCAAAAGCATACAGCTTCTGCAGCATACTGCTTTTATAGCATAATGCTACTGCTTTCTCATCTGCTTTGCCAATCAGGGCCTTAGTCCAAATCGAGTTTTTAGTGAGATATTTCATATTTATTAAGGTGGACGACGAAAGAAAATTCTCAGTGATGAAGAAACAATAGATGACGAGTCCGATGAATCCATTCATAAAAAATCATGTGGACAATCGAGGCATTTGTCTGAGAGGATTATACACTTTTCTTTTCTTGTTACCATAACTTTGATTTTCATTTAACAAAAAAAAAAGGGTTTCTCGGTGATGAACAACACAATAGATGACGAGTCCGATCAATCCATTCTTTAAATCGTGGGGACAATCGAGGCATTTGTCTGAGAGTTAATCCTCTTTTCTTTATGCTTTTTTTTTTGTTCACTGAATTTTTGTTTAAAAGAAACAAGGCATGATGAGGATTGTTTATTGTCATCTGATTCATCTTTGATGATTCAAAACCTCCTACTCATTCTGAGTGCCTAATTAAGTTTATGCTCCTTAATTTCTCGGCAATGGTTTCATCCATCTCTAGGTTTAGAACATTTCTATAGCTAGTAGCTCTCCCATACAACCAGTCTGTCGGGCATAGTCCTAGTGGTCTCTTCTTCTGGCTTTACCGAAGTCCTTGCTAAAGTTGGAACAAGACTGGTGAAGAAAAAAAATATAAAAATAAAAAGTTTCAACAAGACCAGCACTTAGTAGGACTAGCGAACTTATTAACATAGTTAACTAAATCTACCTCATTAAATCCCAATTCCTGCTTAATTGTATTTGTATAACTTGTAAAATTTGGAGATTTGGACTATTGTATTAGAGGTATATATCCCAATGACAAATGAACTACAACACATCCCAACATAGAATCAGCATCACATAAGAAGCCTGCTTCATAAAATTTCTTTAATTTAATTAATTTGGCATGGAAGCTGAACTATGTTTAAATAGTGAATGAATACTTTTTTCTATTACAAAGGAGAGAGAAAATGACGCTCCATCTTCTCTCCAGATCTCTAGATCTCCGACGGTGGTTTGGAAACCTGATCGACGTCGGCGGGTTTCTTTAGCTGCGGCGTCGGTCGGGTCTTGTTTTTCTCGATGATGCATGTTCTGATATTTCTTCGGCTTCCGGCGATGAGGTTTCAGGTCGTCCGGCTTTGATTCTGATGTCCTTACCTTCTTTTTCGGTATTGGACGGTCGGCTTTGGATGGTGATAAATCATTTCTAGTGGTGGTGCGGATCTCTGGGTTTCTGATTGATGAGTTGTTTTACGGAGGGGATTCTTGTATTGGTTTCTCTGAAGTTCTCCGGCAAAGGCATTCATACGGTGAAGAGACAGAGAAGGGTGTGGTTTAAAGTTACCAGTGGAGGTTTCCGGTGGCTCGGGATGAGATCTCGGGACAGGCTCGATGATTCTCTCCCTTGGAAAGAGTCCATGCGGAAAGGCGGGTAAGGTGATTTCTGACTCCGGTGAAGTTCCGGCGAAACTACTGGCGGTTTCGTCTTCTCCGGCGTCGTCTTGGTGATTGGATCACGATGGTGTGAATGGTTGACGCGTGTATTTGGGGAGGCGGGGTCTCAACACGTGCGCAATGCGCGTGTAGCCTGCGGAACGCGTGGTGATTTGTTAAGCGGTTCGGTTTAGCGGGTTGGGCTTACAACCCTTTTGTTAGCGCTTTGTTGTTGGGCCTTCCGGTTAATATTTGTATGTATGTATGTATGTATGTATGTAGACTTTCCGGTTTTGGGCTAGTCCCTTAAATAAAACTAGTAGTTGGCAAAAAAAAAAAAAATGTTTAAATAGTGTATGAAATAATCACTTACAACCATGCATCAAATACACATTAATGGCTGTAGAATCTTTACCATCATGCAGAAAACTCTAAGCTGTAAACGTACCTAACCAAGTACACCTGTAACCATTTTGGTTCAACAGAACTTTTAACAAACAATGTTTATTCGGTCACGTAAAGGTCTCTGTCTAATCTGAGTATCACAGGCCCATTAGCTCAGTTGGTTAGAGCGTCGTGCTAATAACGCGAAGGTCGCAGGTTCGAAACCTGCATGAGCCATATTATTTTAAAATATTGGAAACAGTTTTTTTGGCCATTTACATGTCAGCATCAGACAGTATCATATCTCCACTTAACATTGGAACACGTGGCAACAGAAGAAACCAGACATTACGATTTCAACAATACAGACCAATCAAAATACTCGCCTTATCCCAATCTTATCTCTCTCTCTCCTAACCATTACTTACTCTTTAGTCTTTACTATCTCCTCTGCTTCTGATCACAAGAACCATAACCATCTGTGGCCATGGCAGCCTCTCTCCAATCCGCCTCCACATTCCTCCAGTCAGCGAAGATCGCCACCGCTCCTTCTCGTGGCAGTGCTCACCTCCGGTCGACTCAGACCGTCGGCAAATCATTCGGGCTAGAAACTTCCTCTGCTCGCCTCACTTGTTCCCTCCAGTCTGACTTCAAGGACTTCGCCGGTAAATGCTCCGACGCTGTCAAGATCGCCGGATTTGCACTAGCAACCTCAGCGCTTGTCGCCTCGGTAACTTTCTTTTATCACCTAGTGATCTCTTAAGAACTATAGACTGAGCAAAAAAGCATTATGGCATGGTTCAGTCTTCATCACAATGTATCGTAGTCATCACATTGATTAAATTAAACTGAAAACATATTGCAGAACAACACTAAACTAATAGAATGCGTTAACCTATATTCATGATCTTGTGTTATTCTATTGGTATAGATACAATCATTGGTACCAATCCCATAAATGCTCGCAGGCATACAAGTTGGTGTTAATACAATATTCGAATTAATTTTCTGAACTGAAGTTGCTTGTTTTTTTTGGGTGGAATGAAAGGGAGCAAGTGCAGAAGGAGCTCCAAAGAGACTGACTTACGACGAGATTCAGAGCAAGACATACATGGAAGTTAAGGGAACTGGAACTGCTAACCAGTGCCCAACCATTGATGGTGGCTCTGAGACATTCTCCTTCAAACCTGGAAAGTACGCTGGCAAGAAGTTCTGCTTCGAGCCTACTTCCTTCACCGTCAAGGCTGAGAGTGTTAGCAAGAACGCACCTCCTGACTTCCAGAACACTAAGCTCATGACCCGTCTCACCTACACCCTTGACGAAATCGAAGGGCCCTTCGAGGTTTTTGTTTACTTCCACACCAAGAAACAATCTGCTTTTGGTTTGTATTAGGGTTTGTGATTGATTGATTCTTTTTTTAATTGATTATTGAGTAGGTTTCTTCAGATGGAAGTGTGAACTTCAAGGAAGAGGACGGCATCGACTACGCTGCAGTCACTGTCCAGCTTCCAGGAGGCGAGCGTGTGCCATTCCTCTTCACGGTCAAGCAGCTTGACGCCTCAGGCAAACCAGACAACTTCACTGGCAAATTCTTGGTACCTTCATACCGTGGCTCGTCCTTCTTGGACCCAAAGGGCCGTGGTGGATCCACGGGATATGACAACGCCGTTGCATTGCCAGCTGGAGGCAGAGGAGACGAAGAGGAGCTTTCAAAGGAGAACGTGAAGAACACGGCAGCTTCGGTGGGAGAGATCACTCTGAAAGTGACCAAGAGCAAACCAGAGACAGGAGAAGTGATCGGAGTGTTCGAGAGTCTTCAGCCCTCGGATACTGACTTGGGTGCCAAGGTACCAAAGGATGTGAAGATCCAAGGAGTGTGGTATGGTCAACTTGAGTAATCGTGTTATCATATCTAAACATCTTCTGTTAATTGTATTCGATGATAATGAGAACATCTTTTGATGCTTTCTATGTTTTTCTCTCTTATAAAATGCACATTCCTCCTTGTATCAAAATGTATGGTATCCATTATCCAACCATCAACTTTGAGTAAAAAAAACTTGTGCAGCTTATGAGCTATGTACATGTTTAGCCTCATTATTACAATGAACTAAGATGTTTGCGAACCAGCTTTTTGTAAATAATTGGATTAATTATTCGGTTCCTGATATAGTTAAACTAGAAGTTAACAATAACATAAGGTTGACAATTAGCGAATATACAAATGACTGAAACAGCTGGTTTGTACATGTGGTATTTTTAAACGAAATTAGCTATATAATAGACTGGCGAGTAGCAAGTGGAGGAAATAAATCATAAATCTTGCAAGTAATTTAGTCTGATCAGCTTGCTCCTTATGGACCTTACCCTGTATTAAATGTGCATGGGTTGTGATTATTAAACAAAACACTGTTTAACTTATAAATAGAAACATATTGTGTCTGTGCTTGGTCTTAGATCTCGTGACATGAAAGAACACAGACAATTGCATTAGCGTGGGACAGCACATAACAATGCAGATCGCAGACAGATTCTCTCCTAAGTTTTTAAACCTCTGGAATTAGTATATACTAATTAATAAGATTGATTAATTTTCTTGGGGACAGAATTCTATTTTAAATCCTAGCTAGAGGGGTCGGATTCATAGCAAAGTATAGTACAAGTCTTTGCATTCAGTAACCGCAAAAGTTTCAAAGATACTCTTACAGTAGATTCTACAAGCGTGTGTGTTAATATCATCTAATCACATGTTCTTTATTGATGCAGCGTAGCTAGCATCCTATTTCTATCTTGCTTCGGTTTTCTAGTTTTCTTTTCCTAATTATTATTTTAGATAAACATTAGTATTTTTTATTATTTACGAGATAAGGATTAAGGGATTTAGGTATTTTCTCATTGTTATATAAAGTGATCTCTTGATTTGTGAGAGATACAACTTGCATATTGAATTTTAATAAACTCAGAGCTTTGGTTTTATACAAACTCTTGAATCCTTGTTTCTGGATAGTTCTTGAGAGAACTCAACAGATTTAAGAAGGCTTAGCTAACGGGTATTCGCAGAATCAACGTTACTTCGCGTTATCGGTTACTCGACGGTACTTCCGCTCTGTCAATTGGTATCAGAATCCAAGAGCTTTAATTTCTAAATTAGGGCTCGATCCAAGTCATCTCGATGACTCTTCGTAATCCTACAAACACCATAATAGCGCAAGCTATAACATCCGCCATTGATGGCGTACTAGCAAAATCTCAGCATGAGCTGCGAGGGTTATTACTTGACTTCTGTGAAACTACTGCCCATATTTTTATTCAACAGCAGCAACGACGTACCACTCAAATTTTTGAAGAGGACGGCGAAGATGATGTTAGTGAAAGTTTGGGGGGTAATGGAAATCACGACCAGACACAAGTTGCATTGGAGAAGCCTCATGATCAAGTTAGAGACTTCGTCGGAGAGCCAATATATGATGTTTATGACGATGATTTTTGCAGGGAGTCATGTCACAAATCAGACGTGATAGCAAAAGAAGGAGACACTTCTCCGCTTGATATTCGTGAGATTAATGGTAACATGACAAGAGAGATGCTTCTTGATAGACCTATCATCACAAGCAACGTGGAGAGCTTTTACGTTCCAGTCACAGACCTGATGGATGAGCTTTCTGATGAGGAAGTATTTATGGAGTCCCACTACTACAGAGATACACTTTTCATTGAGGAAGAGAAGATTCAAGGCTTCAACCATCATTGTGATATTCAAGTGCTAGAGGCATATTTAGGTGTTGAAAAGAAACACATGAATTCTGGTTTGGGGGACAAGGATTGTCATCGACAATCTCATCACGAGCCACCAGATCGCGATCGACATAAAGGAGATGTAGGTCTTGTTGCGACACATAAAAGACTAACTAATTGCTCTAAGTATACGGAGTTGTCGGACAGAACAAGGTGTGTTCCATGGGAATATGGTAGAGGAACGTATTACGATGACCTTGGAGATACATATGTTCTGTTCACAGGCGCACAAATTTATTTATTTCCTAGGGCAGAGACAATGGCTCCATTGATACCAAACAATAATATCGTTAATCTGTCTTCTCCAATACGTCTAGACAAATTGGTGATGTTCTGGTCAGTGACTAAGTTATGTGGTCAAGATACGTTTGTGGACGTAACGTCTGTGATTTATCCCATGAGTCCTACTTGTCTTTTGTATTACTCAAAAGCATCAAGGCAACATGTAGTCATCCTTGGAGCTTATGTGTCTAATTTTTGCCATCACTACGTCTGTAATTTATCACATAGTATCATGCCTCTTGACAATCCTTTTGGGGGAAAAAGGAAACAGAAGATACAAGTAGAGTTGATGCTTCTTATGGGTAGTGTGGTGTTTTACGTGAGAGATTTAAAAGATACTGGCGAAGTTGGGGATCTGAAAGTCAAACTCATTACTTGTTTGGTCAGTCTCTCACGCTTACGGTCATGCCGTTTGTGTTCTTGTCGCCATGTGAGTCTGAAGTGCCTTTCTAAATGGGTGAGGCAAGAGAACAAGTTATGCGCTGTTTGGAGTCTTATATGTCAGGCCACTGTCTCTCATGTTGATATTTCCGTGGATTTGATCGAGGTGGAGTTTGAGAGAGTACGAAGCTATCTTTGTTTCGTCGCTTATTCTCATTGGAAACATGAGGACTTGAAGAGGCGACAAGAAGCCTTTGGTATGATTCAGTTTGTTTGGGTGTGTGGAATATACGATACCTTTGCGTTTCTTCAAAATAAAAGTTCAAGTTCATCATTTACTCCATTTAGCCACATTAATGTTGCCTCCACATATGGCATCTTACGGTCTTCAGCTGTGTGGCCTCTTTTTCACATGGACGTTACTGTACCGTCGGTGGTCTTTCCTTCTCAGTGAATACAAATTGAATTACAGTGGAAAGTCGAGGTTGCGTATAGTCCACAAGTGGGTTCAGGCTGCTTATTGGTGGCAGTTATTTGTTGGAAAGGCATTTCTTGTGAATCAAGCAACTTGTTGGGTTTTTCTAACTTAGCCTTTCAACGTGTTTGTGAAGCAGCTATAAACTTTCCCATGTTTCCTATGTTTCCGTCGTCACGCACGAAGTTCTCTCTTGTGGTATGGATTGTCATTTTTCAAGATCACTGAACCATCAGCTCGTTTGTGGTGTATTGATAAATACTTCAAAGTTACCACCACACCAATTACCAAATAAGAACGCTCGCAAAATTCTTTTCGTGGACGTAACGGTGTGTACGTTTCATGTGGCCTGGGTTCTTATTCATTTGGTTGTAAACTCTTATGAAAGTCTTGAACTGCGAGGTGAGAAAAACTGTAGTTGTCCTTCAGCAAGACATATCTCAGCCAAAGGTTACTTTTGGAGAGTCAAGGATAAGGTGTTTCACCGGGGTTGTGCAATAAACAATGGGAAACTACAGCTGGTACAAGACAAGAATAGCGTTTGGGTGGCCTATCTTTACAGTAGTTGCACACCATGGGGTTATTTGGCCTTGGAATCTGTGTACCGGCACATGGACCTCTTGCCATTCCTCTCATCCTTACATGAACTACACCGTGGAGTTTTCAAAAGTGAGTTTAGCGACATGCGTCTCATGAATCTCGAGTTCGTTGCTGCTAGTAGTAAACAAATGGACGTTACGGTGTGTGGATCACTCTTTCTCGGGGTTGCTCTGGATTTTACAAGACATCGTGTGCGTGCCATGGAGTTTGTGGGTTCTTTTTCTCACATTCATGACCAATTTGAATGTTTGTCACATAGTGACCATTTGATGAAGGTTTCATACGAGAAACACAAGGCTGCAGCTGGTTTGCATCAACGGGATTTACAGTTTGCTGAGACGATAGATCCATTGGAGGTGATGAGTTACTGTCTGGATTCGTGGACGAATCTCTCGAAGGGGGAGGGACCTGATGCAGCGTAGCTAGCATCCTATTTCTATCTTGCTTCGGTTTTCTAGTTTCCTTTTCCTAATTATTATTTTAGATAAACATTAGTATTTTTTATTATTTACGAGATAAGGATTAAAGGTTAGATCCTAATTTTTAAGGGACTTAGGTATTTTCTCATTGTTATATAAAGTGATCTCTTGATTTGTGAGAGATACAACTTGCATATTGAATTTTAATAAACTCAGAACTTTGGTTTTATACAAACTCTTGAATCCTTGTTTCTGGATAGTTCTTGAGAGAACTCAACAGATTTAAGAAGGCTTAGCTAACGGGTATTCGCAGAATCAACGTTACTTCGCGTTATCGGTTACTCGACGGTACTTCCGCTCCGTCATTTATCCAAGATCATCTCGTTCCGAAGCATGTTAATAAGTTCCATCTTACGGATAAATCGACCAATACACAGATAACAAAACCAATACGACAGTAATAAAGACAATTTAAAATCGCGACAAAAACATGCATCATGTTGAAAAATGGAACTACGTAAGCAAAAATGTATTATTCTCCAATTCACCTCATGGAATAACTATTGTTGGCCTTGCACATGAATGACACTACCGTGGGAGATCAGTATCCACTAGATCTGTAAGCCATTAGTTTATTATTTAAATAAAAGTGACTTTTGGGACAAATTCTACGTTTGAAAAACATACATCAGCCAGAAGAAAAAAAATATTAAACAAAAATTGACATCCGCTGATTTAATTTTGGTGGAGACGTGGATGATTCAAGTCTCACACAAGCATAGGGACAAAATATTATATGTGCAAGTAAATAGCAAATTTGAGCTATTTTTATATAGAAAGTAATTGAGTGGTAGGGCAATTAGATATTCATATGTTGTTATTGAACCATTAGTATATGCCAGTGAGATGATTACTTTTGATAAAGGATCCATTTAATAAAATATCTAAGGAAAAAGCAATAGGTCTACTTTCACATAGAAAGAAAGACGATACTCTTCTTTTTGCTAAATGGTAAATATCATTTCAGAATGAAATTGTTGAGACTTACAAGATGTTATGAACAATCTATAAGACCTCTAGACCTTACTTTCATGGCAAAAAAAGGTAAAAACATGAAAGCAAAATGCAATCAAACTTGAAACCGTTCTGCTTTGGAGCGAACAGGACATCAAGTGTTGATACAAACTTGTAGTGCCGGGATGGAAGGTTGAACCGAGAAAGACATGAAAAGAGAGACCCAGGAAACTAGAACACGAGGAACACAACGCTAGCGGGAAGCTGTTTCATACGGCTGCTTGGACAATTTGCTTACCTCCGAGGAGCAGAACCACGCCCGCTCAAGGACTGCCCTCAGGTCCGAGCTGGGACAATGAACTACACCCAAATTTCTGCAAAAGTCAAGACATCACACACTGCGGGTGCTTAATAGCGCTCAACCATCTCGACCACTCGCCCTCTAAGTCGGTACAGAGAAAGGGGCAGCATCACCACCTCCCGAGTCTTACTACCTCCTCCAGCCGCAAAGTGTTATCCCGAGCTCCAAGAAGACCGAGAACCTCCACAGCCCGAACCAATTCAACCTGCATTCCAATCCAAACAACAAGCAACGCCAACACCAGTAACAAAGGAGGGGAGAGGAGCTAATTTAATGCATCACTCTGTAGCTAACCGCCTAATCTCGACTCGACGGAGTGACAAAGATGTCTCTCACAACCAGTCCGAGGTCCCGGGACCTCTAGCTCAGACGGCGCATACCCAGATAGCCTTTGAAGGCGGAGGCCACAGCGACATTTCTTCCGCCGGAGAGGAGAACCGGCGTTGGGAGAGGAGACGATTTCTTCGGTGCTGAGGAGGTTGAAGCAGCGGTACAGTCGCTAGAGGCACCGCAACGAGAACCCCTCTTATCTTCGACGAGTCGAAGCACGCCATCTCAAAGAAACGGCGACCCGAGACAAAGTCACATCACCAACAGTCTTCACACCGGGGGTGGATTTGGATGTGGCGGGGTCGACAAGAGCCCTCCCACAGCACCGATTGGCACCGGGGAGGCAGGCGGAATTCGAATCGGCGGAAAAAGATGAGTTAGGTTTGGGAGAGAAAAATTGGGGGCGCGTGTTCAGTTGACGTAACCTTCGGATACAAGACGATACTCTTCAACAAATAATGAGAACAAAATCATTACAAAGTGTATGAATATATAATTTCATAAAACACACTACAAATAATTCGATACAACTTTTTGCATACCTTCCAACATAAGAAAATAGCACTTGACAAATAATTTCAAGGTTCTCATTAATGCCACGATCATGCAAAATAAAAAGTAATAATAGAAAATAAGAGTATGATAAATAAATAATCCAATAGAATATTACGGTAGGTGACTCTTGTATCTACAAAAGGGCCCAAAAGAATCTAATAGGACCCAGAACATCAGTGGGCCCCACTATCACATGCAAGTCAGTCCATCTTGTCTTCACGTGAGATCTTTACTCGCCGGAGTCACGAAACCTCCCGGCCATATCGATCTTGTCTGCCTGCCGGTGATGCTCTCTCTGTTCGTCACGTGGCCCGCTCCTCCTTCACCACCTAAGCTCCTTCCTCTCGCATTCTTCGCCACGTTAATCTCTCCTTCTTTCCCGATATACCCCTTTGCATGAGGCCCATTCTGCAAACAATAACCCTAAACCATGAGCTGTCATGTTTCTTTGTTATCACTATACGACAAGTCCGACGTGGCCTTTAGATTCTCGAGGCTAGTTGTCTTCTTCTTCCCTCTATATTCCTATATATAAACTCCTTCCTAGGTCGTCTCTTTCAATTCACAATCACAACACAACATCAAGATTCAAGAGTTAACTCACACAATAGTTACTTTCTTTTCTAAAAACATATAAACAAAAATGGGAGCTTGTGTTTCACGTGAACCTATGAGCGGAGATTCAGCAAAGGTTATATTATTCGACGGGACTCTACAAGAGTTCTCATCTCCGGTCAAAGTCTGGCAGATCTTGCAGAAGTACCCGACGAGTTTCGTCTGTAACTCGGACGAAATGGACTTCGACGACACCGTTTCAGCTGTCTCCGGCAACGAGGAGCTCAGATCAGGGCAGCTTTACTTCGTTTTGCCTCTGACGTGGCTCAACCACCCGCTGAGGGCGGAGGAGATGGCAGCTTTGGCTGTTAAAGCGAGCTCGGCGTTGGCCAAGAGCGGCGGAGTCGGATGGGTTTCCGTCGACATTAGTGACGGCGGTAAAGTTAACCAACCGAAAAACATCACCGGAGTGAAAACAAACGCCGGTGGCGGAAGATGTTGCGGCAGAGGGAAGAGGAGATTTACGCGGAATCTGAGCACCATCGCCGAGTAGTTTCAGTTAGCTGTCGTTTTGAGAAACAAAAATTCTCCGACGTAAAAAATTGTAATTAGAGATGTTTGACTTTTTACTAAATGGAGAAAAAAAAATCAAAAATTTCAATTAGATTTGGACTTTCGTCTTTTGTTTGTTGCTTTATCAATGATGATAATACAATGCAATTGATTCTCTCACACGTAATCAATTGTTCGTCTAACAAGTACTGTGAATCAGTTTAAAAAAAACAAGTACCGTGAATCATCCCCTCTCTCTAGTTTTGTAACCGGCAAGTCGGTTCATGGTGGTTATACCTACAATCGTATAATTTATTCGACCGAGCCAATCGATGTTAAGTCTTGAAATCATTTTGAACAATAAGGCTTTATTGGAAGATGAAATCTTTCACAGAAATTTTTTGTTTGTTTGTTGAAAGAAATAAGATAAGGATTAACTGACATTTATGATATGTTTTGAATGGAAGTTGTGGTCCATTTCTACTTCCTTTTGTATCTTTGTTACAAATGTTTCTCAGAACTTGTGAATTTATGACTGACTATAACCTTATAGATTATAACACAACGTGACAAATTAAAGCGATCGAGCAGGAGCGTTTCAATTTCTATGTTACCAGTAAGTGATATTTTAATTTTTTTTTGCTGGGTGGTAGGATTGCAATCTGCACCGCGTGAGATTTCAATAATACAAGAGGAACAATCGTGGAGAAAGCACAGCCACCACCACCCACCACCATTGGAATATTTTCCGATTATATTTGGAAATTTTTCTTTTGAAACTAACAACATTAATTAAAGTTAGAAGACAAAAAAAAACAATAATTAAAGGGGAAGTTAATTAGAGTAGACTATTTTAGGCAAAACTGAAATACGTGAGGCAAAGAGGGCTGGACCCATTGGCCCTAAAAAGCATTAATGGGCCTTGAAAACAAACAAAAGAAATTAAATAGTCACATGCAAACACAGACAGGTTAAGGGGATCAATCACCAGAGTCACATGCCATGATCCTCTCCTTCCTTTGGGAGTATTATTTTTGTCTCCTTCCACCAATGTATCCCACATCTTTCTCCATTATTCATCTTTCATACTTCCTCTATACTATTATTATACTACGTTTTACTAACTTTAATGGCTCTATATAAACGATTAGTTATCTTTTCAGGTTGCTAAAATCCACCAAAAAATAAAATGTCTATAGTAGTTGTTCGTTATGCCATCCTCGTGGCACTTCTTGTCATCTCCGTCAATGCAGCCTCTCCTCCGTTGAAGTTGAAACCCAAACAAACCGTTCCTGCTTCTCCTCCACCTCCTACAATCTCTGCTGCAGCCAAAGCCTTCACCGATGCGCATAACAAGGCCAGAGCCATGGTAGGTGTCTCGCCGCTAGTATGGAGCCAGACGCTAGAGGCAGCCGCCAACCGGCTGGCTCGTTACCAGAGGAACCAGAAGAAATGCGAGTTTGCGAGTCTAAACCCTGGGAAATACGGTGCTAACCAGCTTTGGGCCAAGGGTTTGGCCGTGCCGCCGGCTCTTGCGGTGGAGACATGGGTGAAGGAGAAATCATTCTACGACTACAAGTCGGACAAGTGTGCCCCTAACCACATGTGTGGTGTCTATAAACAAGTCGTGTGGAGAGACTCAAAGGAGCTGGGTTGTGCTCAAGCCATGTGTACTAAAGAGTCAACTGTTTTAACCATTTGTTTCTATAATCCTCCGGGCAATATAATTGGCCAAAAGCCATACTAGAAAAGAAAAAATGTATTACTTTAGTCTAATTAACGTGTCAAAACAAATAACTGAGTATTATGATTTGATCTGAGTGATATTAAAATGCGACCGTTGCATGATCAATCATGTGCAAGATCTGAATTACGATGGGGGGATATTTTTAATGACAAGTAACTGTCAAAGAGACAAGATCCACTCATCAAGACAAAACACAACACTATTATCGTTAAAAAATGGGGACATAACAACGAATCATTTTATATATGCACGTTATACGAAAGAATAATTTTCAGTTGGCAGCTTCTCTAAGAATAAGATATCTGAATGTAAAGCTGTGTGGGATCCAATAAATAGGCTTGCGTGATTTACTACCAGATTGACATTTCCTAAAACATGTTCTTGAAGATTCCGGTATACTCCGGTTAACCATATCCGTTAAACCCGCTGGACATAAACCGGACGCTTTTGCAAAAGTCTCCACAAGCTTTGGCAGTTGGATTCTCTGATTGCGTATGCTTAAGTTCATTCTTATGTAGTCTTCTTTAGAGGTTTCTAGCTCTTGCTGGATTCTCTTTGGTGTATATACACGAACCTGTTTCAAAACAAGACAACAACCAAGAAGCAGAGACTTGAGCTTTTAATTGTCACTAACTAAAGGGTTTCACAGATTCTTTTAGCGTTTTCTTTATTTGTGATAAAAAATACCGCAGGATCAGAGTGGCTGCCAGAAGTAAGTGCAAAATGTAGGAGAGGTTCTGGATGATCGATTGCGTAAGCTAATCTTTCATCTCCTGCTTTGAACTTCTTTGAAGCAAATAGCAGTCTAAGCCACTAAAAGAGAGAAAAAAAATGAAAAATTGACATTTTCGTTTGGTGACTTGAAGAGAAAGTTCATGATTACTCTCATCTAAGTTACCTACCTGTCTAGGATGAGACTTTTTACATCCAAGAATTGAGCTTTGTATTCCTTCAGCGCTAACCGTGTGTCCACCAACATTATATGCAGCCTGGTACATGCCAACAAAAATACGAAACAAGTCTCAAGACAGAATAGAAAGGATGGTTCATGCGTCTCTTTCTCTGTGCAAAAGATGCTGTTACCTTGAGTAGCAGCAATACTCTCTTCGCATCGCATTGTTCTGTGGAATCCCATAAGCTAAGAAGGCCTAAAAGAGAATGAAATAAATTTTGCAATGAGAGTCTTAAGCGTCACAAAACTGACACTGATTCTTTTGAAGAAATAGAGTTTTACATGCATCACAAGTGCATTGTGCACATTTATCCAGAAGGCCAGCTTCTCCTCATGTTTCAATTTACTTGGATCAACTTCCTCTAACCTACTGATAAGCGACCTGCGAGAGTTTAAAACAGCATTTCAAGATCCACATACAATCATATTCTACCCTCATCAATTTGTCAATCTCAAAAGGACTCACTTGAAGTGTTGTAGAAGATCTTCGACCTCACTGGCCTTTTTGGCGTCTCTGTATATGCAAAGCACTTCAACCATGTTGCTGTATTGTCCACTGAAGTCCTTCTCACCTTCTACATGGAATGAGTTATCGAAAGAGGAACTGTTTCCCAATCCAGGGCTCGATGTATCATATTGGTCAGAGGGCGATGATAAAGACGAGTCTGACGATGAAAGTTGCTGTTGTAGTACAGAAGGAGGCTCTGCAAGCTTGCAGTATATTTCTGACATACACTTGACCATTCCTTCAGATAACTTGTTGGGTGTCTCTGGAACATGATCCGAGATTCGGGTACCAAGATGTTCAGCTAGACTGGTTAAGTTTTCTCCATTTTGCACATAGAGCGGTTGGGAGTGGCATGAGCGTATGGCATTACTCCAAGAATCTTCTGTGGAAGTTTTTTTACACTCAAATGCTGAGCGCTGGGACTGGCTACGGTGAAAACTGGACTTAATTTGGTCTCTGCCACCATGATCAAGCAGCTTCTTCTTCTTCTTCTCTAAATTTGGGGATACAGAAGAGATGTGCTGGTCAAAGGCTTTTCGATATAACGAAAGAAGATGTTGTTCCAAATGTATGACTTCCATCTCCAGAACGGCAATGTCTTTGATCAAATCAATAGCTGCCTGAAGAAGAATGGAGAAAACAAGAAAATATCTTAAGATGCACAGAGCTCGCTTCTAAAAAAGTATAATACAGTTTCTGGAAATGCAAGTGGCTGACCTTGGGCATGGGAATGTCGTTTGTTTCAGTCAGTATGTACGAAGAAGCTGTCCCAGATCCTAACGCCTTCTCTAATACACAGCGAACCTTAAACTGATCATGTAGTCTTGTCTCGAGCTGATCAATCTGTGATTCCAATCATAGGCATAAGGTAACTGAGCCTAAACCACGGCGCAATGGCATGAACCACTTAAAAAAAAGACCAGACCGTACACATTACCTCTTCCTTCAATGAAGATTCGGTGACTGAATGGTATTGGTTATGCTTGGCACTGGTTGATTCATTTGAACGATCCATGTCCTAAACCAAGTCAGAAAAAATCCATAAACAACAACCTGACTAAGAAGAGGTTTTATAAAAAAAGATAAAAGAACTTATTTATAAGAGTTTCTATAAAGTTAATACCAGAAAGGAAATTCCTCCAAAGGACAAGTGAGAAGGATACAAAGAAGAATAGCGAAACATTTGTGTAAAGGCTGTCTTTCACAAAAAGATGCAAAAGGATAAAAGCAGCTTGGGGGAAAAGAGAGAGAGAAAAAGATACTCTCATTAGTCAAAGAAACAGAATGATAAATCCAACAAGGCAAGAATCGTATGTCTCAGCTTCTTAGGCTGTTCTTTAACAAATACCAATACACTTTATCACAACTTTTTACATGTTCAAAAAAAGTAAAGAAAGATGATCGTACTCACCAGTTTGGTGCGTTGGGAAGCTTTAAAAGAAGTGTTGGAAGGTTGATCTTCCTCAGCTCTTTTCTTCTCTGGAAAGCTGGCACTGTGCATAAAGAGTAACTAAATAAGAATCAACGGAAACGACATGAATAAAGATACTCAAGAGATTTTATTGTACCTTTTTGGAAACAGATTGCATCAAAACAAGACTAAAAAACACAGTTTTTAAGCTTTTATCACCACATAGCATTTAACAAGAATGTCTCTTAGATCATTTTGTATCAATATAAACTCACAACATTAAGTGTTCATCGACTACTACACTAGAAAACTTTTAAAGCTATCATTGTCTAGTTCAGACCACAAAAACTATAATTTTAAGCAATGGAAAACAGAGGAGCTGAGAGATTCCATTAACAGAAAATAGGGACACATTTGGAGCGATCTCAGATAGGGAAAAAAAAGGTGTTTGGTATTAACGAACAACAATAGAGTAGAGAGTTTACCTATTTGAACGCTTGTGGATTTGGGCCATCCTCAACTCCAAATCTCGTTTGTCTAAAATATACCACAAAGGAGCTGACCTTTTCTCCTTAATAGCTCCCATGATAACAAGAAAACAAAGGAGTTACAAGAAATGCTTCAAGTGATCGAAGCAGAAACCGCATAGCTTTTCGAAACCTATAATAAATAAATAAAAAAACCTTCAGTTTTTAACGTTTAAGCAGAGGACATTTTTTATGGAGAAGCCAAAGTGAATCTTCTTCACCTGTAAGGTAACATGGGAACTATAAAACTTGCGGAAGTTATACGATCTTTTCAGGGAGGAGGAAGCTTTTAACACTAAAAGGGACTTAATAAGAGTGTTGGGTTTCAATTTAGGAAGAAAAGTTGGATTTGGCTCATGTTTCACGGAAATGGTGGTGAGTCTACTCGTGTCAAAAAAGGCAGGCACCAGTGTGTACAAAGACTCTACGAGTCATCTAATTTCCAACCAAATCGGCAAAACAAACTAGAGAGAGAGAGAGAGAGAGTGGGCTAGAGATCTACATAGATACAAGTCAAAATAGACATAGTGACAAAAGTGTTGTTGCCTCTAAAAAAACTGTTAAAGTAACCTATTTGTATTAGAAGATTAGCTGCTAGATGGTTCTATTCAGTATCCATGAATTTTAACCTCTAAAGATGGAATGGATGATCAATAATGAGGAAAAAAAGAAAGGAACATTTGTTAAATAATGTGTGTGTGGGTTTATTTATAATAGATTTCTTGGGGGCAAACAAGTCGGAGTTGTTGACCGTCCGTCCCTCCACACAGTTCCTTTATGAATCACATGGCCCCATTGTCACGTCTTTCTATTACTATTATTCTATTCATATTGTTTTGACTTGTGGGGGGAGGGAAGAAACTTGAAATGGAAACAGAGTCTGAGCCAAAAAAAAAAAGTTTACCAGATAACGTAGGAGATGGGAACAGGGAGACATTTCAGCAAACAGTTGATCTGCAATAGAACCCGTGAATCCCCCATATCTCGTTCCTGAAAATCAAAGGGATACATTAATTCAAAGCCAAGGACATGGATCGAGTGCAACCAAATGGATTAAAGAATGATAGCTTTTGTGCTCTTGTGACTTGTCTAACAAGAGATTGTCACTCCCAAAGGTCGAGTTGTGGTCGATCGACACAGACTTGTATTTTATTGTGACCTATGGCCGAAGCCTATTTTTGTTTTAATCATCTCTATTATTATAATGGCATGAGAACTAATTAAATGAACCATTAAATGAACGTATATTTAAAGAATTATTGTTTTTTTCTATTTATTAAACAGTTTCTTAAATCAATTTAACTTGATTTCATATTTAATATATTTCCTAGAATAAATTAGCTGTTTTTTTAGGAATATTCATATTTAAAATTTATTTTAATGATATTAAAATTGGATAATGTTACGATTAATTATTTTGAACGAAATTCAAGTTTAAATTCGACATTAAAAAATATTTTGAATATTCTTAAAATATATGTTTAACTTACCATTATTATTTTGAATAATATAATCTATATATGCTAAGATTTTAAATATTTTAAACTACTTATAGAACAAGATGAAATATTTGTAACTTAATATTATTTTAATATAATTAAATCTCACCTAAGATTATATATTTTTCAAGAATTTTTAAAGTATATGTTTAACCATTTTGGTTGCTATTAATTATTTTCAACAAAAAAAAATTAATACTAAAATTTAAATATATTTAAATTATTTGTAAATCAATGTTTAATGTTTATAACCAAATATATTATTTCTAAATGTATCTAAATCTTGCCATATTATCCATATTTGATCAAAATATTTAAATTCTTTTTACATTTGGCAAACAATTTTATGTCACAAGAAATATACTCAAACTATCAATAGGTCAATATTTTTTTTTTCAAAAGTTTAATAACAAGCATGTGATACTATTTTTAGAGCACATAAATTATTTGACTGTTGTGTTTATAAAAATTTAGAAATATGTAAATATTTAAAAATATAAACTGATAAACATTTAATTAATATTTATTTATATAAAAATAAAAATAAATATTCGTCCGGTTGGACGGGTCCAGCTCTAGTATAATATTAATAAGCAAGCTCGTGTTTTCATGCAGGTGTAGAAATAAAAGTTTTCAAATTTATATTATATTTAAAATAAAATTTGTTAATTTTTTTATTTTATTATTTTTACAATACTTAATTTTAATTTAATAATACATACTAATTAACAGTCTAGTGGGTATGCATGAAACGGCATGTTTGAATAAGGAGGGAAACCATGAATAAATCATCTTGAAATAGTTGTTAAAAAAATCAATTGATTGATCAGAGAAAAAGTTTCGTAAGAGGAAGCAAGATGGATCAGAGAAAAAGTTCTTCGGATTTTAATCTGTATGTTGTAATGTTCTTTATCTTTGCAATTGACTGTATTTCTGTTATTTTCTATATTTTTATTGTAATTTTACATTTTATTTAAATACAATAGTTGTTAAGAAAAAAAATTGTCTCGAAATAGTCATGAAAAGGCCACGGAGAAAACGCGATTGCACCACGCATGCAGAGTGTCTCTCTGTTCCCTCACTTGGTTGGTTGGTTGTTGAAGTGTGACGGTCTATATAAAGAGATTGATTCTCCGTCTCCGTCCTTATCAAAATCGAGTAGTAGTATTAGTATATTCCTATTTGAGTAATTGAGTCTCTCTGCATTCCACTTTCAGGTCTCAGCTCAAGTGCTGTGCTCTTCTTTGGTTCGTCTGATTTTTCTTTCCGTTGGATGATCATTTTCTGGTTAATCGGTTATTAGTTACCATTTAGGCATATTTGTATTTTCTTTGTTCTATGTTTCAGCCCAAGCTTTGGTTTTTTGTGTGTGTGTGTGTCTGTGTCTATCTATCTCGCGCTGTATCTGCTGTCGATGGTCGCTTATTTGTTTCCAAATGATACTGTGGACTTTCTTTAACCTAATAATTTCCGTTGAGTTTGGCTAGGACAAGTAAATATTTCATTTGTTTTCGATCCTGGGGGATTATCTTTTGACCCATTGATGATGACAAACTGGTTGATTCCTTGCAGACCGTCAGATCGGAGAAGAAGATGGGGTGCTTCTCCTGCTTTAAACCCTCCACTTCTGAGGTTTACTATCTTTGCTTGTTTATTTTGTCCTAGCCACGTTTGATGTAATATTGATATTGCCTCTCTTTTTTTCTTTCTTCCTTTGTTTCACTCTTGACCTTTGGCTTCTGAAACCTGCAGGATCCTGTTGACGTAGAAACTGCTCTCGCTAAAGAAGTGTCATGGTACGAAGCTCACATTCAAGAATCTGAACAGCTTGCTTTTGCCATTCAAGAAGCTGAGCAGCTTGATTTGGCCATTCAAGAATCTTCACGTCAACAACAACAAGAGGAAAAAGAAAGAAAGCGCCCAGAGCGTTAGAAAGAAGAGAAAGCCAAGATTATGACAACTCTTCTTTGGAAAACAATCAAGATGAGCAGCGGATTATCTGGGAGAGTTTGAAGGATCATAAGGGTCAAATTAAGCCATCTGAAGACGAGGTGATTCCTCCTCGTGGGTAAGCGTATGCATGACTCTATTGCTCATCCTTATATAAAAAAAAGAATATATATATGTCTAAGAATATGATCACTTGTAGCATGTGTGGTGGTTGCCACTCTGAGATTGAACACGGAGGATCGGTGGATATCTTTGGTGTTCCTTGGCATCCTGAATGTTTCTCTTGTGGTGCTTGCCACATACCAATTGCTACCCACCAGCTTCAAAACCATGTACGCTAAACCAAACAAAGCTCCCTTTGAAAAATTGCCATTCTAATCTAAATATACTTGACTTGTTCATTTGTATATATTTTTTTTCTTTGATGGAAAAACACCTAAATTCTTGATAACTAACAACATCAGGTTTCAAACTCAAGAGGAAAGTTTCACAAGGCCTGCTATGACCGGTACTGCTATGTCTGCAAAGAAAAGAAGGTAGTATTACTTTTTTTTTTTTAATTCTCTGCTGTATATATTTTTTTCCATGCGCGTAAAAATGTAAAATGTAACTGAGTTCTTTCAGATAAAAGAATACCACCACCATCCTTTCTGGGAGGAGAAGTACTGCCCTACTCATGAATCTGATGGAACTCACAAGTGTTGCAGTTGCGAGAGGCTAGAGGTGAGTTTTACCTTTACAAACACGGCAGAAAGGAAATGAGATGAATGCTACTTTTTTTGTGCAGCCTAAGGAAACGCATTTCGTAATGCTTGATGATGGAAGGTGGCTATGTCTAGAATGTATGGAATCAGCGGTTATGGATACTTACGAGGCCCATAATCTGCACTATGAAATCCGTGAGTTCTTCGAAGGCTTAAACATGAAGATTGAGAAAGAGTTTCCACTTCTTTTGGTGGAGAAACAAGCGCTGAATATAGCTGAGGAGGAAGAGAAGATTGTCAGTACCATCTCCTAACTCATAATTTTCTTTATCTTTTTTTTTTTCACTCACACGTTTCAATACAAGCAGGAGAATCAGGATGGTGTGGTAACTAGAGGTATTTGCCTGTCTGAAGTGCAGATGGTCACAAGTGTAAGTAACCCCCTTTTTACACAGAGATTTAGAGTCTAAAAAACACACAAGATTTTAGACTTAAAAACTCTCTATTTTTTCACACACATGTATATAAACAGGTGTCAAAAGGACCAAAGATGGGGCCTAACAAGAAGCAGCTAGAAGGCAAGGCCACGGAATCTCAATGGGTTGACACTGGATGTCCGGTCACTGCAATTCTCATCTTATATGGACTACCTTGGTAACCTCATTTCTTTGACCCTGTGTATACTTGCTCTCCTGTGATAGGACTAAATCTAAGCTCTGTTTTTAAAAACATAGGTTACTAACCGGATCCCTCATGGCTCACGAGATGATGCATGCTTATCTTAGACTCAATGGTATGAATGTATTGGTCATAAGTAAAAGACTCACTTTGTGTTTTTTTTTTGTGCTCAAGGATCGACATAAGAGAGTGTGTGTGTTATTTTTGGTTCTGGTTACAGGATATAATAATTTGAACAAAGTTCTTGAAGAAGGACTATGCCAAGTGCTGGGGCACATGTGGTTGGAGACTCAAAGATACGCCCCTATCGATGCTGCTGGTGCAGTATCTTCGTCTTCCTGCCCTCCTGGTGGAACTAATGCAACAAAGAAAGGTGAGTGGTCTGAGTTCGAGAGAAAGCTGGTGGAGTTTTGCAAAAATGAGATAGAGACAGATGAGTCAGTAGTGTATGGTGAGGGGTTTAGGAAAGTTAACCATATGGTGACAAATTCCAGTCTCCAAGAAACCCTCAAAGAGATTCTTGGCCGCCGGGGTTGAAAGAAGAACAAGACCATCTCAGGCTCAAAGTATTGAATAAATCAGTTTTTCTTCTTTGTTGTTGGAACCTTTGAGAGAGCCTATTAGGATATAAACCATCTTTTAATCAGATTATGTAATACCAAACATAAATGCTCATGTAAAGAGAGCAGTGGACTCAAATAAAAAATAGTCTGAAATGAATGATTAAGAAAACAGAGTTACTGTTTCGAAAGAACATTAGCCTTATAAAATTATGCTAATGTTACCGAATGATACAACGAAGGTGGAGAAAGAGACTGGTGATGATGACATTCCTGTTCTTGTTAGGCGATCTGGCTTTATTTATTGACAGCAACAGCAACAACAAATCAAATAATTAAAGCCCAACATTGTCTTGTCATTGATCACGACCGGACCAACTTAAACAGCACATGTCTTTTCATATCCTTTTTCATTTTTTCTTTTTAAAATTGAAACGTACATAATAGAAGAATCAGACATGGAAGCAAGAGAACAAGAGCATGGGACTAGACATGAGAGAATTGCCAAGTGAGACACTCGTTTTCTAAAACTTGATCATCATCTTCTTGTTCTTGACCCACTTGCTCTGTTTCTTGGGAAGCAAGTGTGCTTTCATCCTCGTTAACTTTTGAATGTGTAGCTTCTGAGATATCTCTGCCTGTTGGAACTGTACACCTCTAGGCTTACGAACCTAACATAATCTCCTGGTGATTGAAAAACGGTGTCCATTGCCATCTGCTAGACTGTCATGACTGCTTTATGAACATCGTTGGTCATCATTTGTTGTAATGTATTATTGTCCCTTGCGGTCTGCTGAAAAAGAAATGATTATAAACTGTCCTTTGGGAGATCTATTTAGTCGCTGATTAATACGACTTTTGTAGTTGGTAACTTTGTCTTTGGTGACGCAAGAGCGGTAGACGTCACTCGCCAAGTCATCGGTGACGTCGAGACAGGCTTGTATCTTTTTTTTTGACATGGCATATGGGCCGAAGCCCATTTTATTTAACCTCGTGGGAATTTTGTATCAAAACGCCGGCGTTTGTGGAGGGAGGGAAACCCATGATTGAATCGTCTGGTAAAAAAGTTAAACATTAACGAAAATGCCATTAAGAGTGAAATGACTGGAAACTCTGGTGAAAGATTGGAGAAGAAAAGGAAAGAGCTTTTTTTTTTTTTTTGATTTACGGGCAGTAACAAACGAAAACCCAAAAAGCCATGGGAAACGGGTTGGGGTAAGTATCTTTTTGACCTGTTTGTAATTTATTAAATGCAACTTGATCCCTATATTACATTCATCAGAGTCGTTGGTTCGGATAATTAAAGGGAATCTTAGTCGTTATCAAAACTGAGAAAATTTAGCAAAAACCCATGTGAGTTTTTCTGTCTTTATTAGAGACTCTCAAGTGCCGTGCTCTGTTTCTCTGATTGTTTTTTATATATTCGTCTCGTTTTGGGATCACTTCCTGTTTCAGACCAAGCTTGTACCTCAGGTACCAACCATTACTCCACTAGGCTTATTCTATTTTCTTTCTTCTGTTTCTGACCAAACTAATCTGTGTTTCTTTCTTCTGTGTCTTATCTAATCTAATCTAATCTGAATGACGATTGCCCTTTTGTTTCCTAATGATAATGTAGACTTTCTGTTTATTTTGATTTAAATACCCGGTTCAAATGAAATGGTGTTGGTTTGGGGAAAAGTAAATATTTGATCTTTGTGTGTGTCTATCTATCTTGCTCTGTATCTACTGTACTCTGATGATCGCTTATTTGTTTCCAAATGACACTGTGGACTTTCTTTAACCTAATAATTACCATTGAGTTTGGCTAAGACAAGTAAATTTTTCATCTTGTTCCGATCCTGGGGATTATCTTTTGACTCATTGATGACAAACCGGTTGCTTCCTTGCAGACCGCAAGATCGGGGGAAGAATATGGGGGGTTGCTTCTCCTCCTCTAAACCCTCCACTTCTGAGGTTATATATCATTATATAATTTGCTTTGTCCAAGCTTTTCCCTTTTTTAGACTTTAACCTTAAACCTTGGCAGGATCCTTTTGAAGCTGAAACTGATATCGTCAAACAAGTGTCATTGTATGATGCTCACGTTCAAGAAGAAGAAGATGAACAGGTTGATTTGGCCCTTCATAAATCAAAACAAGAGGACGAGGAAAGAAAGCGCACCAAAAGAGACTTAGAAGAGGAGCATGCACAGGTAAGAGGAGGAAGCCAACATTATGACAACTCCTCCGCTTCTTCTTCTTTGAAAGACAAACAAGATGGACAGACTTCTCAGCAGAGTTTCAAGGAGAAAGACAAAAAAAAGCAGTTTGATGAACAACCTGCTGTGATTCCCCTTCCTCCTCCTCCTCCTCCACTTGAAGAACATAACAAAATTTCCTCTAGAGCTCCCTTGGATGAGCAGCGGATTATCAGGGAGAGTTTGAAGGATAAGGGTCAAACAAAGCCATCTGAAGATGACGAAAATGGAAAGCTCGTTGAGGTGATTCCCCCTCGTAGGTAAGCGTATTTATGTATGACTTTATTGCTATTTTTATAAAAGTATGTGTTAAGAATGCCTGTTTTTAAGAATGTTCACATTTGTTTAAGCATGTGTGGTGGTTGCCACTTTGAGATTGAACACGGAGGATCTCGTGTGGATGTTTTGGGTGTTCCTTGGCATCCTGAATGTTTCTCTTGTGGTGCTTGCCACATACCACTTGATATCCACGATGTTCAAAACCATGTACGCAAAACCAAACGGAACTCCCTTTGAAATTGCCATTCTAATCTACTCCTTGCCTTGTTCATTTGTTTTTTTTTTCTTTGATGTAAAAATCCCTAAATTCTTTGATAACTAACAACATCAGGTTTCAAACTCAAGAGGCAAGTTTCACGAGGCCTGCTATGAACGGTATTGCTATGTCTGCAAAGAGAAGAAGGTAGTGTATACTTTTTTTGATTCTCTGCTGTGTATTTTTTTTTTTCATGAGCTGTAAAATGTAACTGAGTTCTTTCAGATAAAAGAATACCACCAGCATCCTTTCTGGAAGGAGATGTACTGCCCTGCTCATGAATCTGATGGAACTCACAAGTGTTTCAGTTGCGAGAGGCTAGAGGTGAGTTTTACCTTTACAAACACGGCAGAAAGGAAATGAGATGAATGCTTCTTTCTTTTTGTTGCAGCCTAGGGGAACGGATTTCGTAATGCTTGATGATGGAAGGTGGCTATGTCTAGAATGTATGGAATCGGTGGTTATGGATACTTACGAGGCCCATAATCTGCACTTGGAAATCCGTGAATTCTTCCATGGCTTAAACATGGAGATTGAGAAAGAGTTTCCACTTCTTTTGGTGGAGAAACAAGCCTTGAATAAAGCTGAGGAGAAAGAGAAGATTGTCAGTACCATTTCCTAACTCATAATTTTCTTTATCTCTCTTTTACTCACACGTTTCAATACAAGCAGGAGAATGGGGATGGTGTGGTAACTAGAGGTATTTGCCTGTCTGAAGTGCAGATGGTCACAAGTGTATGTAACCCCCTTTTTACACGACCTTTTGAGTCTAAAAACACAATATGTTGGACTTAAGAACTCTCTGTTTTTTCACACACATATATATATATATATATATATAAACAGGTGGCAAAAGGACCAAAGATGGGGCCTAACAAGAAGCAGCTAGAAGGCAAGGCCACGGAATCTCAATGGGTTGACACTGGATGTCCGGTCACTGCAATTCTCATCTTATATGGACTACCTAGGTAACCTCACTTTTTTGACCCTGTGTATACTTTTGCTCAGTTGCTCTCCTGTGATAGGACTAAATCAAAGCTCTGTTTTAAAAAACATAGGTTACTAACCGGATCTCTCATGGCTCACGAGATGATGCATGCTTATCTCAGACTCAAGGGTATGTATGTATTGGTCATAAGTAAAAGACTCAATTTATGTTTTTTTTTTCTACTCAAGGATCGAGTGTGTGTGTTTCTGGCTACAGGATATAATAATTTGAACAAGGTTCTGGAAGAAGGACTATGCCAAATGCTAGGGCACATGTGGTTGGAAACTCAGAGATACGCACCTAAAGATGTTGCTGCCGCAGCTTCTTCTTCTTCTTCTTCATCAAATGCGGCAAAGAAAGGTGAGTGGTCTGAGTTAGAGAAAAAGTTGGTGGAGTTTTACAAGTATGAGATAGAAACAGATGATTCAGCAGTCTATGGTGACGGATTTAGGAAAGTTCACGATATGGTGACAAATTCCAGCCTCCCGGAAACCCTCAATGAGATTGTTCGCCGCCAGGGTTGATTGGTTGAAGATGAAGAAGAAGAAGACCATCTCAGATTCAATGTTTTTGAATCAGCTCATGTACGTACGAAACATACCATATATATATTGCACGCTCTCATATTCATTGTTCAATAAAGCTTGTCTTTTGTGTTTGTATGTGTGTAAACAGTCTTTCTTCTTGGTTTTCAGGTAAACTTAATTGCATTTGTTAGATTTTTATTACTTTAAAATTATGGAAAAATATAATCACAGTAAAATATTTAAATTTAATAGATTTATTAAAATGTATGAAAAATCTAAAATATGTAACATTTTAAAACGAAATGATTATTAATTAATGGATTTTTTACTCACGCCATTCAAATTTAGTCAAAGCACTCACAGCTCATATATTAAATCTTTGATTGTAACTTGTTCACCAGTATTAGGATTATGCATTAGGGAACCACGCGATGGGTTATCATCTTTCTACGTATCTTCTTTTTCTTCTTAATGCGGGTTTAGGAGATCATATTAAATTAGTAAAACAATAATTCATTCCCCACCGAGAGATAGAAAAGCCATTTATACGCATCTATACATATATTATATATACCTGCATAATATATTTATACAGGTATATATAGAGAGAGAGAGAGTGAGAGTCTATTAGGATATTAACAATCTCCTAATCAAATTATGTAATACAAAACATAAATGCTTATGTTAAAGAGACCAGTAAATTCAAATAGAAAGAGTCTGCAATCTCAATGATTAATAGAATTTAAACCAAAAGTGACAAACAAAAACATACATTGCAAAGATAGCAGAGATACGGCCATACGGGCATAAACATCGTACATTACCAAATTAGTTTTAGAGTTGGAAATTGCATTAGGCCAACCAACTAAAAGCTTTGTCACTTGACCCATCTAAAGTGAAGGAGATTAATCAATCTACGTGGTGTCCAAAACAAAGTAATGACTTTTTCCAAATTTCTCTTGACTTTTCTTGATTAATTATTACAACAAAAATATCTTTACTACGGTATTAATTATTTGCCTGGTAAATAGCTGATGTTCCTGTCATTGGATATAAATATATATATAACGTCTATTATATTATTAAAATAAAAACAACGTAGAAGTAACACAAGGACATAGATGTCAGCACATTAGGATAAGAATGTTATAATCATCATACATCGTTTACATATATACACAATTCTTTGATGAGCTAGCATGACAAAAAGGAGGAAATGTGAAGATATGAGTGTTTAAACTAAAAAAAATACATAAAACCTCAAAATCAAGCTTGGAAATCGACTTTTATAAGCATTCTCTGCAAGTTTTCCTTTGATTAACATTTTTATAAGATAGTAGTAGTTATTTATCTTTCCCTTTTTATTAATAAAACTTATTAAAAAAAAGAAAAGAGAGGCTAGATCACTGGTGTTTTAGTCTCTCTCTTCGGCTTCCCGTAATATATCTGTCTGTCTCTCACCATCGCTCCCCCCTCTCGCGATAAATTCAAAACATGAATGCAAAAAAGTCTCTCTCTAATATTTCTAGAAAATTCTGAAAACTTTCATGGAAACTGCTACGAAGTTTCCAATAATTAAATGAAAGCAACGAGTTCTAGGGGGTTTTGTTCGTGTTTTTTTTTCTCTTCTAGACGGTGGTGAAGAGGGAGTTATAGAGAGGATGGGGTGGCTATCCTGCTTCTTCAGTCCATCTACCGATGAAAAAGATGATCCATCTGAGGTTATCTTTTTTTTTAAAAATATTTTTTTTTTGCATATATTAATAAGTTCTGAGATGAAAAGCCTGCAGGTTCCTTCATTTTCTTTCTTTAAGAATTTATATCTTTTGGAGATCTGAAACTCTGCAGGAACATTATAAAACTGCCATCAAATTATCACGGCATGAAAAAGAAGATGGTATTGTACGTCAGAAAATAGAAAAAGCTGAACAGGTTGCGATAGAGAGAGCAAAGGAAATAAGCTTGAAGCAATTTGAGAAAGAGGAGGCAGAGAGGAGATTACAAGAGTCAAAGGAGGCAGGAAAAAGAGAGAAAGTGGAAGACGATGATGATCAAGTGGATGATGAGCAGACTCAGATCGATAGGGCAACAAAAGAAAGCTTGAAGCTGTTTCAGATAGAGGAGGAAAAGAGAAGATTAGAAAAGTCTAAGGAGGAAGGCAAAAGAAAGCAAGTGGAGGAGGAGGAGGATGATAAGGGACAATTTAAGCATTCCAAAGACAAAGAAGTTGCTCTTCCTAGGTAATGCTTATGTGCATCTTATGAAACTGAGTATCTAATCTAAGGGAATTTTCTTTTGTTTCTTTGCAATTTTTATCTCTCAAAATCTTGAAATATGTTTTTAATTACTTTTACTTGTAGCATATGCAATGGTTGCATATCTGAGATCAAAGATGGACTATCTGTCAAAGCCTTTGGTGATCTTTGGCATCCTCGTTGTCTATGTTGCCTTCATTGTCACAAACCAATTGCCCTGGATGAGGTTTGAAGATCACAATAATATCAGTTAGAGATACTGATTGCTGCTTTAGTATAATTACTCCTTTGACATTTGTGAATATAACTACACTCCTTAGATTGCAAGAAAAGGAAGATTTCACAGATCTTGCTATAAGGAGCACCGTCATCCCACCTGCTGTGTCTGCCAAAAGAAGGTCAATAAATTTCTCACTAGCTCTGTTGTCTTATGTTAATGAAAGTTCAGTTTGAAGTTAAAGTGAAAACAAGATTTTGGTCTGTTTATGACTATATATGGATATAACATGTTAAATGTACAGATATTTATTCTTTCAGATTCCTCCAACAGAGGAAGGTATAAAGTACAACGAGCATCCGTTCTGGAAGGAGAAATACTGTCCTTGTCATGATAGTGATGGAACTGCCAAATGTTGCAGCTGTGAAAGATTAGAGGTACTATTTATAACTGAGGTTTTGTTATAAACAAAGAAGGATATAATCTTGGTATAACCTTTTTGGCATTTTCTTTTTATGTTGTTTTGTAGCCTAGAGGAACAAACTTTGTGATGCTTAGTGATGATCGGTGGCTATGTCTACAATGTATGGGATCTTCGGTTATGGATACTTATGAATGCCATGATTTGCATTTGGAAATCCGTGACTTCTTCGATGGCTTGTTCTTGCCAGTTGATAAAGAGTTCCCACTTCTTCTTGTTGAGAAACAAGCTCTGAATAAAGCTGAGCAAGAAGAGAAGATTGTGAGTAGATAACACCATCCCTTTTCTCTTTTTTTCTTAACGTCTTCCATCATACTCTTATCTCATATGTTTCACCAAGAAACAGGACTATCATCATGCAGTTGTAACAAGAGGTATTTGTTTGTCCGAAGAGCAAAATGTCACAAGTGTAAGACATTTCAAGTCTTTTTACATAACTTGATATATATATATAAATTACTATAGAGATTTCTATTTCATTCCAAAATATATATGGAGTTGTTGAGATTCCCCTGCTTCCGCGTATAACAGGTAAAAGAAAGACCAGAGGTGGGACCAGACAACAAGCTAATCAACATAGTTACAGAGACTCAAATGGTGAGCGGATGCGAGGTCACTGCAATTCTCATTATATACGGACTTCCTAGGTTACTCACAGGATATATCTTGGCTCACGAGATGATGCATGCTTATCTTAGACTAAACGGTAATTCAGTTTTAACCACTGATTCATTATCATCACCAAGAAACATGGAGCTAGAGACCTCACAAATAAAAGTACCTTTTTGGTTTTTGATATTTCACAGGTTATAAGAATCTTAAGTTAGAGCTTGAAGAGGGATTATGTCAAGTGTTAGGCCTCAGGTGGTTGGAGTCTACTGATGCTGCTGCGGCTTCTTCTTCCTCCAACACCCCTCCAGCTGCAACTGAAAGCACGTCAAAGAAACTTGACGGCTGGTCTGATTTTGAGAAGAAGCTCGCCGAGTTTTGCATTCATCAGATCAAAGAAGATGATTCACCGGTCTACGGTCTAGGATTTCAACAGGTTCACGAGATTTTGGTCACAAATCACTACAACCTTAAGGGTACTCTGAAAGACATCGTCAAGGCTTCAAAGAGTACTGCACCAGTTTCAAAGTTTTGAGTTATACGTATACCAATAATATACATAAACACGTATACATAACACGATACATGCATGCATACAGATGCACAGCACAAGGAGAGGGGACTGCTTTTTACTTTTGTGGTATTGCTATTTATTTCTGTTTTTAACAGTTTTCTTCTTTGTTTCCCGTAAAAGTCTGAAACTTTGAACGGTCTTGCGTGTTACAAATGTTTTTTTCCGTTACAATTCTAGAGATTTAAGTATGGAAAGTTTTCATTAGGTAAAAGTTCCTTATAATGTTTATTTTAATCTCAATAAAACCTTTAGACTTTTTTTTAAGCCTTTAGACGTTAATACATTCCGTTTAGTATCCGAATAATAAAGAAGAAATAAGATCAAGAAAGGGCAGCTGAATTAGTCAACTCTGGACGATGTATCTTCTGTAGCTTGTTAAACCGGTCAATATCGAAATCAAGCGATTTAATCAACTGTTTCTGCTTCTTCTCGAACCGGCTTTTGAAAAACCCTCCAAAGGTAGGTTCCTTTGAGGTACGGAGGAAGAAGGCGTAACCAGCCATGAAATAACCCGTACTCACGTAATAGCATATGGGCTCCATCACGTCCCAAGACAGTTCCCAAAACGTCAACCTAAAACATCCAATCGTTGGGGCTATAACAACCCCTAATCCTGCATATAATTCTCTCTTTGCCATATTTTCGGCTCTTTTGTCGATATCAAATTTTATAACCTCAAGTTGCTCAAACTCTTGTTTTGTCGCGGCCTCGCGAGTGGGTTCGTGTGTCGGAATCAGACCAGCCACGGCGTTTGTTAACTGTAATAATAATCATAAATATTAGAGAAGAAAAAAAAAAGATTTTATTTTTTTGTCAACGTGGTAAATTTGCGTAATGCATGCATGCAGAAACAAATTACCTCTTCCGGTTTAAGGCAAACGAAATTCCCCAAAACGATGACGTCTCCGCCTTCCTCAAGCATATTCGCGACCCGGTTACCTTGTTCAGGATCCGAATCGTTTTCTCCGCAAACACGAACGAACTCCGAATAGGAAACCCAGTTTTCCCCCATCTCTCTCAGCCTCGTTTTCACCATCTCCATTTCCGCTGCCCTCATAAGCTTCTTCACGTCTTCCACCGTAACCGCCTGGTCAACCCCTGGAGACGCGTTCTCCGGCGTCGGTGGCGGTAACATCTCGTCGAGGCGAATCCGATTGTTCGACAAACTCAGCTCCTTGAGTTTCTCCATCAGAGTACCTCCTTTTGGAGATATCTCCGGCCAGAAAAGTGCCCTCTTGTGGATAAATCTACGTCGGATTCCAGAATCTCCGGCGACCGGAGCAATGCCGGATTTGGGCGGAGGACGCATTCGGGTAACCCGGGAATAGGTTTTGGAAATGTTGAAGAAATTTCGGACTAGAGTTTTCTTCGACGACATGGTCGATCTCTAAGAGAAAAATGAAAAACGTTTGCTTTTAGGGAGAGACAGAACATAGAATAGGCTTTGTATTTTGGTCTGAGATTAAAACTGAAGACTTGAGCTTCCTTTTATAGTATTGGCGTAGGACGCGAGAAGCTCCAAATATACAGCATCTTATCACAATATATTTGTACACGACAGTTACACATAGGCGTTGCTTATCTATTTCTCATCTTATTATAAACTATTCAAAACGTTAGTTATGATACAGCTAATTCTTTACTGTATTTATATAATTAACGAGGCTAATATAAACATGTGGATAGTTGACAAAATAAAACGAAGAGATTCACAGAACCATCAAATATATTTATTACTGCAATCATGCATTTTGTTTACTCATGATACACTCAATAAACTGACATGTCTTAGAAAAAGAAAACTATATAAACCATTGACCAAAGAAGAATTTAATTCGCATTTTTAAAACATGTACAGTACTAATGATAAAATAGGGTTATATTAAGAAAAAATATATAATGATAAGATATGGTTACATTGCATATCAAATCCAAATTATTTATATGAAAAAATAATCCACGCTTTTGGCGAGTTTGAGTAATCTAACTGAACAGTTTCTGGCATCGGAGAATGATAAATTAGATCGTCATGTCACTGGAATAGTGACGAGGACCTCAAGCCAGTAGCTGGACACCAACTCATGAGATCAACCAAACAAGCTACATTATAGCAGTGATAGAAGTGCATTCAAAGAAAGATATCTTTGCAACTATGAAGAGTTTATCCGTGAAATCATTTGCTATAGATTCTTAACTCAACAAGATCACGCGGCAAATTGGTTTTTATACCAAAATGATTAATGGTTTAGGAGATATATCATTTACAAGTCAGACAACCTACACTGCATCCGAACTGATTTAATTTAAAGAAAATAATTATTTGCTTAAGCAGAGTGCAACTCAAACTCACGTGTGGAAACTAGGAGATTATTCATTACATCTAAAATCACTTGAAAAGTTGTTACCATGCACTAAATCTCACTGGATCAGCAAGATTTTTTACCTTCTCGACTTGCTATTTTTAGAGCTCGTTTGCTTTAAATCCCAATGGCTCTATTCCTTCAGTCTTGCAAATCATTTGGCAATTTGTTTCATCAACCAGAAGCTCCCAAAGGATCCTAGGATCTTCCAAAAATTTTCTAGAGACAAGCAATTCATCACATTTCCCATTTTGGCCGAGATTCTCTCGTTAAGGCCTAACGGCTAGTTTTTCTTAAATTCAGCATGTTTCTATTCTTCTTAGAGCACCATTATCTCATTAAGGCCTAACTTCTTTGCAACCATGAGGAGTTTATCTGTGAAACCATTTTCTATAGATTCTCAACTCAACAAAAGCACGCGGCGAATTGATTTCATACCAAAATGATTAATGGTTTAGAAGATATATCATTTACAAGTCAGACAACCTACACTGCATCCGAACTGGTTCAGTTTAAAGAAAAAAAATTACTTGCTTAAGGAGGGTGCAACTCAAACTCACGAGTGGAAAGCAGAAGATCATTCTTTACATCTAAAATCACTTGGAAAGTTGTTACCATGCACTAAACCTAATTGGATCAGCTAAATTTTTCACCATCTCAACTTGCCATTTTTGAAGCTCGTTTGCTTTAAATCCCAATGGCTCTATTCCTTCAGTCTTGCAAATCATTTGGCAGTTTGTTTCATCAACCAGAAGCTCCCAAGGGCTCCTAGGATTTTCCGAAAATTGTCTAGAGACAAGCAATTCATCGCATTTTCCATTCTGGCCGAGAATGGTTAATGAGAGAATCCCCCCCCCCCCCCCCCCCCCTCAGTTTCTTAATATTTCTACATATACAAATATACAATTGTGGACATGGGATAGGAGAAGGATGCAGATGTTGCTCAGCTTTGAAAGCAGGTTAAGTTTCTGCTTTGTCTCCATTCCGCAAGTATATACATTCTTTCCGCAACTCTCGGGGTATCAGTAATATCATCAAAATATCGACTATGAATATTATTTCCAATTGTGTGTTTACATTATGCTGTGAAGCCACCTGCTTAAAGATACAAATGTATACAATAGCTGACACACAGCTACATACAACATAAATAAGCTATATGTGTGACAGACCACAGAACCTCTTCCCAAAACCACCGGTTTATTTATACAGTCTATCTCTCTCTCACAATGTAATAGCTTCAATCCTGAGCAAAAGCAACGCAAATGAATGAGCCAAGGAGAAACTAAAATTCACAAACAAGAAATTATAAAAGAAAAGTACTATGGGGGGAGAGAGACTTACAAGTTTCCTTGCTCTGACTCTGAACTAGTTGGGAAACTAAGAATATGTCTCAAAACAATAGTTCTCGCCAATGTGATATCTTTGCTACACTTAGCCGCGTGTTCACCCACTTCCTCTATCCTCTCCGTGAAAACATCAAACCTCCTGCTGATCTCTTCCATCCCAAACCTCACAGCCACCTCTTCCTCTCCTCCCTCCTTTGTCGCAAAATCAACTCTCTGCATCATCGACTCCATCTCGATCTTCAACTTATCCACATGAACTCTGATGTTCTCCATGTCCTTCATCGTTATATAAGCGCCAACCTTCATCGACAGAACAACATCCTTCTGTCTCCTCACAGCCGTTTCGTACTTCTTCCAAAGATGACTACACCACTTCCCTACAGAGCCTATCGGAACCGCCAACGCAGCCGCAACCGCGGTCACAACCGGCGGCGCGGCTATAGCGGCTGCGACTACAGAGAAGATCAAAACAGAGACGAACGCAGTCACGAAGACCACGTTAGATATCTTCTTCCAGTACTTAATGTTCTTGAGCTTCTTGTCGAGCTTCCTCTTCTGCTTGTGGAGTATGTCGAGAAGCATCACCTGCTGCTCGTAAACCGACTCGAAGAGCATGAAGAAGTCTCCATCAAAGGGATCACCCGAAGCTTTGAACTTGTTGAGCTCTTCAAGAGTCTTTGCGTACTTGTTAGCACCACTACCAGGAGTCTCGGAAGATGTTTTAGACTCAATCTCGAACTGCTTAACAGCGAACTGGATGATCATCTGACCTATCCTAGCTCGTTTGACGCAGTTGTCGACGGCGTTGCAGAAGTCTAGGGTCTTGATGCTGCTGTCGAAGTAGGCGTTGACTATACAGGTTAAGTCTTTGTTGTCCCATACGTCTTCTCTGCTTTCGATGATGAACCTGACGACTTCTTGGTTCATTTCGAGGAGGCAGCCGGAGACTTCAATGAGGGCTTCGAAGGAGAGAGAGCGAGATTCGGATCCCGAGGCGAGGGAGTTGATGACTCTGTTGGTGCGTTGGTGGAGGGAGGAGTCGAAGGATTGTAAATCTGGGTCTTCTTTGCAGGCTGAATTGTAGGAAGTGAGATCGGATGAGTATAAGGATCCCATGTCTGTTCGGATCTGTTGTAGTGGTGGTGTGGTTCTGTTGTTCCTGCTGCTTGAGTTTGATTTGTCTTCTTCCATTGTTTTGGAGAATAATCTAAGAAACATAGAGAAAAAGGTTTTGACTCTTAGATGGAAGCACAGGATCTAGAACCACAAGGTGTTTGAGCAAATGCTTCCCCACCAAAAAACAGTTGATCTGAGAAAAAAACTTGACTTTTGGGAAGCAGAGAGAGAGAGAAAGAATGAAGACAATACTGGAGTTCAAAGTGGAAAGATAAGAGAGGAAAGCACCTAACAGTTGTTCTGGATCCGGGAAAAGATAAGATTTTTGAGCACAACTCTCTCTCAGAGTTAGAGGGGAGTGGTGAAGGAGAGCGATGGAAGAAACAGCTGAGTAGCTTCTTCTGTCTCCTCTTCTTTCTTTGACTTTGTCTTCTTCTCTTTTGATTTTTTTTCCCCATTGGTCAGCATTTTGACTGAGTCCACACTTTAATTTTTTATATTACAAGGTCCAATACTTTATTTTATTCTAATCATGCTCCCCTCACTACTAGGCCTGGGCACGGATCGGATATCCGGGTTTTTGAAGGTATTTGTGATTTGCTTCGTATGTTACGGATATCTAATTTTGGTATTTGCTTTGCTTCGGAGAAATACGGATATTCGGAAAAACGGATATCCGGAAAATAAATAGATATTTGCAGATATTTGCGAATACTTACGGATATCTCATATGTTTTGATTAATAAAAATAATCTTAAAATTTCTATGTAGATTTGTTTTGTATAATATATTTTACATGATATATAAGATAAAAATTAAAAGAATTAGTAAATCTACGTATTTTGTAAAAGTTTTAAACTTAGTTAACAATTATAATAACACAAAACTTAAGAAAAAAAATATAATTTTCATAAAATATTTTTCTTCCTTTTATGTACTACTTTTATTTAAGTAATAATGTGAATAAAATTTGTCAAATCATATATCAAAATAATAATTATATAATTTTATACATATATAACTTTAAATATAATCAAGATATACATGTATTTATATATTGCCGGATCGGATCGGATATCTGCTTTCCAAAATTTTAATATTTGTGATTTGCTTCGTTTTTGACGGATATTGAATTTTAGTATTTGCTTCGATTTGTAAAGTTACGGATATCCAAATTTTCCGGATCAGATCGAAGCGAATAACGAATCGAATCAAAATTTACGTATATTTTGCCCACCAAAGTCACTACTAAACTAGTGGTCTAAGTTTGACACCCAATACTTTCGTATATGCACAACGTACCCTCTATTTTTTCTTTTACACATATGTACCCCCATAGTTACTCATGCACATATGATGGCAGCTTTACTTGTATATCCTTGTCTTTCACATTGTATTATTCATGCAAATCAAGATATTTAGTGGTTTTTTGCTAATGTAGGCTTGTAGCTACTACTTTTGACTACTAATTAAATGATGGTTGATTTTTCTTATTCTCACATACCTACCAAATATTCTGGTATTAATCACACACCTTAATTCACACATATACAATGTACTTAGGAGGATGGGATACTATTCATTCCCTAAACTTTTCTTATCAACCAGACACCGTCCCATATTATGGGTTTTAAATGGTGATTAGTGACCCGTCTAGAACATATAGTACTTTTGTATTTGACTAAAGAAGGTGTAAGCTTGCGTTCACATAAAATATCTGGGGGGCGAGAAAAAGGTTGCAAATGTTTTAAAGCTTCTCGGCAAAGAAAGAACTAATGGTATCAAGATTCATATGTATTTTTTTCGCCTACATATGAAGGTCTAGCTTACTTTATGCGACTGGACAACCATTGAAGGAACTTTCTACTTATGGTAGAGGTAGACGAAGCTGAAGACAAAGAAACCAGCCATCTACATTGGAAAGGTAAGAGATAAGGGGTTAGCTCCTTTATCAGTTGTGTCTGTGTGTAAAAGAAAGAGAAGAGGGAAGTATGGGGCTCTTACAGTGGTAAAGCAGGCTCCATAATAAGGATACGCAGTTGGAATAAATCTCTCATACTCATTATGTCTATAAGGCCTCACAGGAATCTGCATGCATCCGGAATTTCATTTTACGTCACATGCTTTTGTCTAGAAAGTTAGCAAAACTCTAAGAAGATAGTCAACTCACCTGCTTTGAAAGAGATAATGTAGTGTAGCCTAGCTTTTCGTATTCAACCTTAAACTGGAATACACCATAGACATCAGGCACCTTGAAAGATGTATGAAACATACCCTGCAAAGTAGGCAACACCAAGCAGGCTGAGTTCTAACTTCTAAAGCTAAATGAAAGTTATAACCTACAAAAGTAGAGAAGATATGTTCTGGAGCTCCGAAATAAGTCACCTTCTTGTCTGTTGACAAGGTTTTCAACACATATGGGCTCATCATGTAAAACTGAACCTGCACATCATCAGCTACATACGGTTCCCAGCTCTTCCCTGACCACTCTAGTATCTCCACCGAAAATTCCTGCCATGAAATGCCACATTATAAGCTTGCCGCAGATTCACACTAAATGACAGGAAACTTTGCGTGAGTCAGAAGATGTAGAAGAAACAATACCAGGTCATCCTTTATCCTATATATTGCTGGCTCATCTGTTTCTCCAACCCTGTGGTGTACAAGACTACCAGCCTGGAGACAGAAGATATGTGAGGAACGAACCCTTGCAGACTTAAGCGGTGCTAATTAAACAAATAATCTCTAGCCACAAAGGTTTAGAAGCGAGCCAAAACAAGTGAAGAAGTATCTGCATATACCTTCAGGTGGCCTCTTTCGTGGAAGACCCATTTGCTTAGTTCAGTCACAAACTGTTCGTTGCCAGATTTTTCATATCTGGAATAATTTTACATACGATCAGTTAAGCTTCTTTCAAAAGGAAAAGCGACATCTATCATCGACAAAACAAAAATCCTCAAATCTTTGTAGCAACAGATAATATGAACAAAAAGTTCCACTTGAAGCAACATGTGTCTACTTACTTGTTCGGACTCCCAGCTTTCAGGACACCAGATCTGAATAACCTGCGCATGGAAACGAAATCTCTGAATCAGACACATCCGTATGCACGAATAGCTAGAGATATACCATCAAAAATCTACTCACTTATCGCTAAACAACTGCATAGAGCCTGAGATCACAACCCTAGCATTGTTCCTGGCCTGCAGATATAATATAAGTGTCGAGTTGAGTACAGCCCAGAACATAATCATTCAGACTTCACAGGAACATCAGATGACCCAAGGGTGCATAGAAAAATATCTAGTTACAGAAGAGAGACAAACCTGCATGACTGACACAAGCGAGATCGCAGACCCAGTAAGCTGGGGAGGACTCGACAGCTTCGAGCTCGGGTTAGCAGAATAAGCTGACGGAGAAGCTGAAAGAACTTTGAAAACCTAGCAATGGAGTACGAAGCATGAACTTGAAAAATTCAATACTCACATAACAGCATAATACTTTACATAAAGACACATTAATATTATACTTTATGGACATCAACTAAACGCAAAGAAAGACGCATGTTCTTCGACTCACCAGATTGTTGGTAGGGTTCAACGAATGCGCAACGCCTCTGAAGAGCACGGGAGCCTATATAATCCACAAACCAAACACATAAATGCATAATGAACTCAAAAGTGTTCCTAATCAGAAACCCTTATACAAGCGGGGAGGTTACCTCAATCTTGGCTTTTCCTAAAATGACATCTGACTTAACTAAATCATCAGCAGCAATCAAGGTGTGGTCGCCGTCAGAGACGGAGAAGCTGGAATGATCAATAACCATAGCCGAAGAATCCTAAAAGAGACAAATAAATAATAAAAAAATCATATAATCGCATTTCGTTCCAATAAAGAAGATAAAACTCTCCACATTAATGAGAAACGAACCTCATCGAAATCAACACCACATTCTAAAGCGATCCCCCGAATCAGATCAGATGCAGAAGTATCCGCCGATACGATCAAGTCACGACCCGAATCTACGAAATCAGCTATGGCTTTCGAATCCAAGGATCCTCCAAATCCTATACAAAAGCAAATGTTCACATCGATTCCAATATATACACCAAAACTCAGAAACTGAAGATCTTACGCTCTGTGGAAGGGGCGAAGATGATGAGCCCGTCGTACAAGTACTGGCCGTATCGTTGAAGCGCGAGCTTCGAATCATCTGCCAATTTGAAATCGAGATCGAATCCACGTGATTTGAGAGTGTCGAAGAAGATAGAGTGAGAGGATTTGAGTGATAAATCGTCGAGAAGGACCAGAACCCGCCGATCCGTCGGATTATCGACGGAGAAGGAGAAGCTAAGCAACGGAAGAAGGAATAAGGAGATCAGCGCGGCGGATCTCGAGAGGTTCATCGTATTTGCCTCTTAGGTTTTTTCACGGGTTTAGAGTGAGTGAGTCACCACCTTGAGAGAGAAAGAAGAAGAAGAAGAAGTAGACGGACACAGAGCCAGCGCCAACTATCACAAGGCGTTGACTGGCGATCATGTTGTCTCAAACGGCATCGTTTTCGTACTGCTCGAAAGATTAGTCTGGGCCAAACCATAATCCGTTAAGAAGTTGTGAAACAAAATGGGCCGAAATCATACTCTTATTGGGTCAGAATGAGGCTGAGGTGGGAGGGTCTTTCACCATGCCCACACTATTCTTTAGTTTTTATCAATTTAAGATGATTTGTAGTAAGTTTACAACTTTAGAATTAAAGAATTTTTTCTGTGGAACCTGTATTGGTCCAATTGGTTTGATTAAAAGTTTACTAATGGTTGTATATTCAGAAGTCTTGGATTTAAACCCCAGAAAATACTAAATTATGTAAATTATAGAAAAAAAAAGTTACAAAAAAATCTTCAGCTTGGTGCAATCATATCATCAGACATGGATTTTAAGGTTGTTTGTAATGGTGTAGAGCGGTGCAGTAAGATGAAGATTCTTACAAGATGATAGAATTGTTTGATGTTAGATCATCTATGTAATATATCTTATAATTTGTAATAGCATAATCAATGGTCATATGTAAATTCTTATAAAGCGATTAGAATTGTTTGTGGAATCTTCTATGTAATATATTTTATCGTTTTTGTAATAACATATTAGTTAGATGTTAAAAGAAAAAGAATTCTAGAGACTTTAATTATTTGTCAACGGGGTATCTATTTCATTTTTTTTTTTCTTTTGGAGGCATAATAAAACGAACTCCCTAATAAAACTAAAACAATACAAAACTTTAAGTTCTGTATGGTAGTTTAAAAATATGTACGGAGGTCCCTTCTCATGTATAAACAAAGCCTAACGTATAGTCTTGTATGACACTTCCTTTTTTTTTAAATAATTTGGGCGTCTCAGACCTATATAGACTCAGATTAATCTTTAAAATAGTTTACAGATAAGACTCTTTTCGGATATGCAAATTTTTCGTAAGGGTTCATATTTGTGAGTATCTTGAAACAATATAACTTAATTTTGCGAAGCAGATAGATTAAACTTGAAATATGTTAGTATCTGGTGTCCCAAATCCTTTCTTACCGCTTGACCACAAGGTTTCGAACGTCTTGCATGACATTTATACAATCAATACGCACAATACATACCGACATCTGTTATAGTCAAACTTTAATCTATAAAATACGCATAATTATTGGGAAGAGAAAAGAGTAAGCTCATTGTGCCATGTGATTAGATTGACTGGACTGCGTAACATTTGTGACATATATTAGACCAACTGGACCGCCTTGTTGCAATTTGTTAAACTTGCGTAATGTTTGCTAACGACGGTCTCACCAAAGATTCTAAATAGTAAGATCAATTATTCAACCCACGACAAAAGGCGACATGAATATTTTAACAGAGAAACTAGAAGTACCTTGTATTATCAAATGCGAAGTCAGACCATTCTAGATAACAATCACTAATTTGACTTGGGAGTTATTTACGTAAGACGGGTATCTGCTTGTCCTCAATGCAAGCCTTGACTTTATCATTTGCAAGTTATAGATATTTCGTTAGAGATCACAAGGAATAATATTGTCTAGGTTATGGCATAAGAAGAAAGCAATAAGTTACAAATCAAACCTGTTTTTAGTAAGCGGTAACTTTTGGCCCCCTATCCAATTTTTAACCACTTCTTATTAGCTACTTTTTAACGTTAAATCTATTATGATATTACAAATTAATCCAGAGAATATTACAGATAATCAGATATGTCTAATATCGTTAGATAGATTTTCGGAGATTAGTCGGTTGACTTCAATTCTTCAAATATTTTGGATCAATAAAACAAAAAATCTTAAATTAATATTTATAAGTTAGTATTATTCGTCTTTGTGATGTCATGGGAATATATTACGTACGTGACGGGGATAGTAGGAGAAAAATAATCAAGAACTTTGTCATACATACTATATAACAAGCGGAAAATTTCAATAACAGTGGTCCAATCATAAAATTACGATTAATTAGTGAATTTCTCGAACCGCCATAATGTAGTGTACTTTGAAGTTTGAATGAACATGTTTTGTGGCATCCACAGCTCACCCGCCACCGGTTAATTTTGACACTTTTATGGAGTGATCTTGAATATTCAAAAATTGTCACATTATATCTTTTATGAATGAAACTTAGTTTGATTTCTTTCTTTTAGTTGGTTGTTTTATTATACATGTTTGTTTGTCAACTTAAAACTTAAACAAATGGTATTTCGTGCAATAGCAAGTCGAAATATACATCTTAAGAGTATTCGTTTCATATTACTTGTCGACTTCAGCACACAAATTAATAAAACATTTAATTTTATATATTTATTATATTAAAACATCATTATCAATACACCTAACCATATTTCAACCAATAGAAAAATATATAGAAATAAAAAAACCAACAAATTTTGCATTGAAATCATATAATGACACTTATTTTGAAACGAAAAATTTTCCTCTACAACGACAATTAAATCGAAACGAAAAGAGTATATATAAAGTTACATCCAAACCAAAAATATATACCATTATGGCTTTAAATTAGATTCAAAACTAGCAAATTATATTAAACTCAAGTTATGTTCAAACTAAAATTATATAAGCAGGGTTTTCTTTTGAGAAAGGGCTTAGACTTTTATAGTCTAAGTAGGTAATTAGTCTCCTGAGAATTGCTTCCTGCAAACTTAGGTGATCTCAACTAAGTTTTTTTTTTTTTTTTTTTGCGGCGGGAGTAGGGGAGGGGGGTCTAAGTTTAAATCAAAATGGCAGTGCGTGGACTAAATATGCTCGTTAAGATTATGGTCTTTCTCAGCATCTCCGATTTGAATCTCACTTTACTACTGATATTAAATCTTTTTGATTTATCACATTTAGATAAATAAACGAGTGTTTTTGATACTATGTTAAACTTTCTGGATTTTCGTACTAAAAAAAATACTAGTAATTGGATTGATAGAATCTTATAGATTTATGGTCATCCCTTTAAATTTTGATGAGGAATCCCAACAATTTCATCATGAAATCATATACTATTTTTTTTCTTCTTCAACGTTTTCGATACAGTGTGGTTGTAATTGGAAACCATTTATAGGAATATTACGAATAAAAGAAATGAAATTAAATGGAATATAAATAATAATAAAATTATTAGTTAGACTCCATATAAAAAAATAGGCATTCCATGCATTCCAAAAAAAATTGGAAATGCTTTATGAATTTTCATTGTAACTGGTGTATTTTTATGGAATGGAATGATCTATTCCATACATTTCTATTCTAAATTATGTTCATCCAGTAACAGGTTGTATATGTATGTTTTTTTTTTCTGGGTAAACATGTTAGGAATATATTCATGTTTTTTCTTAACAGAATATGTATGTATATTACTACCCAATGTTAATCACTAGTATATCTAAAATAAAATATAGTCTTAGGCATGTGATCTACCAATCCGACCATATGCTGATTAATTGGTCTTTTCTACAGATTTCTTAAATAGTAGTTGCTCAAACACATGCTGATAATTAATACTTATAAGTATCTGCTATGTTATGTAGGACAATTGTGGTGGTAGCTAGAACGTGGGGTGAACCAATAATATATAGAGTGTTTTTTTTGCAGAAAATACAATCATATCTCAGTTGTTCTTTGTCGCAGTTTTTTTGTTTTTTTGTTATTAGTATATTTCAATTGGTTTGTTTAAGGTGAATTCGTATTTTCGTTTACTCTTGCTGCATTTGCTTTTCTTTTGGTCTAATTTCATTACTGTATGTTGTTCTTATTTACAAAACAAGGTATTAGTTTCATTGTTGTATCAACAAAATTTAATTTACATGTATATTATTTGTATACAATTATTTAATATGAGTTTCTTTATGATTTGAAATTCAATTAATTTATTTTTTCTGAAAAAAAAATCAGTTTGATTTTTATGTTTTACTTTTTTTCTGTGATACCGTACGTTGAATAAACCCCGTAGATTCACCTGAAACTCATTTTCGTAACCTTGATGCCGGGATTCAATGGTTTCCTGATAAAAATAAAGATTTATAAATTAGATTAGGTCAGTTATATATATATATATATATTGTGACTGAATACCGTTTTTTAAACGCGGTGGATACAATTAGGCATGCGACTTCGGTTAACCGAAACCGAACCGAACCGAATTTTCGGTTTTCGGTTAACCGATATTTTTTTTAAATTCCGAAATAAACCAAATGAAATTTCGGTTCGGTTCGGTTATCGGTTAATTTCGGTTTTCAATTTAATAACCGAAAATAACCAAATTTTTCAATTTTCGGTTAAATTCGGTTATTTTCGGTTAAATTCAGTTAATTCGGTTATTTTCTGTTTATTCGGTTCAATTTTTCGGTTATTTTCGGTTATCTTCGGATATTTTCGGTTTTACAAAAAAAAAAATCAAAAACCGAACCAAATTAAACCGAAAACCGAATTAATTTTCAAAACCATACCGAATTGAATCGAATGGAAAACCGAACCGAAAACCGAAAAAAACCGGTTCGTCCGGTTCGGACAAAAGTCGCAGGCCTAGTCTATACTATTATTTGAGAAGTGATTTGGCTTATGTGTCATCTTCTCCATGTTTTTAGATTTTTTTGCTTATTTGTCATATTTTCCATGATTTTAGGTTTAATCAATGATTTTCATAAATATTTTTCATATATTTTAATAATAAAAATATTTGAAAACATGATAATTACAATTTTTCACTATACCAATATTTAATATTATCTTATTTATTCACTGAAATTTTGATATATTTAGTCAGTAATTCTTTATTTAATTTAACTGATTACAAATTAATAAAATTATCTTGAAAAAATAATAAAACATGTTTGAAAAAAAGAAAAGACAATCCCATAAATTTATCTTGCATTTATCTACAGATATATTTTTAATTTTATATACGCATATAATAATTAGATTTATTATTATACTAAAATATTAAAAAAAATAAAAAAAATATAAATAAATTTATTTATATTTTTGTAAACGTATATAACAAGGCCAAATATTTTTATAAACATATTAATTTTATTAATGAGGTTTATAAGCTAGAACAATAAATTTGATTTATATTTTTTTTGATAATGTGACTTTTTGTAGTGTTTTTAATTAGTATTACAGTTGAAAAAATAACATTTATTTGTTATTTAAGTTGAAAATTAATACTTATTCATTCTATTTTAATTTTTTTAAGAGAATCATATTTAAAAATATTTTAAAAATATCGCTACAAAACAGAATATTTTCAAAATATTATTTTTTTATTTACAACATGTACCTTATATTATATATTTAATTATGTTTACTTTTAATTTTTTTCGAGAGTTTCACAGAGATATGACTTTGTTTTAATTAAATTTTTAGGAGAGTGTTATATAAAGAAAAGCGTGAATCTATATTTTTAATAAAATATTTCCAAAATAATTTATTTTAGTTATATTTAATAAATCTTGAAAGTTATAAACCACTACTTGAAAAAAAAATATTGTTTAACAATAAAGCAATATCATTTTATAGAAAGTAGAAATTTCTATTTTAGAGTAAAAAAATATAGATTGATTTTAATTAATTTTTCTCTACTATAGCATTTATAAATTAAAATAACAATAGATATGAAATGTTTTTTTATCTTATACATTACATATTAATGTTTTGTTTGTCAATATGCCATGTTTGCTTGTTTATTCAACTATTATTGGAGGTATTTTAGAATATAACTATAATCAATATTTTAATTAACAATGATTCATGTAATATGTAAAGTTGGATCATTGTGTTTTTTTCTTTATTTTGAGATTTTGATAACTTCAAAATTTTGGTTTGAAAACATCAATTTTTATCAACAATTATGTATTCGTTTATTTAATTAGATATAAGCTTTTAAATTAATATAGTAAAACTGATTAAAGATAACAATATATTTTAAAATAAATATTATTTTGATATTTAACTAATAGTATATTTACTAATAAATATCTATAAAAGAATTATGCTCGCAAATGCATATGATTATTTTAAAATATTTATAAAACTTTATTAGATTATTATGATGATGATATATTTTACATGTGTGATAACAAAAATTATATTTTATGATTAGATTAATATTTGAAACTAATTAAATAATTTATATTGAGTTTTTTAAGATTGTTAGAAATTATACTCCATCTGTTTCTGAATAAGTGTCATTCTGACATTTTTCACGCAGATTAAGAAATCATTTAATTTTGCATGTTTTCCATATAAAAACACTATTACCCATACACTTACTTCTATTTCAACCAATAAAAAAACAATCTGCAGAATAAAATCAATAAATTCTGCATCGAAAACATAAAACGACACTTATTTTGCAACGAAAAATTTCCTCTACAATGACACTTATTAAGAAACGGAGGGAGTATTAGTTAGATATATATTAGTCCGCACACCATCTAGTGGATAGTATTAAAGGTAAAAAGAAAACATAGACTACAACTGTTTACAGATCTCAATATGGTCAACCAGTGACCATCGTGCACTGCACTCTGCTCAACCTGTTAAAAACGATTAGACCGGCAAAACGCGGTGGATAGTATTAAAGTTTAATTAGACCGACAAAACGATTTTATCATATTTTAGTAATTTTACCAATTTTAGTTCGATATGTAACTAAAAAATCAATATGTAATCAAATACTAGTCGAGTTTTGATAAATATATCTTATTCGTGATAAAAAAAATATATCGATAATGATATATTTTGGCATGGTTAGGTTCCATTTGTATATTTGGTAAAATATGGCACATCTTAACCAAAACAAAATTCTTCAAACATTTTTGATAGTTGATTCTACATAATCCAAGACGTTTCTTGGAAAACACTGATCTCTAAAAATTTTCTCGAGCATCTTAACCGCATCTCAACATATTTAATAGTGTAATTTACTAATCGTCTTTTAATGTCTTGGTGAATGTAAGACCACCATGTGCACCCTTAAGATGGTAGTGTAACAGAAACAAAAATATACACCTCACACACAAACAAAACAGGCGGTCGAAACTCCTATAATAATAATTGTTTAACTAATATAATTCAGACTAATCATAAGTCATCAAATATTTTTTTGGATCAAAAGTCATGAAATATTTTAGTCATATATTATATGATTTATAATTAAGGCCGGGTACATAAATTATTAATGATATTCTTTATCAGTAGTGAAAATATTGGCTATAAATGAACCCAATGTAGGCACCACAGAAACCCATTCATCAACAACAAAAAAGACGTGCAAACCAAACTATACAAAAAAAAAGTAGCAATGAAAATCACAAAACCACACGCCGCCTTGCTTTCAAGTCCCGGAATGGGTCACATCATCCCGGTGATTGAACTAGCTAAACGTCTCTCCGCTGACCATGCTTTCCAGGTCACTGTCTTCGTCCTCGAAACTGACGCAGCCTCCGCGCAGTCCAAGTACTTAAACTCGACGGGCGTGAACGTTGTCAATATTCCTTCGCCAGACATTTCTGATTTAGTGGACCCTGAAGACCACGTGGTGACCAAGATAGGAACCATGATGCGTGAAGCCGTTCCAGCCCTCCGATCCAAAATCGCTGCGATGATACAAAAGCCAACGGCTCTGATCGTCGACTTGTTCGGCACGGATGCTTTATGTCTCGCAGAGGAATTCAAAATGCTAACGTATGTGTTCATGACTACCAACGCGCGTTTTCTCGGGGTTACTATATATTATCCAACTTTGGACAAAGATGTAAAAGAAGCGCACACGGTACAAAGAAAACCGCTTGAGATACCGGGATGTGAACCGGTTCGATTCGAAGATACTCTTGACGCGTACTTGGTTCCGGACGAACCGTTGTACCGGGATTTTGTTCACCACTGTGTGGCGTACCCAAAAGCAGATGGCATTTTGGTTAACACATGGGATGAGATGGAGCCTAAAACATTAAAATCCCTTCAAGACCCGGAACTTTTGGGCCGGTTCGCTCGTGTACCAGTTTACCCGATCGGTCCGTTATGCAGACCGGTAGAAGAATCATCAAAAATTCTTCACCCGGTTTTGGATTGGTTGAACCAACAACCAGATGAGTCGGTACTCTACATTTCCTTCGGGAGTGGCGGTTCTCTAACGGGTAAAATGTTAACCGAACTGGCCTGGGCGCTCGAGCAGAGCCAGCAACGGTTCGTCTGGGTGGTTCGACCGCCGGTTGACGGCTTGTCATGCGGCGCGTATTTATCAGTCAACAGCAGTGGAACCAAAGACAGCACCCCAGAATATCTACCGGAAGGGTTCGTGACACGTACTAGCGACAGAGGTCTCGTGGTCCCATCATGGGCCCCACAAGCTGAAGTTTTGGCCCACAGGGCCGTCGGTGGGTTTTTGACTCACTGCGGTTGGAACTCCGCTATAGAAGGTGTGGTTAACGGCGTGCCGATGATCGCGTGGCCGCTTTTCGCCGATCAGAGTATGAACGCGGCGTTGCTCAGCGATGAACTCGGTATCGCCGTCCGAGCGGAGGAGGCAACAACTAGGGCAGAGATAGAGGCCATTGTGAGGACGGTTATGGAGGAAGAAGAAGGTGAGGAGATGAGAAGGAAAGTGAAGAATCTGAGAGACAATGTGGAGATGTCTTTGAGCAGCGATGGTGGTGGTTCGGCCCACGAGTCGCTTTGCAGGGTCGCGGAGGAATGTCAAAGGTTTTTGGAACGTGACTTCAGGGACTTGGCACGTGGTGCTTAGAATTGCTTATTGTTCTCCAACTATTTTGTGCTTGAAACTCTGTCGTTTTCCAAAGTTCGCATTTCCACTGGATCGGTGTTTCCTCAACTTGTATTCCATTGTAATAGAATAATACTCGGTGTTTTGTCATATTATTATACTAGTATTTAAGACGACTTTTAGCTTTTTTTTTTTTTTTTGAATATTTCCCGATGTTCCATTCGAATATTGAAAGTATTTTTTTTTGGTAACAAGAATATTGAATACCTAATGGGTGTTTTTCTGTAGCAAAATAACATTATAATACAATAGTATGTGGTATATATTTCTAATTTTGAATTATATATAAATTGACATGTAATAGTTTCCCACTGTCTTCTGGACTAATAGTTGTCTATAAATATGAAAAAACCTCTCTCTCTCTAAAAACAACGCTCTAGCTTCTCTCTACGATTCGAAAACTCTAGTTCCGGCCCGGCTATTCCGGTGCCGGAGGCGCCCTTCTTCAACCCTTCTCCTCGTTTTTCTCTTTGCTTTCTCCTTCCTTGTCCAACCTTCGCCGATATGCTTGCTTCTCTGCAGTTGATGGAACCTCTCCGACAGCTTGGTCTCGAGCTTCAATGGGGTTAGTTCTGGAGAGCTTTGGAGAAGCGGTGAGGCCTTGGGAAGCTGGCGAAGTAGGAAGTCGGCTTTTAGGGTTTCGGAGGAGCCAGATCTAGTTTTTCCTTTTTAGATCTCCGGCGACTCCGGCTTCGGTGACGGCACGTGACGTACTGAGACGGCTTCTCAAGCGTGGATCTCTGTCCCCCCGAGGCGGTGAGACAACCAGAGAAGATTTGGTCGGACTGTGGACAGAAGTTATGTCTCCCGGTTCTCGGGGATATCATGTATCAAGGCCAGCGCCGAGGAAGTTGTCAACCGGAGGTGCTCGCCTCTCGATGGTACGTGGCAGAGCTGCTACATCCCAGCGTCGGGGGAGATCGTTTCGTGTTCTCCGGCGGTACGAAGCTCTGCACTTTTAAAAATAAACTGTTCAACGGTCACAAGCTTGTCGCTGAATCCCGCTTTTCAGTCCGGATCTCTGTGTCCGGTTTATGGCTGAGGACCGGACATTGAACGACTGGGGTATGCGGTTATCTCGAGAACGCACCTTTGGTGAAGATGCATTTGGTCACGATCATCATACCTATCTTTTGGTACCACTTGCTTGTTTAAGAACTGTAATCTCGTGTTTAGTCAAGTACTCTCTGTTTCTAGTAAATGTTGTCGTGTCTCGAGGTCGAATTAGGAGGTTCAAGAGATGGATCACTTCGGGTCTTGGGGTGATTTCATTCTCGTAGTGGTATAATGTACAATGAGGGTTTCAATTAGGTAGGATTAAGTCCAAGTTAGTGACTAAATTCGATACTAGATTGCTTCATTGTACTAGTGGTATAAACACTTGTGGTCAAGTACTTGTATCCAGATCTTGGTGAAATGAATGTTGTTGATGAGTCAAAAAAAAAAAAAATAGTTGTCTATAAATTTTCCAACTTTTTTTTTCGGTTGTCACGCACAGAGTTTTATTTTACGTATGCAAAGATTCTTCATTTTACCTGACACTTTGGATGTACTAGATACAAAGTGTGACAAGTATAAACAAATCATTTGCTTCATTGGTTATCACTGGAGTTGCGAGCTATGATTTGAGCCTTTTCAATCATTGTTAGAGCATGAGCAATGGTGAACCCCAAAGAGGGGTTCACCAAATTTTTTTAATATATTTTTGTGGGCCCATGAACAGTTATGAATCCGGATATGTTATTTTCTGCATTGGTGAACCCGAAGAAGGGGTTCATAAGAATAAAATAATAATATATTTAAAAAAAAAAAAATTTGAAAATATTCAGAAAACATAAACATAATATTGAAATAAATTTTAAACTTATGAAAACATTTTATTCAATACATAAAGAGTACATAACAGAAATTTGAACTTTTAAAAAATTCAAAGTTTATTTAATTTTCTTCATGACCAAACATTTGCCAAATGTTTTCCACTAAATCAGCTTTCAAACGCTGATGCTTATCTCCATCTCGAACTTCTCTCCGCATGGCTAACATATCCGGGGTGACATTAACACTATCTCTGCTTGTTGCCTTGGAACTTCTGCTAGACTCTCCTGTCTCAAACTCCGATATATCAATTGGAGCGTATCCGTCTCGCTCATCCTCTACTATCATATTGTGCAATATGACACAAGCCATCATTAATTTTCCTATCCTTTGCAAGTCTCATTGTAGAGCTGGGTTCTTAACAATTGCAAACCTCGATTGCAATACTCCGAAAACCCGTTCGACATCTTTTCTGGCGGCTTCTTGTTTTTCAGCAAATTTTTGTGCTTCAGGACTTTGAGGAAGTGAGATGGATTGGATAAATGTTGCCCATGGAGGATAAATCCCGTCGGTAAGATAATAGGCCATACGATAAGTGTGGTTGTTGACCTTGAACCTCACTTTAGGTGCTCGACCATGTATGATATCATCAAAAACTGGTGACCGATCAAGAACATTGATATCGTTGAGGGTACCTGGTAAGCCGAAAAATGCGTGCCATATCCATAGATCTTGTGATGCAACGGCTTCTAAGACTATTGTGGGCTTCCCCGAACTACGTGTAAACTGACCTTTCCAAGCCGTCGGGCAGTTTTTCCACTCCCAGTGCATGCAGTCGATGCTGCCTATCATTCCCGGAAACCCCCGTACCTCTCCAATATCGAGTAATCGTTGAAGATCATCGGCTGTAGGTCTTCGTAGATACTCTTCTCCAAAGCATTGTATTATTGCTTCACTGAAATTTGCCAAACACGAACGTAATGTACTGTCAGCCATCCGGAGATATTCGTCATATGTATCTCCCGACTGACCATATGCGAGCATACGCATCGCTCCCGTACACTTCTGAAGTGGAGATAGACCGTTCCTTCCGGTTGCATCTGGTCTTTGCTGAAAGAATGGAAATTCAGTACTCAGACGGTCGACAATGCGAAGGAACAATGGCCTGTTCATTCGAAAACGCCTCCTAAACGTATCCGATGTATATGTAGGATTTCCCGTGAAATAATCGTTGACAAGCTGAATATGCCCTAGTTCGCGATCTCGTTCGACAAAACGTCTTTTGGACTTCTTAGGCTGAGCAAAAATCACTGAGTCGATGAAATTATCAACAACTTCGTCCACCACTTCTTCTAAATATTCATCAACTTCATCACTTGATGAGGAAGACATTTTGTGTTTAGCTTGTTCCTTCCTTGAAATCAAAAAAACGACTATAAATATATTATCATATTACATATTTTTACTTAAGTAAAAATTTCATAATCCATATTTTTACAATATTATAATTTTTTTAAGAATAAATTTATGTTAGAACAATATTATAATTTTTTTAAGAATTAATTTATGTTCTACACAATATTATAATTTTTTTAAGAATAAATTTATGTTATAACAATATTATAATTTTGTTAAGAATAAATTTATGTTAGAACAATATTATAATTTTTTTAAGAATAAATTTATGTTTGAACAATATTAACAAAGTAGTTAAATATCTTTGTTATAATAATTCGATCATTTTTCGGTTTTAAATTTTGTCTGAACCATATTATCCAAAAATAAAAAAATTATCATTTTGTTTAACAAAGTAGTTATATCTATTTGTCATAGATCAAACCTGAATCACTTGGTGTACACGAAAGAAGATGAAGAATAGATGATGATGTGATCAGTTGCTTAAGAGATGATGAGATCAGTTGATGAGATCAGTTGCTTAAGAGATGATGAGATCAGTTGCTTGACATTAAACGTGAGAATAAGAAAAATAGATGATGAGATAGTTTCAAACATAAGAAAAAAAAGAGAAGCTGAAGTGAGACAATACTGAAGCAAAGCATAATATATATAGAGAGAGAATGTTTAATCCGTGACTGAAGCAAAGCGGGTACATACACCCGTGATTTCGAAACAGAACAAAGAAGTGTAGAAACACACATTTTTCTACACTCTCTTTGTGACTGAAGTACATAAAGCTACAAGACAAGTACATAAAGCTAAAACAGAAACAGAGAAAGCGTGAAGAACCATCAAACACAAGTACTACCATCCACCTACTGCAACCCGTGAACTCCAACTTCCACATCCACCTCCTGCAACCCGTGACCTGCAACAGAAACAGAACCGAATCAACAATCTTAAAGAAAAGAAAAAACAACTCAGACCATTTCAGATATATCAGTAAACCCAATAGTCTACACATAATAAAGCAATTTAAAAAACAGACTGACCAACTCAGAGCATTTCACAAATCAGTTTATTCTTCAGTGACACTTCTTCATCAGAAAGCTTATCTGGATTTTGGGCTAAGAGACGACTAAGGATTTTGCGGTTAGCGATGGTAGTTTTCTTATCTAGTATGCTCTCAACCTGCGCAAGAGCCGCTTCATGCCCATTCTTCTTTCGTTTGGCAGTTTTAGAAGCCTTTATACCAGGAGGTCTAACCTCTTCAAACTCAGGCTCTTTTCCCGCAGGCTCCTTCCGTTTGTCCTTTTGAACAGCGGTTGATTTCCATTTTTGATCATACCTCAGATCCCTCCACGCATGATCGAGAGTGAACTTTTGCCCGTAGTCGTTAAAGAAGATGTCATGGGCAGACTTCATGACATCGTTCTCATTTTGACCACTAGCTTGTTCCTTCACTGCAGCTTCATAACTACCTACGAACTTACAGACCTGCTCGTTAATTCTTCCCCATCTCTGCTTACACTGACTCCACTCTCTAGGAGCGGAGCCACTCAGCTGCGGGCTAGCGTTGACGTAATCAGCTATTCTAGTCCAAAACGATCCTAACTTTTGTTGGTTACTAACTATGGGATCCTTGCTAGTGTTCAGCCAGCCACTAATCAGCACACTGTCTTCTAGTGTGCTCCACTTTCTCCTTTCAGCCGGTTTTGGAACACTAGAAGACCCAACGCCTATGGACCCTACGCCTATGGACCCTACGCCTATGGACCCTACTACGCCTATGGACTCTACGTCTGTGGCCTCTACATCTATGGGTTGAGTGGACTGGGCAGATAAGAGGTTCATAAACCCTTGAGGATTTACAGAATACGTTTCCATTTGGGTTTCAAGTGGTGGTTTAACAAAGGTTTTAGTTTTCTGAAATTTATAGTTGAAACTATGTATTTATAGATAAGAGAGAGAGCAATTAAATTAAGTGTAACTACCAAAATACTTTACAGTTAATTACACAACAAGTTGTTCTCTAATGGCATTCACTACACATCAAATCCATTTTTAAAATATCGTACAAGAAGTTCTCTAATGTCATTCACTACACATCAAATCCATTTTTAAAATATCGTACAAGAAGTAGACAGAGAGCATTGATAACAGCATTCATCAGACCAACCAACCAACCACTAATAAATGTTTTTCAGTTCGTAGTCTACCTAGTTTAGTTCAATTGAAGTTCAGTTAACCTACTCGACCTAGTTGAGTTCACCTCTAGTTCAGCAAGCTATCTAGTTCAGTTCACATCACTTAAATTAAGTTAAGGAAAAGTGTTTACCTTTTTTTTCATTCGTAGCAGACCTTCTCTAGAGTGGCGACCTGTGCACTCAGGGAATAAACCTCAGCAGTGAGGTTATCAACCGCGTAACTGAGATGATTAAGCTGTGCCTGCATATAGAAGCAATCAGACAATGTTACTGACAAAGAAAAAAATAGAAATGAAGAACTAAAAAAATAAATCACTAACCTCAACTCTCTCGATATGTTTATTGAGATTGGGCACACACTTGAGCACCTCCTCAGCCTTCTCCACCCGATTACGCAGCATATAGATCTCCTCCTGGACACCTGCAACCCAAGGCTGACGGTAATGAAACCCATCAGCCTTGATGACAACAAAAACACATTAGATAACAGTATCATCATATCTAAAAATGTTACACTCAATCAGTGTAGAGGATCTTACCTCGTAGTTGATGCACGTGATGAAGCGTTTCCCCGGAAATGTGTCGTGCTTCTCCTTCACGCAAACCTCGTCTATCATTCTTCCACCACAGGGACACCATGCGGGAATCCCATATTCTGTATCAGCCACGTTTCCCAACATCTTGTAGTACTCCACTTGCCTCTTACTATTTCTTCTATCTTCTTCGGGATCCATCTAAATTATTCATTGAAAACATATTACAATTTAATCAGACGAAACAAACCATATATTGAACCCACAAGCACCACCAAAACCATTAATCGAAACATAAATCACGAACCATACATCAAACCCATAAATCGAACACCTAAATCCGGTTAATGAAACGAACCATATATCGAACCCACATGCATATAGTCAAATCGATTTCAGAAAACAATTAACTCGAAATACCCCCAAATCGATTTCAGAACCCAGAGGAACGAACCCTAAATATTTAAAATTCGAACACTAAAAATCCAAAATTCGAACCCCGCTTGTGGTTTAGAACCATAAATCGAAGCAAAATTATCGATTTAATACCGTAAATCCAACCAAAACTCGAAACCCCCAAATTTTTTTCGAATCGCCCAAATCGATTTCGACACCAAAACCTCTTTTTTCCCCTCAAGCAACACGATACTCACCTGACCTCGTAGAGGAGACACTCCTTCGTCGATTTTGACAAAGAAATCGGAGAAACGAACGGAACGGTGAAATCGGTGAGAGTCGCACGAGAAATCGCCTTCGGAGAGAAACCCTAGCTATTTTCGAAAAGGAGAGAAAATGATTTCTCTCTGCTTTCCACCTCGACAACTCGCGAAACCGTCTCCAATCCGCATGCGACACCTGGCGTGAACCGGGGTCATGCGGGTTCACAACTAAGAGGCGGGTCACCGCATAAAACCCAATTTTTCATTTATTTTTCCCTTCCGGGCCTAGGATCCAGAGCCCATGAACCCCTTGTAAACCCCCATTGCTGATGCTCTTATAGTCATATATAGTTTAGACTTCAAAACAGATTGTTCATTATTGAGAAAGCTATTCAAGATGTTGCACAAAAATTCCATGTAGTTTGATTCATTATTTCAGAAACACATGCTCCGAATCGTAACGTGCAAGACAACTGTGGTACGGTTCAAATTGTAATAAAAACATATAGATATATAGATACATGTAAAAAAAATTGTTACTATTAACGGTGTGAGACGATCTGTCACCATTCGGAGCCACAGTTCGTTTACACCCTTTCAAGAAATTTGTGTTTGTGTGTCCATAGATGATAGGGTGGTTGTTTTAGCCGTCCGGAAATATTCAAGCTGATAGGGTAATAACGACGTTAAGATTGTTTATCATTTAAGCCGATAACGATCTTCCAGTCAGATCTATTCGCTTATGTCACATCTAGTTGACCTTCTAGATGCAATAAAGAATATGCAATAAGCATTTTGTTAAGGAAAAATGTGGTTGTCTCATAATCATTCAATTAACTAGTTCCTTTTTATTGGAGCCCTAAACCAGACGAAACCAAAATTTATATCTTCTGGATGTGACATTTCCCAACTCTCATTTTCTCTTACTTCGGAAGCATATTTTAAGAACCAAATCAACTAAAGAAAATAATTAACTTATCATGATGACAGATTCCAACTTCTGAAAAAAAAACTTCGGAACCTCTACTAGCTTTCTTAAAAATTATTATTTATATTTAGTTATGTAATTATTTTAATTTATTTTATAAAAATGAATTATTAAAATATAAATATCAACGTCTATTTTATGACTTAGCAATAGCTAATCAGTGGAGGAACTTTTTCTTTTCTCCCTAAAAAACTCTTTCTTTCTCTCTTTTTCAAATTTTATCGAGAAGAAATTCTACTAAACACTTATAGAGACAATGGTTCAAGAGCAGGAGAACTCCGTAGGATATATTAACAATTAAAATATACAAAAATAGGAAATGTTCACAGTTTCCTGAAGCTGATTTTTGTAGTGTGATTAGAGCAGTCTTATTGATGGACTCTTATAAGAATTTCTCTACAAAATATATAACAAAAAGGTTTAAATAGGAGAGATGATATTTAAAACATTACAATCATATCTTGCAGGCGATACTTCAAAATACTTTCACTCAAGTTTAAAAACCCACACAAAACCACTTGTCATCTTCTGAGTGATACTTTTTTTCTAAAAACAGTTAACGCATAATTATATAAATAGTTTTTCTTAAAATACTGATATATTATTATCTAGATACCCAATTTAAAAACTTTACCACTAATAATGTTCTTAGAGGAAGTATAAGAAGGAGTCTCTCATACTAAAAACAATGAAATTTAACTTTAATGACAAAACTAATAATATGTAGAAATATCAATATAAAATATTAAGAAATTGAATGGGAGAGACTTACCGGTAATTTACTGGTGCTCTTACGATATTCTCTATATACTACTATTACTGTGACTTGTTTTTGTGTGCTGCTGATTTTGATATTTGAAAAAATTAAACTTTAATTAGGCAATTATGTTTTGATAAAATATTAATATTTTTTGTATTTATATGCTCATGTGGCGATGTTAAACGATGGAGATCCTCTAAAGTTATTATGCACACTGTCCACGATATATGTAGCAATACATGAATTTTAGATAATATGCAAATGAATTATTGTTCCTTTTGTCATGCATTATAACCTGAGCGGTGACTCGGAGACAACGACACAATATATATTTAACTGGGATGGTCTTAGGATTTATGTCAAATAATCAAACAGTGCGTACATAATTTACAAATTAACAATCTTACTGTTTGGGCTTAGTAATCTACCATCTTGGAAACAAAGAAATAACCTGATTCACAATCAGACTTCTATTACTGCCTTCTATATTTTCATGGTATTGACAGGGAGGTTCCGGGTTCGTAATGCAATTAAGGCGAGAAGACACAGAAAACACTTCTCTTCTCTCATGTTCATTTGGTTGCGATAAACTTTGCTGTTGCAAGTTCTGTTTTAATTATTTTTTTGCTCCACCTTGTTTTTCCTTTTTTCGCCGAGGTGCTGCAGATTTAAGGTTTCTGCTTTTGTAAAAACCTTCTTATCATGATATTTACAATTTAGCAAAAAAAAAAAGAGCTTAAGATAAAAAAAAAACGTAGTGTTGAGCTTAGAAGCCAAGTTTCAAAAAAAAAAGAGCTCAGCAGCCTAATTCCTAAATGAAATCTTTTGAAGTTTTGATTATCTTCCGATGTATCGTGTATGGACTCTATCCTCTCCAAAGGCCCGTATTTTAATGTCGTCATCCTACTACGCGAAAGTGAAAGATTACGCGGGCCATGAAATTCACTAGCCTGCCGACGCCAAGTCACTCTTTATCTATTACTAGTACAGTATGTTTTTGTGCAGATGTAAATCAAGTTCTTTTAAAAAGGAAAAAAAAAATATGAATCTAAAAAGCGTAGTTTACCAGATCAGAGTAAATTACTTCTCGGTCGCGGGTGTGACATTGGAAGTCATATTTGTCTATTTAAGACTATTAGATCACATTAAATTTCCATCAATAACATTTGCGAGTTACAAAGCAGACACCACTATATTGTATGTAACGCAATATGCAATTTTTTTGCATGCAACAACTACAAGTTCTATCAGCAATCGGACCAATGTTAATAAACAAATTAATACCGCCCATTGAATTCAAATATGGTCCACTCCAGTGTTGTTGGATCTAAGACAGCTTCTTTGGTTCCGACAGAGTTTCTTGCGCTAGAGACAATGTTGCCACCGGAGCACGACACTTGTTTTCACATTATAGTTAAGTAAACAATTTACAAGCGTTACTAAAATACTACTCTGATTATGTGGATTAACACTAGTTGTTATCATGTCATGTGCTTAAAGTTTGCTCCATGTTTGTAATTTTGTACGAAAATACAGTTCGGAAAAATAATGTTTATACAAGCGGACGATGGGGAACCACGTGAATTATCAGTTTTAGTACGGTTTTCTCTTTATTATAATCGTGAATTTTATATAAACTAATACTACTAGAATCTTTACTTAGTATCGTAATCATCATAAAGTAGATAACGCTTTATTTTTCTTGGTATGTTTAGTATCTTTGATTATTAAACTTTACAGTAGTCGACAATGTTTCACAAAGAAAATGGATAAATTAAGGAATTTGCTGGTAAGCAAAACGATGTTACTATAGATATACTGAATCAAATTACAACTACTAGTTTTATCTTGTATAGATATCGACAAATTCTAACAACCGATTTTGCGATTGTTCACACAGTACTCGGCTTCAAATATACTGTATATTGAGTTATTACTACACAATATTCTGTAGTATTGTTCTAAAGTGATAGTGACAACGACTGTCATTTGTATTAACTGTGAGATTAGTTGTACTGTAAATATAAAATAAATGCTGGAAATCTGACTTCTTACCGGTATTTTGTGGGTAGTAAGGTAGGAGCGGTGGGGTTAGTTAACTTTGATGTTCTAACTGAGACACAGTTATTCTTTATCTGATAATTTTGAAATTTAGCCAAATCAGTCCAAAAAAGTATTCCATGGGTATACGATATCGAGTATTTTTATATCATATCTTGGATTGGATATGTATGATAAGCTGTCCATCCCTGCACCACTTGTAATCTCAAGATACTCTTGCTGGACAAGTTTATAGTTAGTGATAATCAGTCCCTGGGATAGTCAGAATACAATAGGATAACTATGCTATATGCTGATTAGTTGGTAGATGAACTTTTGGTTGATTAAAGAAAACAAAAACGTATGGAATCTTTCTACCCACTTTATCCATCTGTTACGTAAAGCACGGAGAGAGTTGTAAGTGCGGGAAACAAGGAAGGCAAATGTTGGGATAAACATGACATTTAATTCATTTAATCATTTTGCTTTAATGATAATTAACTTGGACTAGTTTATCTAAAATAACAATAGTACTACATAAGTAGTATTATATAAGTAGAAGGACAAATAAATCGCAAGTCCAACTCAAAAGCATATATAACTGATATGAGGAAAGGAATCTATCCCGTGCCATATGCGCATATTCTTTCACATTTGATAATAAATTTTCTCTCTGTTTTAACATTTTTCCTATTTATGTATACCTCTATGAGTATAGGAAATAGACCCTAATTAACGACTCTATGATTTTTATCGTAACTGTCAAACTAGAGTTTGACATTGGTCTTTGGGTTTAAATCACTATTTGTCTCCAATCCGAAAAGTAAACAAACCTACGCAAACTCCAAATCTGATCCATATATATCTGTTTTAAGTTTTAAAGGAGCCATACATTACACATGCCATAGAACTATAACTTAAACGTGACACATCTATCCTCTTAAAGTTTTATATAAGACGTGATCTTTAGCTTAATGGTTAATACTCAGTATAAACGTACAATATACAAACTGAAGTTGGCGCATGTAGCTAGCTCTTCATTCCTTTGTATGTGTTCTTTAGTTATGTTTTATATATATTCAACTTCAGTTTTAGTGTGGCAGTAATATGCAGAAAGAATGTCGTTATCCAATGCGATTAACGAAAAACTTTACAGTAATAATAAGCATAGATAAGAACGGACTGAAATTTTTTTGGTTTCCATATAAAGGTATTTCTCATACCGTTTCGTATTCATTGTCTATTACTAAAATAATAAGTGTGTATATGAAAGTAAAGTTAATAATTGTATTAGCTATATGATAGGAAACTTTTGAAATAAAAAGATGGAAAAGCAAGAGAGCCTTTTTTCAAAAAAAAAAGAAAAAGCAAGAGAGCAATTTTTTCACCAACCATGTGTTCTTTTCCACATAAATAAAATAAATAGATGTAATATAACATATTTAAAAAAAAAAAAATCAGTATAAATCAATAACTAATTCAATTATGTTGAAAAACAAATTAAAGAAAAAAATGCAAAGGGTAAGTCAAAGAGAGAGGCCCGGAGAGAAGGAGCGAAGGTGAGAGAACACGTGGCAGAAGGAAAGTCGTGGCCCAAAGAAAAAGGAGTATAGGGGAGACGACACGTAAGCAAAATAGAAAGCATCAGCCATGTGACCTCTTAACTTTCCATCATTCATTCACTTGCGTGCAACTTGTCTTTGTCACCCACTTTCCTTCCTTCCGTCAATATATTCTTACTTAATTAACATTCAAATATCAGTATTATCTATTTTGTGTAAATGGGAAACCCTACCAGGCTACCACTCATCAATTTTCAGACAACAACGAGATTTAAATATCGCGACCTTCTTGTTAGTCATATCTCTTAGTTGATCTCGTGTGTTCATCATCCCTGCATCCATACAGTAGTATTATGTTCATGTACAAAAAACACTCAAGTCCATATATAAATTTACACTGTGTACGTCAAATTTGAGAATACGACATTATCACTTACGTGAGACAAAATGATGGCCCGACAGTGTGCCCACTGTTGTATATCTAAAGGTTTGTACACCTGACACAAAAAACTTTAACATATGTGAGTTGTATGATGTGTCTTCCTCCAATTGTGGGATAGCAATGGGGAGGGGGCATATAACCAAAAGAATCACTGTCGGTTTCATGTTCTAATTGGTTGAAGGAAAATCAAACTTAAATTCCCCGAAATTTCTGACATAAACTATATCCATAATATTAAAAAGACGTTGTTGTAAAGATATCGAGACAGTATTTATATGGTATAACTCGCATAGTCGCATGTTTAATCTCTTACATTTACATTATTAAAGTCGTTTCTAGAAAATGAATACTGAGTTACGTGAAACATTTTGACACATTTATCCTAATTATTGTTGTCTCTTTTCTTGTGATCGAACCTGCAACGAAAGTACAGTAGATGAGTTTTATCATCGTCCTCATTTGAATACCACGTAAACCTCACGTGCAGAGCCGTTACTCAATGTCGGAATACATTTTTTTCTTCCTATGTGAACTATTCATTTTTTTCCTAATTATTTATGTTCTTATGATTCTTGTTCGTTTCCTAGTCCTTACCGCATCATACACCTAAAAAAACATGTACATATAACATTTTATTATATTGTTACCAAGTGTCATTTTTTTCTATAATGATGCGAGACTACTATTCCTTCAATCATGTCAATTATATATTTCTCCAACATATCATGTCTAGTTTATCCTATCGTAGATGTTAAATGGTTCCTCATATTTTTTCTTTCGTGAAACATATAAATGGATTTAAATCTTTTGAGGTAACATGATTCTTTGATTCATTTCATTGTCGTGTATACATGTCACCTGCGTTTTTTTTTTCTGCATTACAAGTATGACTATCATTTTTTTATTAACAAAGCGAGTAAAATCACAACCGAAGAAAACAATTCCGTTATCCTGATAAAATGAAGAGTTCTTGTTGATTCGCATAAACGCAAAGTAGGTCATGTTCAGTTGATCGAGGAGTGGAATAAATAACACTATTGGTGAAGAGAAATAGAGAACGATGCTTCAAGAAAATAAAAAATAAAACAAAAGAGAAATCAAGAAGATTCGTGGTTATAGTCAAGAGAAATCAATAGGGTAAACGAAAAAAAAAGAAGGAGCACATGGCTTTTCAAATGGAAATGAGTGGTCTCGAGCTCCGAAAAACAAAGAAAAGAACCCTATAAAATTGACTAATTAACAGTATAAACTAATATAAACCCCTACCAAGGACATAGACAGTTTGCATATAAAATTTGTAGGCACATGAAATTAAATTTAACAACATTAATATCCAATAGTTATCCACATTTGATCGGATCACTTGTTTACCTACTCCTGAATTTAGTCTCCTTCGGGATCCACACCACGTCTCTTGTCCACCATAGTCAGCTACTTCATTCATATATAGTTTACTATTATCAATCAAAGGCTTTTTATGATGAAATGCTGCAATCCTTTTTTTATTATATCTAACACGAAGCTCTTTTTTCTCATTAACCAAAATACATTTTTCCTATGAAACTCAGTGATAATTAAATGTTGAATATGATTAAAGACACTTTTGGAAACGTTGCAACAAACATATGTGTATATAATCTGATAATTGAGTTTTTTTGTTCTTACCAATTGAATAAGCTACAACAAACTGCTTTTCAGATATGGATCTAAGAATATCTCTGTAACTGAACATGTATAAATGTAGTTTTCAACATACATATATGTATATAATCTGATAACTGCACATAAATTTTCAAAGGTGTATATCATACTCACACAATCATTTCAAATTCAATGTATTGTCCTCTACCAAAATAAAGATAAAAATATCAGATGGCATAAGTGTAAATAAAGGGCAAGAGAACCCAAGAATAAGGTCACAATCTTCCAGCTTATAAAAGGCATCTCATAGGACTCAACCTCACCAAAATCATATCCTATTGTAGACTCTCCTTCAAACATAGTCAGATAAAAAAACATAAACTCTTGTCTGAAAAGGCAAAGAGAGGGAGAAAATAATGGATCAAACAGTGCTAGACTCTCAAGTGTACCCATACACGAACCATACCCATAGCCACCAGTGCATCATCGTTAACCAGATCAATGGATCATCATCGAATCCGGTTAAGCGGAGGAGGAAGAGGAGGAGCAGAGGGTCGTCATCGGCTACCAACGAGGATGACGTGGCGACGATCGGAGCGATATTGAGGAAGAGGAAGTTGACCGATGAGCAAATGAACATGCTGGAATATAGCTTCGAGAACGAGCACAAGCTTGAGTCAGGGAGGAAAGAGAAGATCGCCAGAGAGTTAAATCTTGATCCGAGACAGGTGGCTGTTTGGTTCCAAAACCGCCGTGCACGGTGGAAGAACAAGAAACTCGAAGAAGAGTACGCCAAACTCAAGAGCGAACACGACACCGTCGTACTCGGCCAATGTCACCTCGAGTCTCAGGTATACATTTTTATATTCATCACTATAAAACAGAGAAACTGTTTATCAACATGAGTAGCCCGTTCTGGACAATATTGTAAAATAGACTTATTGACCCATGTAAAATATATGCTGACTCTAAAACTGATCCTGGTAAACATTTCGGCTGGCTCCGCCATTGGTTCTGGATATTCTTGAATTATGTAATATAGTTAGTATTCATAACTATATATATATATATATATCATAAGTGGTTATTGGTTAATTAGTTTGTTGAATATTTATAGCCACTAAGAGTATTTAAATCCGGTAGGCTTAGGACTTGAGACCAAGGGGAGGGGTCTAGCCAACATTTGAGAAAGGGCCAAAACACAATAATCTTTTATCAATTAAATTATGTTTTACACCGTATGTCGTTTGTTACAAAAATTAAAATTGTACATGTCTCAGGCTTTACTTCTTCACCTAATGGCTGCAACTGGCGTTAATTATATGTATATAATTTATTTTTGCAGGTACTAAAACTGACAGAACAGCTGACTGAAGCTCAAAACGAAATTCGAAAGCTTTCAGAACGACTTGTCCAAGAGACGTCAACAAACAGTTCAAGTTCATCGCTTTCTGTTGAGGCCAACTACGCACCCATTGAGTTCGAGTTTGACCCGGATACAAACTACAACCTTCCATTTTACATGATGGATAATAATTATCTACAAAACATGGGTTATTGGGATGGCTTGTATGTGTAATTTTAAAACTAAATATTTGGAGTCTTATGTATGAAAAGCATGTTCTTATTTGATGTAGAAATAGATGTTGGCCAAGCGGATGTAAATGTGGTGTTATTTAAGTATTTCGTTCAATATATAACTTGGGTTTTCAGTTTTTGCCCTTTTCCTCTAGTTTCATCATATAAAAGTATGAAGTAATATCAATGCTTCATACACATAATTAAGAGATAAGTCCGTACTCTTGATTAGAAAAAAAAAAAAAAATTAAGAGATAAGTCCGTACAAACTATTTACAGAAAACTATCTTTTGTTATAAATATCAGATATACAATTGAATATATAGTTACCAAATTTGTTTGATATCTAACTAAAACATAAATTTTTAAGCTCACAACTTATACGTATTCCATTTCTACATTACATGAATTTTTTCTTCTCTTCAACTTTATTCAAAATGGAGAAGTAGATACGATATTATTGTATGATCTATAACAAATCAATTTATCAAATAAAACATGTTCATATTCCAACTAATCTTCATCTACAATAATTTTATTTTAGTCAACAATCTTCGTTTATAAATTGGGTATAACACGGATATTACAAATAAAATTAATTGTGTGTTATTTAAGTCAAGACTTTAAAGTTTCCTATTTTCCCTCCCGTTCCCATTTTGGAAATAAACAAAATTTAAGAAAAGGTCCCCAATTTGACAGGAGTTACAGAAACGCCCCAAAACATTTCGTGTATATATTCATAAGGAGCGTCACGCTTACTCAACTCCTCACCCTCGTCTGTGTCGCTCACTTTGAGAATGAGAACGAGAGCTCGTGGGTACCAAATAGCTCCTTCGTCGACGGAGGAACGAACAGATATCACGGCGGAGGAAACGCTTCATCCGAATTATCCATTTCTCATGTCCTTACACGGTCTCAAGTCCTTTGATTCCCGCGAAGACGAAGACTCACTCTCAGACCTCGATTCCGAAGATCAGTTCCCTTTCACCATCAACACGGACTTGCTTTTAGATGCCAAAGACGTTCATATAGGGGAACTGATCGGCGTAGGTTCTTCTTCAAAAGTCTACAGAGGATTGTGCGTTTCTTCTTCTTTCCAAAAAAAACTTTTAAAAGTTTGTATTTTTGGTTATGGGTTTTCATCAAAATGCGATTTTTTTTTTTGTTATCCTGCTTAATCTTTTTCTATGGATTTTTGAGATTGTTGAACTGTTCAGGGTTTTATTAGCCAATTGAAACTAGCTGCAGTTTGAATTTTTGGTTGCAACTTGAAAAACGTGGGATCTTTAGGTATTGCCTAGTGTTTCTTGTGTGATTTATGAGGGAAACGTGTAAGGCACAAGGGGTTTTGTTACATAGTATTGGATAAAATATATCAATGGTATGTGTTTTGTAGTCTAAGCTTTAGTGTTTCAAGTTTCTAATAGATACCAACGAATATGCTATTAGTTTCAGTGTAAATGTTACAGAGATACTATTAATTACAATCTCAATCAGTAAGTTCTTCACGAAGTGTTTAGTTTATTGATGTTTTTCTTTTAATAGGAATGTACTGTTGTGTGATATTGTTAGCTATTAACTGAATTAACATAATTGGGTTGAAGAACATTTCTGAATGCATGATTGGTTATAGGTTGAGGAAAGTGAACCCGGTCTCGGTGAAGATATTCCAGCCTGAAAGAGCATCTTCTGTTACCATTGAGCAGAAGAAGAAGTTTCAAAGGGAGGTTCTGTTGCTCTCCAAGATTCAACATGAAAATATTGTCCAGGTAATTATGTTAGCCTTTATCCCGTCTGTTGTTTGGTAATGTATTGTCAGCTGAGATCTTTTTTTCTTTTTCTTTTGATGACAGTTTATTGGGGCCTGCATAGAACCGAAGCTGATGATAATTACTGAGCTCATGGAAGGCAATACTCTTCACAAGTTTCTGTTGACTACTCGTCCAAGCCCTCTTGATCTCAAGCTCTCCATTAGCTTTGCCTTGGATATCTCCCGTGGAATGGAGTTCTTGAATGCAAATGGCATCATTCACCGTGATTTGAAACCTAGTAATAAACGATTCATTTTTAGTTTTAAACATTCACCACCACAAGAGAGGAATGTAGATTTGTGGATTTGAACAAGTTTGGTGCTTATTCTGCAGGGAATATGCTGTTAACAAAGGATCAGAAGCATGTAAAGCTGGCTGATTTTGGACTTGCTAGAGAGGAAACTAAAGGTTTCATGACATGTGAAGCTGGTACTTATAGATGGATGGCTCCTGAGGTAATTTTATTTTTCAATCTTTGCATTGATAATCACAACGATGTTTGATTTATTTTTTATTTCTTTGTTGTGACTCTTTCAAAACATTAAATTGTATTTTTCAATCTGGTATCACAAAAGATGTTTGATTCTTTTTCACAGTTATTCAGCTACGAGGCGCTTCAGAATGGGGAAAAGAAGAACTATGATCATAAGGTGGATGTTTACAGTTTCGCTATTGTCTTTTGGGAGTTGCTTACCAACAAAACCCCATTCAAAGGAAAGAACAACATCTTTGTTGCTTATGCTGCCAGTAAAGTAAGCAACCAAGCCCAACATCTTTCCTTTTTAACCTCAAAAACATTCACTTGAATCACCAATGACATTTGATAATCTCTTACTTTCTTTCAGAATCAGAGACCAAGTCTGGATAATCTTCCGAAAGAAGTTGGTTGCATCCTTGAAGCATGCTGGGCAGCTGATCCTAAAGCTCGTCCTGAGTTCAAAGAGATTACAGTTTCACTAGAAAAATTGCTTAGAACCTTATGTTCAGATGATGATGCTTCACCAAATGTAGCTACCGAGGATCCAACAAGCAAGCTGGTTCAGGAACAGGGGATGACCACGAAGAAGAAAAAGAAGAGAAATAAAGTGGTGAACATGATGGTGGTTCCGTTACTTCAGATGTTCAGAAAGTGTGTGTCCAAGTGATGAAAGCAGGAAGGAACACTCTCTTATACGCGACAATACAAACTTGATCATAGGGTAAAATGAATTTTTCATTTTTTTGTTGTTTATGCTTTAGCTGCTAGAAGCTTTATGTAATAAGCTACAACACTACAAGCTTTCACTATAATAAGATTACTAAAATTTGATACAATACTTAAAAAAACCTAATAACACTGCTACACTGCTCTTCTACTATAATGTCTCTCTTAGGAACTTCTTCTACCAATGTCTTTGCCTGATAGCTCCTCACTTCCAAACACATCCATTCCACCGCCACCTCCCCACAGAGAAGAAGACAACCCACCAGCACCACCACCCTGATTATTATTACCAACAGCTCTTCCCAATCCGAGAAAGTCAAGTGTTGTCTGCTTGGGATCAAACACGGAAGAGTTCCCCATCATTAGCTCTTTCAAACCCGTTCCGCTACTACAAGGCAGTCCAAGGCCAAGACCAAACCCAGCATCGCGACCGCTGAGTTCCATAGGTGAAGAGGTAGTTGACACTATGCCTAACCCGCGAAGCAACGAACCACCTGAACCCGTGGAGCCCATTTGGGCAGCTTTTTGGAGCAATGCGGTTGCTGAGATCGCTGGTTGAGGAGGAGGAGGAAGACTCATAGGGGTTAGAAAATGTGGTGGTGGTGGATCTTGTAATGTTGCTCCAAATAAACAAGGACTCGTCGTGGAGAGACAGAGAGATATGGGTTCCAAGGAGGAAGATGGTGGGAATAGACTTGGGGAAGGAGTTGATGAAGCATATAAACTAGGCGAAGCTGTCGATGATGATGATGCAAACAAGCCTGCGTACACGCTCTTGTTGTTGTTACTATGATCATTGCTCCCATTCAAACCGATCGTCCTCGGAGCTTCCTCCATAATGACTTCAAGAGTGTTGTTTTCTGGAGATTCTGCCAACAGAGAAAGAATTTGATGATGCGTCATTAACATAATCTTTTGAGAGCTAATAAAAAATATAACGGCGCTACAGACAAAACCCAACTAAACTCCAAAGATCATCTTGAAGTTATTGCTAGCGACAAAAGTTGTTGTTGTTCCCCATTTTCACATCAAGCAGAGAGTTTTGTAGTATTATGTACCTGAAGAATCTTGAATCGGCAAAACCGAGGAGGATGCTATATTAGCAGGCTCATGCTCAGGCTCGGTCTCTGTCTCAACAGAAACAGCTGGTGCCGGAACTAGAGCAACCGACGGAGGAGAATCAACAACGACTGGAGATTTGAGCTCAGGTTCCGGGAGATTCTTCCTTGAGACTATTTCAGGAGGATAAAGCTTCTTGCTTTGAGTATGATTCTTGGCACTCTCCTCAGCCAACACATCACAGAAAGCTCTGTGCGTTATGAAACTATCTCTCCTGCAACACAAAACCCAATCATAATATTCAGACAATAAAAAGAAAAAGATCAAAACTTTATTTGGAGTTTTGTAAGAAAAACGAACCTAGAAAACAGAGTTCCACAATCGCATCTATACTCCTTAGTACCGCAAATCTTGGAGTGAGCTTTCCAATCCGATTGAACAGCATAACTCTTGGAGCATTTCTCGCACTTATACTTCTTCTCCCCGTGTTTCCGACAAAAGTGTTTCTTGATTCCAGTGAGATCACCAAGAGCACGTGACGGGTCGTGATGAACACATCCGGAGACAGGACAGACATAGACTTTCTTCTTCACTTCCTTGCTCGATCTCTGACGAAGCTTCCACGGTAAGTTGTGTCCACGACGGTGAAGCTGGAGGTTCTGGTCTCGTTGAAACCCTTTGCTGCAGATTTCGCAGACGAATCTGTTTGTCGCCATGAGAGTTTTGGGTGATAAAGCTATCACCTCCGAGTCTGGATCTGAAGTTTAATTAAACCCAAAATTAAAATTAGTGAATCAGTTCGAAATTAGAGAAAAGTTTGGATTTTTAAATAAGTACCAGGCATTCCGGGGAGGTTCCGTTTCTTCTTCCCGGCGGACTTCGGAGGTGGGTTTTGGTTTCCGGTGGAGGAGACGCTCGCATCGCCGGAAACCGTGGAGGAATCATCTAGTTCGACCGGCATGTCGAAAAGACCTTGTTCTTTCTCTCTCCTCCTACTCTGTTTATGTTTACTCTCTCTCTCTCTAGTCTCTTTCTTTCTTGAGCTACCAGTCAATCAGCTTTTCTGTTCCTTCTTCGATTTTATTTTGAGAACGGTGTAAAAAAACATTGAGTAAATTTAACTTTTCACCTTTTGGTTAAAAAAAGAAAAGTCATAAACGAGTGCGTGTGTACTGAATAAAATGGCATGTGAAATTTACGCAGTGCCCAATGAATGCATTATCAGTTTTTTTTTTTTTTTTGTATTTTTCTATTGTACATGTTACGTAATCAACTGGCCATGTATTTAGTTCTGTGGATGTGACCTCATTTTCTGTCTTTTTCGGTGATTGTGTGAAAGATCGGATCAGTTTGCTAATCGTTATTCATATTTATATATGGATTATAAAGAATTCAACTGAAAAAATAAAAAGTAATTAGATTTTACTTTATAGATTTATGATGAAGATGATTTTTTTTTCTTTTTGAAACTAATGTTTTTCTTTTTATCATCTAAAAATATATTAAAACTGGTAAAATGCAGTTGAATACACAAGTTGGTAAAAACATTTCTTCAGGAGCTAAACTTCGGTAAATATCAAAAAAAAATTCAAAGCCAAAAGAGACTTATGGTAAGGAATAGGGAGAATTGGAAAAATGAGACACTTTGAATTTTTGTTTGTCAGAATAGGATTTTTCATTTTTTTGGCCTTTTGTGGACATGTTTTACCCTTCATTAATAGAAAAAATAGTAAACTGAGTTTTAAAAATGTAAAAAAATATGAAAATTGTTGTAAACTTAAGTATGATAATATATATGAATAATTTAAAAAAAAAAAAAAAATTAGAATCAAATTTTATATAGTCTTCTACCTACAGTTAGAATATTCGTTCTGGTGATCTACGTAGTTTATAAAGCGGACTCTAAGTATTAAACATAAATATATCAAAGATATATATTGTAATCTAACATTTCTTATATATTCTGACCAAGATAAAACCAGTTACGTTATAATCTAGAGAGATGTCTTCGGTCTACCTACAGATATAAAACGATATATAGGCATTACTCAATGATATAGCTCGGCTATATTATTCTGCCTTTTACCTTATATGACGCTTCCAGGAGGAATATGATTCATACCTTCTATACGGTGTTCTGCGTAGGTAGTATACGTATTCTAGGTAAATCGTAAAAGTATGGAAACTTCCATATTCGGTTTAAGAAGTTTAATAAATCTAAACTAAATCTTTCAAAAAAATATTTTCTCCAAATATCATGATCTTCTCATCTCCCCACAATCCTTGAATTAATTAAAATTCGAACAAAATAAAAATTGCTAACCTGTCGTTCGAACCCATGACCCATGACAACTTTACGAGGCTTTTAACCAATATGACACAATGACTTTTGTTAATTTTGACCCGGAATTTAAATATAATTATTGATTAAAATATGTTTGTATTTCTTGTTAAGAATTTTGATTTGCGTAATATCAACATTATTAAGAAGTTTGGTGGAACTGTATATCATACACACATGAAAGTTTTGGAATATTTACTGGGTCTAAATCGCATAATTAAAAATTTTCTAGTTAATTTGAAGAGAAATACGTACGAACAGAAAGTTATAAAACAAATCCGTGATTAGTCAAAATTTGGAGGACCTGTCTTGCAAAATTACACAAACAGCCATTGTTATTCTTCGCGAGCATTCCTTCAATCTGCGACGGTTAGGACTGATTTCGACGTAGCAGAGACAGTGGAATGAACCTGAGAGCACGATGAGATTGGAGCTTTGGGATAGGAAATAGAGGAGTGACATCGCGAATTGACGTCGCGGAGGAAGGCCTGATCGCAGCGATTGGAACAGCCACCAAACATATCGTACAGCCACCAAAATCAGTAGAGCGTGGAACTTTTGTTACCCTTTAGACAGTTATGTATCAGGCTACCAGCCTTCTAGTACTGAAGATGATTACCCATAAGCTTCCATGTTATATTAACATAAGAAACCCATAAACTCAAGGCAATAACTAACCTTCAACGATTTCTTGATGGAAATATAAGTTTTGATGCAGATTAAAGTTATCGAGCCCCTTGAAGAAGACACAAAGAACAGATATGATGGAAGAAGAAATTGCCATTGAAATAGAAAGGAGAAGATGGGTGGAGAAGACGACAAAAAGGAGTGGATTTTTTTAGGTTTACCGTGTTTTATTTATTTTACCTTGTTACTTAATAAAATTGTATTAAAAAGGCAATTAACAAATAATATATATTTTAATTAAATTTAATTTAGATTAATTTAAGGGTATAATCGTATTAACAATAATTAAAATCCTAATGAGACAACAAATTAAGATAAAGTCTTAGGAGGACAAACCCAAGTTCTAAGTGTCCTATTTTTCTAATTTTTCCTAAGGAATAAGGATGATAAAACAGGTAAAAGAAGACTATAATATAAAGAAAAAATGACTGTCGTTGTCTTGGGCCGAAGAGAAAGGAGGCATTACCGTCCCGTTGTCGGACGCAGCCTCAGTAAAGATAATTTCCATTTTCGTTGTTATTGAACGAATAACCAACTCCGCAGAGTCAAAATTAAACACACCAATAAATTTTGACCGTGGATTTTGTCGTGTAGCGAAATGTGTAATCGCGTTTTGTTTTGTTCTTTCTAGTTTCTTTTTCCTGATTAAAGAAACTGTATACCCCCAACTAATGCAACGTTTGTCTGATTGTATTGACTTTTGACGTTTTGGTATTATTCGTTCAGCTTTTGTTTTAACGTTTTCATGCCTTGTAGCCTTGTAGGCGTTTAATATGCTCAGATGCTGCCGTGTGGTTCTGTATATCTGAATTACATCCGTTGGATAAACAGGACGGCGACACGTGGAAGAAAAAAACACAGACCAGCTTGGTTTTCTGCGTACTACCGCCAAACCACCTCTTCATAATTTTTTGAGCTTGTAGTTAAAGTAACAATATCTGATTGAGCCGAATGATTTGTATTGTCGGGCTTTTAGTGGGTCTTGAATGGATTATACAATTTTATCTGAGTTCGGCCCATATCGCCAACAATATTTTAAAAGGGACTAGCAAAATAACGAAAACCCAAACTATATTTTACAATTAAGCCTTGGCTAGTTTTAAATCACAAGCGAACCCAAATCTCCTTCTTCCTCTCGGAAAACCCTAGCTGAGCTCCGATCGCACTCCGCCATGGGGGACATGAACGATCCTTTCATGCGTAACCAAGCCGTCCAGGCTCGCCCTAAGGTTCAGAACCGATCCAATGTTCTTCAGCTCAAGCTGGTTCGTCTCTCTTTTCTCCGATTTATTCCCTACGATTCATACCTCTTGTTTTGCTTAGCTGCGAATTTGATTGTTCTGTTTCGTTATAGCCTTTGTCGATTGAATAATCAGCTCATCCAATGCTTAATTTCTTATGAATTATTGCGAGATTTATTGATATTTTTACTATTGCGGTTCAGAAGCTAGTAACGTTAGATCGATTAGGTTTAAAATCTTGGTTAATTAGAGTTTTTAAAAGCTCTGAAGCATGTTTAATTAGGATTTAATCTTTGATATGATGATCTGTTGATGTTAATTTTGCAGATGGGTCAAAGTCACCCGACTGGCTTAACACCCAATCTCTTGAAGCTCTTTGAGCCCCGACCTCCTTTGGAGTTCTTGCCACCTCCTGAGAAGAGAAAATGCCCTTCCTATACAGGTTTTACAACTTAAGCTTCTTTCTGAGTTTCTTTTACTGGCTTTGGATTTAATTCTTTTATATCTGTCTGGTGTATTTATTTTAGGAATGGCTGAATATGTAAGTCGATTTGCTAAACCTGGAGATCCAGAGTATGCTCCACCCAAGCCCGAAGTTGAAACACCTGTATGTTTCATCATCTCAACCTATCTCTCTATTATGCTAGGCTCAGTGACATTTTTATATGGTCTTTTATTTTTTTGTTTTATTTGGACTACTAGGCTCAAAAAAGGGAGAGGATTCATAAATCACGACTTGAGAAAGGTGTTGAAAAGGCTGCTGAGGATCTACAGAAATGTAAACTTTCTCACCTGTATGATTATATAACAAGATTTTGTTTTGGTGACTTGGAAGTTACAATTTGATATTTGTTGTCTGCTAGATGATCCGAATAATGATCCCAATGCTTCTGGAGATCCCTACAAGACACTGTTTGTTGCCCGACTTGTAAGTTACGCTGCTTTGTTGATATCACATTAGGGACAGGTGTCTGTTTGTGGTACTTGACTTTATGTTTCTCTTGTCTTTTTCAGAACTACGAGACCTCTGAGAGTAAGATTAAAAGGGAGTTTGAGGCTTATGGTCCAATTAAGCAGGTATGTATCTCTGAGCGTTCCCTAACAGGTTCGGTAAGAAGTCATCATGTTCTCTTTGCAGTATGTTATGTTTCTACGTCCACTAGTCTATAAGGTTTTTGATTTCTTACAAAAGACTTTTCATCTGAGACCAGAAGTTGAGCTTTTTCTAAAAAGCCATCTTTTGCCTTCTTTTACTTTGATAAAGCCACTGTGCCTTTTTCTCATAACTAGCCAAAATAAGTAAGTAGTAATAGATATATCACGGTCAGTAGTTGTAATTTCACAAATTTTTCTGCTCCATGGTGATTGGTTGAGATGTTTCATGGCAAGTCAACAATAGGAACAGGTATAGATCAGGTAACTTTTACATTTGAGCTGTCTTTTCCGACGATATATATTCCTTTTACCATGATACCGAGAGTGTACGCTCACTGGTTTCATAGTCTCTGAGGTATATTTTCTGGTAATCCTTCATGGTAAGCCATTAAGAAATACTCTGTCCCCATCATTCCCTATCTATTTGGTTCCTAAGAATTCATCCTGCATTGGAAATTCGGGCAGTGAATGTAAGATCTTAAAACAGTAGTCGTGAGTATACCAACCCTTCTCTATTTTTCGTATTTTAAACAAATATACTAAAACTTCTGTGTTCTGGCTTGAAAGGCTAGCAAAAGTATTATCCGCTCTATGAAGGTGATCTGGTAAACTAGTACATTATAACGTATGTGTATATCTAAATTTCATAAACGTTTTAAAACCCTGGTAAGGGGTCGTTAAACCTGCCATGGAATCCATTTTTCTGCCAATTCTTGATGTGGTGATGATGTTGGAAGCTTGTTAAGAAAAAAGGTTGCATGTGCTTGTTTGACATGTAACACATGTATCTGAAAGCTGGTTCAAGTTATCACAGAGTTTGTGATTCTTGATGTCTTTGTTTTGTCAACTCGTCAGGTTCATTTGGTGACTGATAAGGAAACCAATAAGCCCAAAGGATATGCCTTCATCGAGTACTTGAACACCCGTGACATGAAAGGTACGATAAATCTACTTGTAGTGTTGTTCTCTAATCCAAGATATTATTTTCTTTGCTGACAATGACATGCGACATTGGTGTTCTCTTATAGCGGCATATAAACAGGGTGATGGGAGGAAGATTGATGGTAGAAGGGTGTTGGTTGATGTGGAGAGAGGTAGGACAGTCCCGAACTGGCGTCCTCGTAGGCTTGGTGGTGGACTTGGTACAACCCGAGTTACCGGTGAGAAGACTGCTGGCGAGGAGGAGCAACAACAGCCCTCCCAAGCAAGAACGTCCCGCTCCGAGGAGCCTAAAGCCCGTGAAGACCGGTAAGATAATTCTTTCTTCACCAAAACCAACCCATGTATTGTCTTTCTTCTTACTGTCACTTTGCTGTGTCTGATTATGTTACGGGTGCAGTGAGAAATCTCGTGATAGGGGCAAAGAAAGGGAACGCGAGCTGTCTCACGAGCGGTCGCGTGAAAGGTCTCATGAGAGGTCCCGTGAAAGGTCTCGTGATAGGCCGAGAGAGAGTCACAGAGAGGATAAGCACCACAGAGACCGAGACCGAGGAAGAGACAGGGACAGAGATAGAGAGAGCAGACGTGACAGAGGAGATAGAGACCGTCGTAGTACTCGGGATCACGATAGGGAGAGGAGTAGGAAAAGGGAACGGGATTACGAGAGCGGAGAGTACGAAGAAGAAGGTGAGTATGAGAGAGGTGGGTCGAAGCAGAGGAGAGGAGAGTCAGAGGAAGGGCATGGGTACTACGAAGGGCGTAGTAGACGTTCAAGCCATTATGAGCGTGAGGAGGAACAAGGAGGAGGAGGTGAGCAAGACCGCTACGATGATCGTTATGGGAGAGTGGAGGAAGAGGAATACCGTTATGATGATCGTGAGTACAAGCGTTCAGAGCGTTCCAAGTCGCGTGACTATTAAACCCGATGGGCGACGACGTTATTTTCTTCCGTAGCAGCGATAAAACAATAAACTTGTTTGTGTGTTGTGATGAAACTTTTTGTCGGATTTCGTTATTGCGTTTCTTTTGATTTGGTCTGACAATTTGTTCAGCATTTTAAATCTTCTTAAACAAGAACCATTTCAGCGTTTTGATGTTAATTTATCAGAGCATAGAGGAAAATATCACCGCTGTTGCTCTCAGTCAAGGTCAAAAGAAGTAAATTCAGGGATTAGGCGGGAAACCTAGGGGTTAAAGTGTCATTTCAATTTTCCCGCGCCCGCATGCGCTTCGTCGAATTAATACAACAAAATAAATAAAAAATAAGCGAAAGTGTGTGTCCGGTGTGTATTTTCAATTTTTTTTCATTAAACCCTTGGTTTCGTTTGGAATTGCTGTCCAAAAGCGACGGAGACTGTTGGGTGATTTCTAACCGGAATTTCCATTATTCTCCGGCGATGGTTAGTCTACGCTCCGCTAAAACCACTCCGTAAGTCTCTCTCTCACCTTTTTTTTTTATTGTTTATGTCATTTCACTAATGTTTTTTTGGGGGATATTCCCTCTCTGCGTATGATTGATTGTTAGTGTTTAGTTTCCTAATTCAAAGGCATCGTTATCTCTTTTTGACTCTTTTTTAATCCGCTTGTTTTTAGGGTTCCGGTGATGGCCAGTGACGGTAAAACGGAGAAAGGTGCCTCTGCCGATTCCTCCTCCACTTCTGTTCTCAGTGAAGAGGTTTGTTCCGAGTTTTACTTGTTCTTGAAACTTTTTGCGTTTGCTTCTTCGATATTCTCGATTATGGTTTATGTTTTTAAATGTGTATTACTTTTCACTACCTGACGTGGCTCTCTTCTGACTCTTGAAGGAAAACTGTCTTGTAGAGAAAGAGATACTTGGAGACTCCTCCTCTCTTATCTCTGAGGCCATGGCTCAGGAAGAAGAGCTGCTTCTCAAACTTCGGGAAGATGAAGAGAAAGCTAAATGTGCTGAGATTGGTGAAGCTCCTGATCTTAATGATACACAGTTCACTAAACTCGATGAGCTCTTGACTCAGACCCAACTCTACTCTGAGTTTCTCCTTGAGAAAATGGAAGATATCACCAAAGTAAATCACCTCTCTTGCCTTTTTTTTTTGTCTATTGTTGGTTACAGAACGTGAGTTTTCTTAATTGAGTTAGCGTGCTTTGCTAGAATGGGATAGAAGGTGAGACTCAAAAAGTGGAGCCCGAGAAGAAAGGAGGTCGTGGACGCAAAAGAAAGGCTACTACTCAAGCCGCCAGTGTTAGTTCCACTTCATCTACTCTCATGATGGATTTATTTTTGTGGTTTTCTTACTTAGATGTTGGATGCTTTATTCAGATGAAGGCTAAGAAAGCTGTTGCTGCCATGATTTCAAGATCTAAAGAAGGTCATGAATCATCCAACTCAGATCTGACGGAGGAAGAAAGAGTCACGAAAGAGCAGAGTGAACTTGTTCCTCTTCTGACTGGTGGAAAGTTAAAGTCTTATCAGCTCAAAGGTGTCAAATGGCTTATATCCTTGTGGCAAAATGGTTTGAATGGAATTTTAGCTGATCAAATGGGACTTGGAAAGACTATTCAAACCATTGGTTTCCTGTCACACCTGAAAGGAAATGGTTTGGATGGTCCATATCTTGTAATTGCTCCACTCTCTACTCTTTCAAATTGGATGAATGAGATCGCTAGGTACTCTCTTGACCATTCGTGTTTATATACATGTCAAGCTTTGCGGTCGTTTTTATTTTTTCTTCTTCCCCATGTTGAATAGGTTCACGCCTTCTATAGATGCAATCATTTACCATGGAGATAAGAAAAAAAGGGATGAGCTCAGGAGGAAGCACATGCCCAAAACTGTTGGTCCGAAGTTCCCTATAGTCATCACTTCTTATGAGGTTGCTATGAATGATGCTAGAAAAAACCTGCGGCACTATCCATGGAAATATGTTGTGATTGATGAGGTAATTTTCCACAACGACAAGTGTCCTAGGCACATGAGTTTCTATCATCAAGATGGTCCTTCTAAGTTATTATTTTGTTCTTTCATCTTATAGGGCCACAGGTTGAAAAACCACCAATGTAAATTACTGAGGGAACTAAGACACATGAAGATGGAGAACAAACTTCTGTTGACTGGAACACCTCTGCAGAATAATTTGTCTGAGCTCTGGTCACTGTTGAATTTTATTCTGCCTGACATCTTTGCATCACATGACGAATTTGAATCCTGGTACAAACCTGGCCTTTTTCTACTTTTTTCCGTAGTTAGTATGTTGTCTTTTGTTTTTTTAATAGCAAACTGCTGCCATCCTTGTGACATTTATTTCTTAAGTATTTAGCTGATGATTTGAGGTACTTTATAGGTTTGATTTTTATGAAAAGAACAAAAGTGAAGCAAGTAAGGAAGAAGGAGAAGAGAAAAGAAAAGCTCAAGTAAGAACAATTATGTTTAATTTTAGTATATATTTCTTTGATTGTATATATAGTGAGAAGCGTACATTTTTTGTCTAGGTTGTTGCGAAACTTCATAATATACTACGACCTTTCATCCTCCGAAGAATGAAATGTGATGTTGAGCTCTTACTTCCGCGGAAAAAAGAGATCATTATTTATGCTACAATGACGGATCATCAGAAAAATTTCCAGGATCATCTTGTGAATCGCACGTTGGAGACACACCTTGGAGAGAATGCTCTCCCAGGTACTTTGTTTTCTGTGTGTTTTATGCTTTACAGTTTGCCTCTTCTGTATTGCTTTGTTCATCTCTTTGTAATTTCAGGTCAAGGCTGGAAGGGAAAGCTTAACAATCTGGTTATTCAACTTCGGAAGAACTGCAACCATCCTGACCTTCTTGCGGGGCAAATAGAGGGTTCATGTATGTCATTGTGCTTTCTTACAGACAAATGATTTTTTTTATCCTGTTTTACTGTTCTGTCTAATTGTTTTTTTTTCTTGACAGATTTCTACCCTCCTGTTGAAGATATTGTTGGACAGTGCGGCAAATTCCGCTTATTGGAGAGATTGCTTGTTCGGTTATTTGCCAAAAATCACAAAGTATGTTTCAGAAGCCCCCTGTTTCGTAGCTCATTTCCCATGAGACCTTCTCTGATATTTTTTTTTTCCTGATGAGCAGGTCCTAGTCTTCACCCAATGGACAAAAATCTTGGACATTATGGATTACTACTTCAGTGAGAAGGGGTTTGAGGTTTGCAGAATCGATGGCAATGTGAAACTGGACGAAAGGAGAAGACAGGTTTTTCTTTTTACTTAGACTGATTATGCATCTAAACGATATTCTTACTATATCATAACCACAAGGTCCCTCTCTCTCTGATTTTGCGTCTCTATTTCTCACCCTATCATAACCACATGGGCTCTCTATCTCTCTCTTTGTGTAATAGATTGACGAATTCAATGATGAGAAGAGCAGCTGTAGAATATTTCTTCTCAGTACCAGAGCTGGAGGGCTTGGAATTAATCTTACTGCTGCTGATACATGCATCCTCTACGACAGCGACTGGGTAATCGAAATTAGTCATTTTCCTAAGAAGTTCTTCCTTGGTCTTGTTTCTAACTGTGGTTACCTCATCATCCTCCAGAACCCTCAAATGGACTTGCAAGCCATGGACAGATGCCACAGAATTGGTCAGACAAAACCTGTTCATGTTTACAGGCTTGCGACGGCTCAGTCAGTAGAGGTAAAATTCTCTTCTGTTTCACCAAGCACTTTGTACTAAACTCTCTCTAGGTCCGTGAGATTGTTGTCTACTGAGACTAGTTTATGACATTTGCGCAGGGTCGAGTTCTGAAACGAGCGTACAGTAAGCTTAAGCTGGAACATGTAGTTATTGGCAAAGGGCAGTTTCATCAAGAACGTGCCAAGTCTTCAATACCACTAGAGGTTTGGTTTTACCTCAAAACCACATCCTTTTTTTTTGTCATTATACCCCCATTTTGAGTAAAAGGCTTTGAACCAAACAAACACACAGGAAGAGGACATACTGGCGTTGCTTAAAGACAATGAAACTGCTGAAGATAAAATGATACAGACCGATATAAGCGAGGAGGATCTTGACCGGTTGCTTGACAGGAGTGACCTGATGATTACATCACCGGGAGAGACAGAACCAGAAGCTGGTGAAGCTATTCCATTGAAGGGTCCAGGTTGGGAAGTGGTGCTGCCTAGTTCAGCTGGAGGGATGCTGTCTTCCCTCAACAGTTAGAACATCGCATTCAAAACCACTGCGGTGTGTTTTATTTTTCCGGAACATGACCGGTTACTTTTGCATGAAAAGGTTTGAGCTTTAGAGGACCTCTCGGAAGTTTTTGTAAGTTGAGAAAACACTTAGAAACCTCGGAAACATGAGAGTATATGTGGTCTTTTATGAGCTGTCATGTGATTAAAAACAATTAGCCCTCTGCTTTTAAGAGGAACTCACAAAAGAGCGTTCCTCGTCCTCTGAGTTTTACATTTTTACACCTGAATCGTTGTGAGTAATAAATGAGAAAATCCGTTAAATATTGTTGGTATAATTCTCTTTGATATCACTTTCACTGTCTCCTACTATTCTCTTTGATTCACTGTTATTTTACCGCGAAAGCTGTGCACGTCGTCCGAACACAACGAGTCAAACATGTAAAGAGCTGATTCCAAAACACTCTGGTCCTAAACAAGGCAACACATCGACTAACTGAGGAACAGACATCAAGTTCCTAACTTGTCTATGAACCGATATCGATCTGAGCAGTGCCAAGGCAGAACGCTATAGGCAAATACATGGAGGAAGAAGACAAAAAAAAATTCAATGCAGTATTTATGAAGGGCTTTGTGCCATTGTGAGTTACAACATAAAGAATAGGCTCTGTGCCAATGTGAATTACAGTACAAAGAATAGAACTAAACTATTATAGCTGGTCCTTGAACTCATTTCCTCTGCTCCACGTGATGGACATGCATTCCTACACTAAATCCTCGTCGCTCGTCCGGTTCTCTTGCATTTAAGACTGTGGTGGCAGCGGCCCTGAAGCTTGAGTCGTCAAGTGCATCAACTCATTACCAGCCGCAGAACTGTTAGTTGTTGTCATCGAACTGTGATGCTGCGGTTCCGTGTAGTGCAAGTTCTGCTGCGGTTGAGACTCAACGGCCCACTGCATCTGCGCTTGAATGTGCTGCTGCGGTTGAGTTGCAAAGGAGATTCCCGTTTGGTGCGGCTGTGAACCCCACTGCGTCTGAGTTTCAAGGTGCTGCTGCGGTTGAGACGACGTACCACCCGTCTGAAAAACTTGCGCCGGCTGCAAGAAAGCTGCTGCGTGTGCTGCAAGAAACCGCCGGTAGGGTTCTGGGTTTGCTGCACGAAACCGGTAGGGTTCTGCGGTTGCTGCAGGAGAGCAAGTTGTTCCTTGAGGGCTGCATTTTCTTGTTTAAGAAGCTGGTTCTCATGAGTAAGCTCGTCGATTTCACGCACGCACCCGTGGACAGGATCAACATCGATCCTTGCTCTCGCTTCATAAACCAGAGAAGTAACAGCGGCTTCCCTCTGATCAACTTGTAGGTCGGTGAGTATCTTGGTGACGCTTGTGGCTCCGAATATCCTTTGAAGGCAAGCAAACTTGTTGAGATCGTTGGGTGGGAAGTAAGGCGCAAACATACAGTTCTCGTGGCAATCTTTCCTCATTAACCTGCATCGAGCACATTTGTTCTGCGCCATTTATCTGAAATCAAGCAAAGTATATTTTTCTTTTATGTTTCGAGGAAGATAACCAAACCAATGAGAAATCTACAGATTCAATTCGATGAGAGTACCTCGATTCAATTCGATATGAATTTTATCTCTTCATCTTCAAGATTTTCTTTCTTTCTGATCTTTCCAGTGCCGCGCGCTGCAAGTACGAAAGTGATAGACCGTTGGTTTGTTACGATGAAGATCTATTTTATAGTAGCCTTTTATATATTCGTTGATCAAAAAGAGAATTTTGCGTTACACTACAGCCGTCGGATTACCCATCATCTCTTAAAAACTACTTTTTTTTTTGTAAAAACATTCATTGTGAGCTTTTATTGGGCCTTGAATGGTAATGTCCTTTATTGTTTGAATTATACTAGTTTCTCTGAATTCGGCCCATATTGCCAAAATTATTTTAGAAACCCAAACTATATTTTATACAATCAAAGCGAAACTATATTTTACAATTAAACCCAGACTATATACATATATATATTTTTCTTTTATGTTTTTTTTTGCAACTATTTTTCTTTTATGTTTCGAGGAAGATAACCAAACCAATGAGAAATCTACAGATTCAATTCAATGAGAGTACTTCGATTCAATTCGATATAAATTTTATCTCTTCTTCTTCAAGATTTTTTTTCTTTCTGATCTTCCCAGTGCCGCGCGCTGCAAGTACGAAAGTGATAGACCGTTGGTTTGTTACGATGAAGATCTATTTTATAGTAGCCTTTTATATATTCGTTGATCAAAAAGAGAATTTTGCGTTACACTACAGCCGTCGGATTACCCATCATCTCTTAAAAACTACTTTTTTTTTTGTAAAAACACTCTTTGTGAACTTTTATTGGGCCTTGAATGGTAATGTCATTTATTGTTTGAATTATACTAGTTTCTCTGAATTCGGCCCAAATTGCCAAAATTATTTTAGAAACCCAAACTATATTTTATACAATTAAAGCGAAACTATATTTTACAATTAAACCCAGACTATATACATATATATATTTTTCTTTTATGTTTTTTTTGCAACTATTTTTCTTTTATGTTTCGAGGAAGATAACCAAACCAATGAGAAATCTACAGATTCAATTCGATGAGAGTACCTCGATTCAATTCAATATGAATTTTATCTCTTCATCTTCAAGATTTTCTTTCTTTCTGATCTTCCCAGTGCCGCGCTCTGCAAGTACGAAAGTGATAGACCGTTGGTTTGTTACGATGAAGATCTATTTTATAGTAGCCTTTTATATATTCGTTGATCAAAAAGAGAATTTTGCGTTTACACTACAGCCGTCGGATTACCCATCATCTCTTAAAAACTACTTTTTTTTTTGTAAAAACATTCTTTGTGGGCCTTGAATGGTAATGTCATTTATTGTTTGAATTATACTAGTTTCTCTAAATTCGGCCCATATTGTCAAAATTATTTCAGAAACTCAAACTATATTTTATACAATTAAAGCGAAACTATATTTTACAATTAAACCCATACTATATACATAAATATATTTTTCTTTTATGTTTTTTTTTTGCAACTATTTTTCTTTTATGTTTCGAGGAAGATAACCAAACCAATGAGAAATCTACAGATTCAATTCGATGAGAGTACTTCGATTCAATTCGATATAAATTTTATCTCTTCTTCTTCAAGATTTTCTTTCTTTCTGATCTTCCCAGTGCCGCGAGCTGCAAGTACGAAAGTGATAGACCGTTGGTTTGTTACGATGAAGATCTATTTTATAGTAGCCTTTTATATATTCGTTGATCAAAAAGAGAATTTTGCGTTACACTACAGCCGTCGGATTACCCATCATCTCTTAAAAACTACTTTTTTTTTTGTAAAAACACTCTTTGTGAACTTTTATTGGGCTTTGAATGGTAATGTCCTTTATTGTTTGAATTATACTAGTTTCTCTGAATTCGGCCCATATTGCCAAAATTATTTTAGAAACCCAAACTATATTTTATACAATTAAAACGAAACTATATTTTACAATTAAACCCAGATTATATACATATATATATTTTTCTTTTATGTTTTTTTTGCAACTATTTTTCTTTTATGTTTCGAGGAAGATAACCAAACCAATGAGAAATCTACAGATTCAATTCGATGAGAGTACCTCGATTCAATTCGATATGAATTTTATCTCTTCTTCTTCAAGATTTTCTTTCTTTCTGATCTTCCCAGTGCCGCGCGCTGCAAGTACGAAAGTGATAGACCGTTGGTTTGTTACGATGAAGATCTATTTTATAGTAGCCTTTTATATATTCGTTGATCAAAAAGAGAATTTTGCGTTACACTACAGCCGTCGGATTACCCATCATCTCTTAAAAACTACTTTTTTTTTTGTAAAAACACTATTTGTGAGCTTTTATTGGGCCTTGAATGGTAATGTCCTTTATTGTTTGAATTATACTAGTTTCTCTGAATTCGGCTCATATTGCCAAAATTATTTCAGAAACCCAAACTATATTTTATACAATAAAAGCGAAACTATATTTTACAATTAAACCCATACTATATACATATATATATTTTTTTCTTAATTAAAATTTTATTCAACCCGAAAATGGGGATAAAGATCAGATTACAAGCTGAGTCGATTTTGTACAAAATAACCCGAGTTAATTTATTACAATCACAGCTTCGCCCATCCACTAATACCCAGCACATTTCGCTGATCAATATTTCGAAATTTTCAGGAATCGGTCACTGTTCTCAACCGTCGACGATTACCTCAGGAAAATGAGGTTCTCCTTGTTACCGTGGATACCGGGATTTCCAAAGTCATCTAAGGTGTAGCTAGCTTCCGATTAACTTGTCGAAACTCATAATCCTCACCGGCAATGAAGTACAAGGCGGACAATAGTAGAGAGGTTACAAAATTCCTTTCCAGAAGAGTTCCGAACCGAGCTGTACGCACCACTACGGCGCCACGGACAGTGCAAAAAGTGGGTTGATTCCAATCGCCACTACCAAACTAGAGTCTCTACAATAACCTACAAAGAAAGTCAAAGCACACTACCGTAATATCAACCCAAACTATATATTACAATTAAGGCTTTTTGAACGGTTAGTTTTAAATCACAAGCGAACCCAATCTCCTTCTTCCTCTCGGAAAACCCTAACTGAGCTTCGATCGCACTTCGCCATCAGAGACATGAACGATCCTTTTATGCGTGTAAGTTGTAACCAAGCCGTGCAGGCCCCGAATGACACAAATTACAAAAGTCTAGATATTGAAAGTTTGAGTTTTGAGTTTTTTTTCTCTGGTTATAATAAGAGAGTCACTACAAGAGAGTATAATGCAGGGAAAAGTGCATATTCCAACCTGAACTATTTAAATTGTGCCAAATACAATCCGAACAAATATGTAGTGTCAAATAGGACCTGAACTCAATTAAAACTTTAAAAACCTATCTGAACTTTTTAAAACGTGCCTAAATCTACATTGAAATATTATTAAAAATTTGAAATTATATAAACTACTATTTTTCATCGTATTAATTTTTAAAACTTTGGTGATAATTTTTTCTGATTTATATAAACACATAACATGTTTTTACTTAGTATATCTTCAATAAAATTATATCTTACTAAAATATAAATAATAAAATATTTATAGTTACATGATCTTAGATATACTTAAAATTTTGAAGTTATTTATAAAAATTTCTTGTATAGATTATTTTTATTTTTAAAACTTAAGTGAATTTTTGTCAAAGTTATTATTATATATTTTGATATATATATATATATATATATATATATATATATATATATATATTAATATATGATATTTTGAACAAGATATCTTAGTGAAAGAAAGGTAAAAGGTTCTTAATATTTTTGAATAAAATATCAAAATATATAATAATAACTTTTGATATTTTGATATTTTGTTAAAAAATGTTAAGAACTTTTTACCTTTCTTTCACTAAGATATCTTGTTCAAAATATCAAACATATTTTGAACATATATTAATTAATATATATATATATATATATATGTATATATATCAAAATATATAATAATAACTTTGAAAAATATTCACTTAAGTTTTAAAAGTAAAAATAATCTATACAAGATTTTTTTATGAATAACTTCAAAATTTTAAGTATATCTAAGATCATGTAATTATAAATATTTTATTATTTATATTTTAGTAAGATATAAGTTTATTGAAGATGTAATAAGTAAAAACATGTTATGTGTTTATATAAATCAGAAAAAATTATCCCCAAAGTTTTAAAATTTAATACGATGAAAAATAGTAGTTTATATAATTTAAAATTTTTAATAATATTTCAATGTAGATTTATGCACGTTTTAAAAAGTTCAGGTAGGTTTTTAAAGTTTTAATTGAGTTCAGGTCGTATTTAGCACTATCATTTGTTCGGGTTGTATTTAGCACGGTCCAAATAATTCAGGTTGGAATATGCAATTTTCCCGTATAATGCATGGAAGGCTATATAATTTTGGTATTGATCAGTTTGTGTGCAAGACTTTAATCGCTCGGTTAAGCAAGTTAATGAAAATTATCAGATGACAAAAAGAAAAATGATAAGAGTCATTTTTATTTGCATATTTAAATTTTATTAATTTAGAATTTTAAGCTTTTAGTTTTTTAGCGAGAGGTAGTGGTCTTGATAAAGCCAAATAGGAAAGATCCCCATACCCTTTGTAACACTCGCAGACAAAGCTTTGAAACGAAATAAAAGTTATAAAACCAAACGGTTTCGTCTTCTTACGAATAACCCTACTTTCCCCTTGGTGCAGCGTAGGCGCGTAGCTTCTATTTTCCTTTTTTTTTAATCATAGTTATGTTTTTATAAGGATAATTATAAACTCTATAGAGATAATGATTACTTTAGATAATAGAATTAGGATCTTTTAGTAGCTTAGTATATATATAGACACCTTAGGTCGTAAAAACCACTTTATGATATGAATTATAGTTGCAATTGCAACCAGAGCTTTATAGCACTTAGAAGAGTACTATCTATCGGTTTCATTACACTTTCTTGTTACTTAAGCTTCCCTCTATCGCACCTACTCAATATTTTTATTTTTTTGTTCTTCCGGGGAGCGCCAACCTAAATTGGAGAGGAGATGGAGAGGTCAAACAAAGGCGATTTCGTATCTAAGAGGAAGAGGAAGACAGCGACTACGAGTACTAGGGCGAAGAAGAAGAAGCCAGTATCGGCATCTTTGTCGTCACTTCCCAACGATTTGCTAGTGATGATCGTGGCACGCGTTCCAATATTGTACTATCGAAATCTGTCAATAGTATCCAAGAGCTTTCCATCTATGGTGTCTTCACCTGAGCTTTACAAGGTCAGGTCACTCTTGGGCCTTACGGAGAGCTGTCATGCTTGAGGTTCGGGTTGGGTTCTTGTAAGTGGTACACCCTCTCCTCCAAGAGTAGTGGCGGCGGCTATGTTTTGGGTAGAGTCCCAATTGCCAATGATTCTCCTTGTAATGTGGGTTTGGGTTTGGGTAATTCAGATCTTGTGGCTGTTGGTTCTGATATCTATAACATTGACAAATCAGATAAAACCACGCCCACCTCTAGTGTCTCGATTCTTGATTGCAAGTCTCACATGTGGCGTAAGGCTCCCAGCATCCCAATGGAGATAGAATCACTTTCTGCCAGGGTCCTTGATCGAAATATATTTGTACTTGGACGACGGTACCATCAAGATGGTACCTGGGAGAGCTCGCTCCAGGTATTCAACACAAATACGCAAACTTGGGATATCCCTCGGTGTGTATTGAACCTAGCCAGTCACACTTTTACTATTGACGGAAATCTCCACGCGGTAAATATATTTGGTTGGGTGTTTGCTTTCAATTCAAAGCAACGTAGATGGGACCTGGTTGAAATATATCCAAGCGTGGGTGAAATTACGTATTCGAGATCTTACTGCGAGATTGATAATGTTCTCTACTCTGTTTCTAAAGACGGAGCTCTAAGATGGTATGACACCGACAAAACAAGGTGGAGAGATTTGAAGGGTTTGGTAGGGCTACCTAAGTTGCCTAGTCTTTTTGATGGTTATGGTTCTTATGTTAAATTAACGGGTTATGGTGGTGGAAAGATGATGGTTTTGTGGAGTAGAAAAGTCAATATTCTCTTGTCTCACATGGAGACCATATATTGTGCCGAGATAGCGCTTGAAAGACCCAATGGAGATTGTTGGGGGAAACTTGAGTGGTATGATGGTGTGCTTTCAGTCTTTGCGGGAACTAATAAGTTTGTTAAAGTTCTTTCTGTAACGCTTTGATGATGAATGAATGTGTCTTGACTTTATTTTGATAATTTTTATTTCAGATTCTAATCGACAATTTTTAGGGGGGTGTATTGAATCTGAAATTTGAAGTAATTTGATTTATAGTGAGTTTGTAGATGATTGCAGGAGAATTGGAAAATTTGGAGTGATTTTGTTAAAACACTTTAGAATCTCATCTAAAACAGTGAGATTTGGATTTTGATTTTTATAACTAAAGAACTCCCCTACAACACTCTAGAAACATTTAAAGTACTCTGAAATCTCTAACTTAAATTTTGTTCAATAACAGTAGATTTTAGAGTGTTTTGTGAAATGACAAGTTCAATAACACTGGATTTTAAAGTGTTTTTTAAAATTCATGTTTGAATAACAGTGTATTTGTCATTTTAACACAAATCATTTCAAACTCTTAGTTGAATACACCCCCCTTAGTTAACTGTCTATGGTCCTTGTACTCTTTACATGACTGGGTCCTACAAATCAATTATGTCTTTAGTTATTTTTATTGCTTACATATGCATGCTTTAGTATTTCATTTTTATGCAGAAAAGAAACGGGAAAATTGCATAAAAAACATTCAACGTGATATTCATTAGCACTTTAAATTTTGAACTTATTTAACAAGCATATTAAACATTCAATTTGGCTTTTGTGTCATAATAAACCTTCAACTTAACTTATTTTTTCATCTAAGTCAACATTATGACCTGTTAACCTATAATAGTAGGTGACATGCTATTTTTTATTTTATTTAATTAAAAATGTAATTAACAATAAATAAATATAGGAAAATAAATAAAAAAATTTGAAAACAATAAAATTACATAAAAATCTAAAAATGAATTTAATAAAAATCAAATATTTTCTTAAAATTTTGAAAGTCTTTTTAAAAAGAAAGTTGCAAAAAAAGATAAATGGTATAAGATATTCTCACAAAAAACTAATTAATTATAAAAATTATCACCATCATCTTGAATCCTTTTCGTCATATCATCATTTAGTTATATCGATAATGACAATAGTGTCAATAATCAATGTTATTTGTATGTCAGAAATTATCACCGTTCAAAAGATATCAAAATTAAAAGCTTTAGAGCTTACAAAATGGTATTATTAATGGTGATATGATGAAAAAGGTTACTTTTAATTGTGGTATATCCTAACTATTTATTTTTTAAATAATATTTTAGAGCCTTATATTTTTTTAGATTCATAATTTAACAGAATTGCATTTAAAAAAAGTAAAAGTAAAAGCATTTGTAAATTCTTAACCTTGACCGGTTGCTTGACAGGAGTGACCTGATGATTACATCACCGGGAGAGACAGAACCAGAAGCTGGTGAAGCTTTTGCATTGAAGGGACCAGGTTGGGAAGTGGTCCTGCCTAGTTCAGCTGGAGGGATGATGTCTTCCCTCAACAGTTAAAATCACGCATTGAAAACCACTGCGGTGTGTTTTATTTTTCCGCAACATGATGTCTTCCCTCTCGGAAGTTTTTGTAAGTTGAGAAAACACTTAGGAACGTTGGAAACATGAGAAGTAAGTGGTGTTTTATGAGCTCTCATGTGATTAACAAACTATTGGGCCTCTCCTTTAGCATTTGCGGATAATTTATTTTGGTTTAGACAGTTGTAATCTTGACGGTGGTCTGATGCGTGTATAGAAAATGAAATAGGCCTAGCTGATTAATGTTGATGATTTCAAAAATTAAAAAGCTCCGTTGCCGGGAATCGAACCCGGGTCTCCTGGGTGAAAGCCAGATATCCTAACCGCTGGACGACAACGGAATTTAATGAACTAATGATGCTTTGTGGGAACGTGATTTAGACCTTGTGCATGGTTATTATCCTTTTGTATGTTCCCAAAGCAAACACGGTTGTAACGTAATATAAGGTGGGAGAGTGAGGGTAGTAAGGGAATTTAAATAGTCGCCGTGTTCCATTTCTCTCTGTCAAAGACGGACACCTCGGTGGCTGCTCTCTCTCCGTTCACCTCTCGCGACTTCTCGCCTGCCTTCTCATTTCTACGGATTTTGCATTCAACTGAAGAAGATGTGGCGCTGCGTCTCTCGTAGCCTTCGCGTTCCTTCATCATCATCATCAAGGACCTCACTCTCTGGATCTCGCTTCCCTAGATTCTTCTTCTCCTCCTCCTCCTCTGTAAGATCTCTCTCCTTTCCGTTTAGATCGTATGGAATATTCCGGAATCATCGTTTTTTTTTTTGTGTTGATCGGGTCCCGTTTCGTAGAATTGATTTTTGTGGTATCAATGTTTGATCGATCATGTATGTAACAGAGGGGTGATTACACGATAGTGGATCACACCTATGACGCGGTGGTTGTTGGAGCTGGCCTTAGAGCTGCCATTGGATTATCTGAGCATGGCTTGCATCACCAAGCTTTTCCCCACCCGGTCCCACACCGTCGCTGCTCAGGGTGGAATTAATGCTGCACTGGGAAACATGTCTGAAGATGACTGGAGATGGCACATGTATGATACTGTCAAAGGCAGTGACTGGCTTGGTGATCAGGATGCTATCCAGTATATGTGTAGAGAGGCCCCTAAAGCTGTTATTGAACTTGAGAATTATGGCTTGCCGTTTTCTCGTACTGAAGAGGGTAAAATCTACCAGCGTGCCTTTGGTGGTCAGAGTCTCGACTTTGGCAAAGGTCACTCTCTCTACACTCTTATTCACCTTGTTTTGGGAGCTTCTGACATATTCTTTTTCTAAAAAGGGTTTTCTTTTTATTATATCTCATCAGGTGGTCAGGCCTATCGTTGTGCTTGCGCTGCGGATCGGACTGGACATGCTCTGTTGCATACCCTATATGGACAAGCTATGAAGCATAACACACAGTTCTTTGTTGAATACTTCGCTCTCGATTTGCTCATGGCTAGTGATGGTATGTGTCTGGGATAGCTTTTCCTTTTTCTCTTATAGCTTCTGTTAGTATTTACGCAACACTGTTGTTATCTGATGTGCAGGTACTTGCCAGGGTGTTATTGCACTAAACATGGAGGATGGAACACTCCATCGTTTCCGCTCTGCACAAACAATTTTGGCCACTGGGGTGAGCTAGTTTTGAGTTGTTTTATATGATGCGATTTTTTCAAGAAGTGGAAATATACTTAAACATGATGGTTCATGTTTCTCCCAGGGTTATGGCAGAGCATACTTCTCTGCAACCTCAGCACATACATGCACAGGAGATGGCAATGCCATGGTTGCACGTACTGGTCTTCCACTCCAGGTTTGCCACCTATTTCGTTTTGAGATAAATGTTGAAGAATGTCTTTTGTGCGCTGCTAATGTTATTGTCTACTAACTTTATGCAGGACTTGGAGTTTGTTCAGTTCCACCCAACTGGTATATATGGAGCCGGATGTCTCATCACTGAAGGTTAGCCTCTTCTCCCCACATACACGAATCTGCTCGTAAGATGAAGATTTAATGTGTTTGACGACATTTACATCGTCTATTATACAATTGCAGGATCTCGAGGTGAAGGTGGTATCCTTAGAAATAGTGAAGGTGAACGTTTTATGGAACGATATGCTCCAACTGCCAAGGATCTTGCATCAAGAGATGTTGTTTCCAGATCTATGACTATGGAAATCAGGGAAGGTCGTGGTGTAGGTATGCTTCATTCAAAAATTGTTTTAGTTTTTGAAGAAACTCCCATTGCTTGTCTTTGAGCTGTATCCATGCTTACTTTTGTGATACGTCTAGTTTTTAATACTCGTTTTGGATCTGTTGTTAATATCTGCAGGACCACATAAGGATCATATCTATCTCCATTTGAATCATCTTCCACCAGAAGTTCTAAAAGAAAGGCTTCCTGGAATCTCTGAGACAGCTGCAATCTTTGCTGGTGTTGACGTTACCAAAGAGCCAATTCCAGTTTTGCCCACTGTTCACTACAACATGGGTGGTATCCCAACAAATTATCACGGCGAGGTAAGGATAGGAGAAGCCTTTGTAGAAACTTCGGGTGAAATTTGTGCTAGAGTTAATCATGAAATGCGTCAAAAGCCTCGTAGCCAAAGTAATTCTTTTTTATTCTTGTTGTGCAGGTAGTGACCATCAAAGGAGATGATCCAGATGCAGTGGTTCCTGGGCTTATGGCTGCTGGGGAGGCAGCTTGTGCATCTGTTCATGGTGCCAACAGGCTTGGTGCAAATTCTCTCCTCGACATTGTTGTGTTTGGCCGTGCTTGTGCAAATAGGGTTGCAGAGATAAGCAAACCAGGTTAGTCACACTTGGGGATAATAGTGTCATTATTTTAAAATAAAAATCGTCTCTTCTGATGTTTATAAATGCCTTATTTCGAATGGTGCAGGTGAGAAACAGAGACCTCTAGAAGAGAATGCAGGTAAGAAGACGATCGAATGGCTAAACAAGTTAAGACACTCAAGCGGGTCGCTTCCTACATCAAGTATCAGATTGAACATGCAGAGGATTATGCAGAACAATGCAGCTGTCTTCCGCACTCAAGAAACATTGGAAGAAGGTAAAGTAGATGAAAAACTTGTCTTAACTTATTATAAAGAATTCAGAGCTCTGTCTCACCTGCAAAGGCCACCAATTCGTAAATAATTGCAGGTTGTCAGTTGATCGACAAGGCCTGGGAAAGTTTCGAGGATGTCCAGGTTAAAGATCGGAGTTTGATATGGTAAAAAAAAACTTTATCATGGTGGATCGATATAGTTAATTATCAGTGTTAATAAAGGATGTGGTAAAACTCATGTGACTTCTTATGTGGTGAGTGCAGGAACTCTGATTTGATAGAGACAATTGAGCTGGAGAACCTTTTGATAAACGCATCCATAACAATGCATTCAGCGGAAGCACGAAAGGAAAGCAGAGGAGCACATGCTCGGGAGGATTTTACGGTTTGATTCCCGTTCCTCTTAAAACATTCATATATAGCCATGAAGATGATGATGATAGAGAACCAGCTCTCAAATATATATAATGACGTGTGTGCAGAAAAGGGAGGATGGAGAATGGATGAAGCATACATTGGGGTACTGGGAAGATGAGAAAGTGAGGTTAGAGTATAGGCCTGTTCACATGGACACTCTCGACGATGAGATTGAGACTTTCCCTCCCAAAGCTCGCGTGTATTGATCACTTTTCCCTCAAACAAGCAAGCAGCAGCCCATATGATTTATTTAGGTGTCATCGGAATAATAATATCAGGAGTAAAAAAAAGGGAACTGGGAGAATACACAAAGGAGCGTTCCTCGTCTTCTGAGTTTTACATTTTTTCACACCAGAAAGGTTGTGAGCAATAAAATGAGAAAAAAAACCTGTTATTTTGTTGGTATAATTCTCTGACCATTTCCTGATACACTATCACAGTACTTTCTTGTTCGCATTTTTCATTGTTTTTTTTGTCAACTGCATTTTTCACTGTTATTTTAGCTATGATAATCTAATCTATTAAAATATGAGTACAAAAAGAAAATAACTCTTGAGTTTTTCTCAATAACTACATATTTATGCCACTAAATTTAAATATTGTCATTTAATATATATCCCATAATCTATACTATTAGAACAGCAGTACAAAAAGAATAACTATGGGTTTCCTCAATAATTACATCTTTATGCTCCTGAATTTAAACTCTGTCGATTAATGTACATCTCATACCAATTATTTCGTCTTTTATCAGATCGTCATACCTAATCCACAACTTTCGTCGGTTTCGTTTGGAATAAAATCTCAAGTTTTGGGCTTGTACATGATGGCCTAATCATATGCAAGACCAAAATATGTTTTTATTTTTCTTTTGTCAATTTGGTTTGGTTCGCAATTTCATATGAGAAACCAAAATCTATTTTTTCTTTTACATTCTTCTTATTGTGAATGCTTTCTCTTTTAACTTGGTTTCATTTTTTTGATTTGCCTATATAATGTTTTGTTTTAAAATCTCAATACAAAATCTGAATTTTATATTCAACTTTAAAACAAAATATTTATAATATAATTTAATAAAACTAACAAGTATACTTTAACCTCTAATACTTTAATATTTAATTTATGAAATAAACTAAATGAAAACACAATCAAACAAAAACACAATCTCATAGTTTATAACAAAGGCTAATAACATTGACTAGACACACCAATGTCAAACTTAATAAACATATGAATCTATAACATAATGAGTATGGAAAAAAAAATTATCGAATTTTCAAAGGTAGAAAAAACATATGATTATGAAGAACATAAACTGTGCGGATGGGTGAATCAAAAGCTAGTATGATTTGAAACACCAAATCCAATTGGGGTCACTTTGTCCATGTCTGATCCGAAAGTAGTTTTGTAGGTAAGAGTAGATCCTACTGGCACATAAGCATTGGGGATGATTCATTTTTAGTTGTTTCAGAACTATTTTTAATATAACTGTTTTGGATGGATCAGCTGCATCGGACTAGACTCAATAAATTACGTTAGTTATTTTACGAATTTGAAAATTTTAGATTTAAGTAAGATTTTCGTTGTCTTCAGCTGTAAAAAATGTTGTTGGGCGTAAAAACGAGTTCTTTATAATGTCTTCAAGGAAATAAACCCAACGGTTGAATAATGTTTGCACTACAACACTCATAAGTTACGAATAAGTCACGATTGCAGGCTTTGATAAAACAAAATAAATACTAATCATTCACGGCCTCATCAAATATTGATGTGCATTTAACAATCTCTGCATTTTTCTTTTCCTCTTAATTGGGCCTTTGGAGTTTACATTGTACTTATCGTAAGAAGCTTCACTATTAGTTTGAATAATAATAATCTAAACAGGAAGAATCGTATTTGGTCAGTTGAAGATATACGTAGCACATACTCCAATTAATTCTCTTACAGCTCATTGCTTCCATTTGTCAGCCTATCCGATGCCGACCATATTGAAGACTTTTATTTTTTTTAATTATTTTGTAGATTTAATTTCAGTCTAATTTATATATCGGTCTTTTATAATATAAAAATACTACGAGAAAAATATATTTGATTATCCATTGCTACATGAAATAATTAAAAACACAACAGTATAACCCCGCACGTACGCCTCCGTAGTACCCTTGTGAACAGCTTTCGATGCATTAACTAGTGCTAATTACTTTAAACAATATATACAAAAATACATTATCATGAATTAATCATATACAACCAACTCTTTTTTTTGAGCAACATACAACCAAACTCTTAACTTCAAGAAGAAAAAGAATGCATATATTCCTGGAATATGACATCTTTGCTGCAATATAGTTATTTACTCACCTATTTCTATATAAGTGTCATTGTGATATTTTTCACATAGTTCAAAAAAATAGTTAAAATCTATGTAAATTGTTATTAATTACACATATGTGACTAATAGTATATAAGATAAATAAAATTATTTATAAGACCAATGCATTTTGTAATTAATATTAAGCTGAAAATAAGTGTAAATTGTATTGAAATTGTAAAATAATATTTTTATGTAACAAAAAAATTGCTAAAGTGACACTTAATATGAAACATGAGAAATATTTTTTTATATTATAATGTTTAGATGATATTCTAAATATTTTTATATGCAGTCGTCAAATATTATTTTTACATAGCAGTCAGTAGATGATAAAAATTTATGGAATACAACGTGTCCTTCAAGACGCGTTGACGATTGCACTAGCGATGCTTGTGTGTTTGTGACCAATAGGCAATAGCCCATATGAAGTGGTAGATTCATTGGGTGAGAGAGAGCCAGTCAGCCAGATAAATCCATCATCACTTGTTAGCGGGTTAGGATGTCACAACCCCGTAGGAATGGCCGATCGACTTTTGCTTACGATGAAGAAAACCAGATAAAGTAAACCATTTGCGAAGAATGCTATTAACATGGTAGAACCAGAGAGACATTGAAGTGTTCTGTTTTCAAGTTTAGTTTGTCCTGGTCCGCTAATCACGTGATGAGAATGGGAGGACGGATGTACTACAAATTCAATTTGTTGTTTTCGAAAGCACTTTGTATTGTAGTTGGCTAAGCCAATAATGTAATTAGATTCTTATGATATATTCCAAAGGTGAAATTCCAAATCTTATAAAATAGTGCACTGAATATTTTCTAAAAAGGTCAAATCAATTATTTTGGACATTAACAGAGAACTAACTTTGACCAGTCACTCGGGCGAGACTGGTGGGGCCTGAGAAACAGGACACGTGGCGCAATCCCACTTGTCACTATCACCTGAGAAAAGCGCACTTAGGCCATGTGATTGACAACCGGTGTCCTTTGACTGCACGTTTCAATTTTTTTATTACTATAATCATTGTTTAAAGAGTTTGTAGTATTAATAGTTCTTTTACACTTCTGTCATTTCCTATACAGGCTTGGTTCAAGTATTTAACATAACACAAGCTTTTTACCAGATGTTCAGAAAATTAAATCAAATGCATAAGACCCCAAAATTTACAGTATGCAAAATAATGCTTCCAAACATTGACAGTGCCATACATAAAACGTTTTCTTGTTGCTACTATATAACGAGGATTCAAACCTTTTTTGTAACCCTGGAAAACTATAGTATTGTTAACTATATTAAATATTACAGACCACTCAACAACTGATAATTCAATTTATTTTATGAAAATTAACATCTAACTGCATTTTAATATACGATGTTGAAGAATTAATTATTTCAACCGATAATGTTCCATGTTGAAGAATTTAGTAATTTACATTTTCTCTGTTGAAATATATATGATGTTTAAGTGACTATTTTTGTTTCTTTTTTTTTGCTTCAACTCTTTTTGTTTCTTAATAGAAGATATTTTCACATAACAAACTAACTTTATCAAAAATTGTAATCTGTTTACATTTTTTTGGATTTACATTTATGATAAATATATATATTTTTAATATTATTTTAAGAGGATGAAACATAAAGAGTATAATTTACCTTTTTAGGATTTGAAATTTATAATCTTCGTGTAAAAATATTAACGAACTGTTAGTTAAACTACTAGACTAAAAATGCTCTCATTAAAATTCAACCCATAAAAAGGTATAAAAAGATTTAGGGGAGCGTATAGCAACTTCTTACATGCCCTTTCATGTTAAGTTGTTAACCTACTGTTGCAGTTAGAAAAAGGAGAAGGTAACGACTTACGTCGTGATTAAAATGTGATTTAACACTAATTAAACGAATGTACGATGATTAGTACCTTATATTCACGTAAGCATTTAGCCAAAATGAAAATTGGAAGACCAAAATTGTTCACTCTGGGCATCTCTCTATGTGTATACATATATACTTAACTAATGAAGTTGTGTTTGTGTATATATACTACTAAACGAGTGTTACAGAGGAAGCACGTGTGGTCAGGGAAAGGGACGGCATCGCCAGCTAATAACACTCTGTTTACTATTGAGTCAAAGAGCCGTGCCTGACATTTTCCAGACTAGAAGCGAGAAAAAATTAGCCCGTAATAATATAGTACAAAAACATCATTACAAGAGAATTGAACCCAAGCAGCTAATAGTTGGAATCAAATTTCTGCCTCCAACACCATCTATGCTATATAATCATTTGAAAAATTGGCCCCAAAAATTTATTTTATACTGATTGGCCCTCAAGCAAATGCTTGATGGGCTTGTATTCAGGCACAGCCCTGAGTCAAACCACACTCACTGCTCGAGAGATTATATGGTTCATATTTTTTTATATAAAACCTTTTAAATGGAGTATGATATTACTACACAATAAATTGTCATAAATAAATTGTTTAATCATATGTATACATACATACATACCTGAGAATAAAGGTTACCATTAAAATAAAACAATAAGTTCATTTGTTAAAAAAAACAATAAGTTCATATAGTATAAGTTTAACAACTGAAAAAAAAGAAAAAAACAACTGGTTAATATTTTTATAAATAACATTTAACGGAGGATTGATTGAGTTTCTTTGAATATAGCATCGAATTCGCATCGTTACAAATATTATCACCATACAAGAGTAGCTGGAAATGTTGAAAGCTTTAACTCTGGCTAAATTCATACACTTTCTGCACACACACACAAAATAAGACACTCTGGCTGTCCCAGAGGCTCTTTAATACACTGTTTTTTTGTATAAACTATTTAGAACATTGTAGAAAAAGGAGTGACGTTGCTTTCAAAGACACTTCCGTGGAAGAGATGCCATCTCTCCAAATCTGACTACTATGACACTTTCCTTTTATATCTTTTCGCCCTCATTTCTTTCCATTTCTATTAGTTTTATCAATTATTCAAATTTGAATCTTTTGTTTCTGGACCCACAATCAATTCTTACTTACCAATGCATTTGATATTTTTGTAAAGCTTGCAAAGCCCTAGAAGCAGAAGTGAAAAGTAAACTACCTAAGGAGGTAAATTTACAATTATACCAGTATCACGAAAAGTAAATGCAGGTTGACCATTTATATGTTTCGTTATTAATTATATATCACATAACATGCATTGATTAGGTTCTTTCCCTCACTCACTCTGAAAAAAACATTACAGTAAAACAATACTCCAACATTTAATATAATACGTAGTAGTATTTGCTAAATACCAAACTACTAAAGAGGTTATTAAGTTATCATATCATAAGGAAGCCTCCCGCCATCATCCGCTAACGCTTTAAATAAATCATCCATAGATATTTCACTCTATATGATTTGTTAATTAGATAGCGACTCTAAATTATTTTTTAAAAGTTATCTACGCGTACATGGGGTGTTTTGTTTTTTTTTTGTTTTTTGTTTTTTGTTCTGAAACAAAACAAGTAAAGATGTATGCGACTTTTCGCAACTTCTAAACAGTAAACTCTTGCCACTTTTATAATGCACCAAATTTTAGCAAAAAAAACTTCTAAACATTAACTATTTTTTATACAGCCTTATTACTGGTTAAAGGAGTATATTACAGAAAATAACAGTGCCTTAACTTAAGTACGTAGTTCCTCCTAAATGAAAATCAAATCGACTATCAACGTATTCATAAATCCATAACTAGGAGACACTGGGAGACAGACAGTTATTACGTTATGACAAAACATCATACCAGACGTTCACGATCTGACTTGGTAATGCATGCCACTTTATTTCCTGTTAATAAAAGGCCAACATAGAATAACATAAAAATAAAAGGTGCCGATAAGTGTGTTACCTATCGTCGAAACTGATTAAACACTACTATCCAATATATTGAAAAACACTATAGAGCTCATGTCACACTATCAAAAACAAATCACCAGAATCGACCAATAATTGAACTGTGTTTGAAACACTTGGATGCAAAATTATATCCAATAAATAATTTCCTCCCCAACAGTAACATCTGTTTTTAATAAATAAATTATTTTAATAAAGATTAATACTATTATACTCCATTTTGGTTATTATGGCTTTATCATTGATCCGTTGTACAAATGAGTATTGGGTACTATATAATACTACTGCACAAGGCTTTCTCTGTGCAACTGACTGTCCCTACCAGAATTAAATCTCTCTCTCTCTCCAAAAGAGCTGAGTTTATAATTCGACACAAACGAGCCCTGTCTCTAATGGCATGCTTAGAAATGTACAACTTCAATGGTAGTGGTGACATGAGTCCTAGAATCTCTTTCTCTAATGATTTTGTTGAGACTAGGCCTGAGACAACGAAGACACCAAGATCAAGCCCTCTCTCCAAACCAGAGGGTTCTTCCTCAGCTACTGATAACTTCGAGTTTTCTGTCTCCGACTACACAATGATGCCTGCTGATGAACTTTTCTCTAAAGGAAAGCTGTTGCCTTTCAAGGAGACTAACCAAGTCCAGAGAACATTAAGAGAAGAGCTCCTCGTTGAAGATGAAGAAGAAAGTCCTCGTGATGCTACCAACATCTTCTCTCTCAAGCCACCCATCTTCTCATCTTCCTCTAAGGGAAGGTGGAAAGGGCTTTTAGGCCTTAAGAGGACACATGTTGGGTCTAAGAACAATGAAGAACCATTTGTCCATATGATCAATAACAAACAGTCTCAGGTACTACTTTCTCTCATATGAGTTTTGCCATAAGTTCCACATTAATTCTTCTGTGAATTGCTGAGAGTTGTGTAATTTGCTAGTTTTTGTTAGGTATAAAAAATATAAATTGTTTTCCTTGGACTTTTTGGGGTTTCAGGAAGCAATGGGTGGACGAGAAGGCTCAAGTTGCAGGAACATGAAGAAGGGTATGTAGAGCTTCTAAAACAAGCTATCTGTTTGTTTTTATTTAGCTAGGAACATGGTTGCTTCCAGAATTTTATTTTAATTTATATTTTATGTTCAACTTAGATCTGAAATGCTGTTTAAAAAAAATTAGGCACTTTTGTGTTGTTGAAGGGGATGGTTTATTTCATTACCTCTTTTCCAATACTTATGTTTCATTGATCTTGTGAAGGGATTGTAATTTTATTTGGGTGTACAAAAGAAAAAGTAAAAAAAAAAATCAAGAGTGGGAGTAGTTCAGAAAATTAGTTTCTAGTTTTAACAATTGAAGTAACGCATATGATTTTTGTCATCGTCTTTATCTACTGTCTGACGATTTATTACCATTCAACTCCAACTCATCTCTCGTTGACAGCATTATCTGCTGCTTAATGCATCAAAGATTCTGAAATAAGTAAAATATACTGGTGTATAGTTCATTAAGGTTTCCCATATGACGAAGCGTGTGAGTACATGGTTTCAACAGTTATGGCATGGCAGTATTGACAGAAAGCTAATTTTGTTTTTATTTAACGATAAGTAATGAAATACCCCTAATAAAATAATTTAATTTAAAGTGAAATAACTCTCTAGTAAACCGGAAGAATATACAGTATATTATTACTAAATATTTTGGTACAATTTTTTTTTTTGCAAATGTGTGTGATTGTGAATCTGTGATGGACTAAATCTAACAACTAATTCTTTTTCATCTAAATTTATCATCAAAGTGGAATGGAATACAAAGCTGGTAGATTTTAAATCCCCAAAAGTACCAACTGAAAAGAAGAAGAGCAACGCCAAAAACAAGAAAGATATACAATTAGACACAACAACGAGCGAATGCAAGGAGGAGAATACCATACACAACTAGGGATGGCAAATAAACTGCAGCACTTGGGCCGGGCCCGTACAAGATCCATGCGGAGCGGGTTTGGGAATAGAAATTTAGGCCCATTTAGTAGTGGGTCTCGCGGGCTTTGCATCATGCGGTCTGGGCTTTTGCGGTCTGGACCAATGCGGGTTTACGGGGTAGAAAGAGCCGACACCATTTTCTCTTTTGTTTTATGATACCTGAAAAAAATAGAGCCATCGACGAAAATGGCGTTTCGAATCACAACTCCACTGAGGAGCATCCGAGGAGATCCCACCGGAGCTTCTCTTCTTCGTCGAACCACAAGTGGAGCTTCTCTCCGTCTTCTTTCCACTAAGCTCGACATTCCTTTTATTCCCTTTCTTGAGTTTTTATAACAGAGCAAAGCGAAGAGGACCATACTTATAATAAAGATACAGAACAAGAACATAAGCAAGTGGAAGAAGCTAGTGTAAGTGAAAGGAATCAAGAAAAAACATTACCCATTGAAGACCGCGGGCTTACCCGCTAGTTAAGGTCCGTGCAATTTGCGGGGCGGGTTTGGTCACAGTTTTCAAGACCGTGGGTATAGGCGGGTCAACCCGCAGAGATCTGTCGGCGATGAAGACCGCGGCAGGGCGGACACGAACGGGGGGATGAGACCAAATGCCATCCCTATACACAAACATAGGTATACCTCTTCAGTTTTCACACATTTAAATTAAAATAAACCAGACTCTTGTCTCTTTGGGCCTATGATCGAAATTTGAAAAATATACATAAAATATCCACAGAAAGTCTACGAGCAATGGAGCTTCGATATGATATGGTATCGGACTTCACTTCTCTAAACCAATTAAAGCAACAAGCCTACATATATTCATACAGTTTTTATCTGCAGTGAGAGCTACAGATATTCTCATATTTTAAATATTAAGTGAAAACACAATAAATAGTAGACTAAAGGTAGAAAATGCATTTAACATTCGTTGCAAGAAGTGCAAAAAGATACTTTTTTTAACACTGCAAAAAGATACATATATACAAGATATCTCTATTATTAAAATAGAAATACACTTATAAAATATCCCTTAATTTACAGTGTTATTTACAATGTCATGACACTGAAACTATTAATTAACATTTCTATAAAAATTCTTGTCTTTTCTGATTATTAAATACATGTTTTCTCAATCTGATTTTCCTTTAAAAATCGAAAAGAACAATTTACAGTCTCAACTAAAGCACGTAAATGTAACTATAATCATGTTTATAAAATATCTTCCTATTATAAGACTGTAACAATAAATCATTCTGATCCACCTACACTTCTATAACTCAAATAGCATCAAGAGTAATATTATTAAGAGCTTTAATCTGCAGACTTCTTCACGTAGAGCTTGGTATACCTTACAAGAATAACCAGAATCAGTGTCATATTCTTTTACACCAATTTAGTAACAGATATATAACATACTATGCTTCCTGTTCATCACATTTAAAGTCACGGTAAAAGTGCTTTATTTAATTTCTATTTTACATGACTTTTAAAATACAAAACAGTTATACCAATTGATGATATAATCTTCCTAAAATCAACCAAATCAATAAATTAAAAATCTAAATAGAATATCTGAGACAGTAATAATTTTTACTCTATAACCACTCTCAAATATTCATATCATGCATATGAAACAGAGAAACCGTATCACATAATTTTGCCAACTTCTAAATTTAGATGTATAATAAATAATCTTAGATTTTTCTACATGAATTATTCATTCCATAACTTGCAAAAAAGTCAAACCATTAATTAAGATACTACTCAATATTCCAACTCCAAGTATTAGTATATTTCCCGAGTACTAAGAGCATCTCCATTGTAAAACTTCATTTTTTTCTCCAAAATGAAGTAAAAGTGAAAATGGAGTAAAAATGCTTCAATCCAATTTCATTTCTTACTCCATAATGGAGTGATGAGCAAACAAAAAAGAGATTACTCCATTTATGGAGTAATCTTTATTATGGAGTGAGATATGGAGTTGGGTTGGAGCAATTCTTACTTCATATTCACTTTTACTCCATTTTGGAGAGAAAAAATGGAGTAGGGATCGAGATGTCCTAAGTGTCTATAAAATATAGAAACTGTATCATATAATTTTGTTTGCTTCTAAATTTAAATGAATAATAAATTATCATTATCTTTTTTCATATCCATTATTATTTCAATACTTGCGGAAGAGATCAATTAATTAAGATCTTTGAGAATATTTGAATTCCAAAAACTTACCTATATTTGCGTATAGAAGGATAAAGTTTTAGAAACAATTTATTTTATTGCATAAGATCGCGAGATTCCAGTGTGTTAAATATTTTGAAACAATTTATTTTGTTTCATATCAAAATTAACCATATATATATAACCAAAACTAAAGCCCTTACTAATTTGTAACTTTTTGATATATATATGACTTGTATTAATTCTTTACAAATATTAAAAGAACTTGTCGACAAAAAAAAAAGAACTTATTATATGTTAAATTTCCATACAAGATGAATAAATAAATTGGTGTTACAAAATTTATATTTATTTATCTATTTCATATATCTTACTAACTCAGAGTTATTTATTTTGACATATTTGAAATTATCAAAATTGTTTTATATATTTTATATATAATGTATCATTGTTTATTTTTCATTTTTATAAAATAAAAAATATTGGTGACACATTTGATTGTTAATACAAACGCAAAAAAAAAACTCAAAGTAATATAATTAACCATTACAGATGCATCATTTTAATATAAGTCAAAAAAATTAAAAGTAAAAGAAATATCCGCCCGGTTGGGCGGGTCAAGGTCTAGTATGCATTAAGCCATTAACACAAAAAAAAAAAAGAAAAAGAAAAAAAGAAGAGTCTATATACATTAACGCAAATATTAAAGATCTTTATTTTTGATTCATTTGATCAATGTGTTTCTGTTTTGCCACAAACACCTACCACTCTTTTATTTCTTCTTCTTAAATTCTTTATATACAACACTGTAAAGAAATTTAGATGTATTTAAAATTTTACTTCCATTAATTGCATGTTTTTCTTGCACCAACCGTTGTACTTAAAAGAATGGTACTATAGCATGCGACCTACTTTGTAATAATTCTAATAAACAAAATCGACTTTAATTAATTTGTTTATTTGATATAATTCACACCACCACTCCCACATATTGGAGAGTCCTTAATTAACAATATTTGTAATTCGTCCTTTTCTGTTATCGTTTTATCAATTCACTCATTTTTTTCGCCGATGGATTCGTCTATGGGTCAAAAGAAAACATTGCTCGCTTGCGTTTTTGTGACGATGATGCTTATTTTAGGCTTTAATTGCGTCCATGGACGAACCCTAAAACCCATGAAAGTTGATGATAAGATGAATGCTGGTCATAATGATCGCAAGGAGATGATGGTGATGCACAATGATCTGATGGTTGATGAAAAGGTGGTGCAGCTCTCGCCGCCACCACTGGGAGGCAAAAGGGCGGAAGATTTCAGGCCTACAACATCCGGTCATATCCCTGGAATTGGCCATAGGTTATCCAAGGAAAAAAGTTTCTCAGCTACACCAAGTATTGGATAATATGGTGATAAACATCTCAAGTATCTGATTATGTCAATAACATCACTAATCAGTATCATGCAATTCCACTTATGCATGAGTATATTTGTCGTGAACGTATGATTTAGTATGGTCTTTTAATCATTTTCATGCAGGTCCGTTTAAACGTGTTCGTCGACAGTTTCTTACAACTGCTTTACCTTCGTATGTGTATATTGAATAAAGTGGTTTAGGTTTTTTTCAAGTCGAGGTTGAGTTCAAATGATATCCCGCGCTTACGTGTACGCAACCATTCGAAAACTACAAAATATACAAAATTTTAAATAGCCATCATTAGAACAAATAACTTAAGTTTTTGTATAAACTCTTTTTATGTTTTATAACATATATACTTAACTTCGTAATTTTAAACGTACGTGGCTAATTTGTTTTGTTCAATCTTTTTATGTTTCACATAATTCTGAGTACTAGGTATTGAAGTTGAAAGGGTTGCTGAAAGAAGATAGAGAAGGTCTGGAAAGGAGACATTGCAGTTTTTGGTTTTTTTCATTCATTTCAAAATTTGTATAGGAAAAGATAGGAAAAGACACACATTGTAGCAAGGTATTTTCTTTTTGAATTCAATTTAACATTCAATTCAAAAAAAAATATATATATTCAGAAACTTTGTGGAAATTATTTTTCTAATTTCTTTTATTAAATCAATAAATATGATAATAGTTAGTAGATGTATTTGTATCGTTGGGAAACTTAAATAAAAACTCTTCTGATATTCTGAAAATTTTATTATTGAATCACCCAAAATCATTATGTATATATGTATAATAATTATAAATATGAACTACTCTTTTGACCCTTAAACAAAAAAGAACTGAAGAATAATCATGTGCTCACATGCAAAATGACCACACAAAAGTGTGTTAAATTTCTAATTGTGTCTGTTATATGGTGCTAAAGTAACGGCAATGGTGCTGCAGTGAATTGAGAGGATGTGCAATAAGTCCATGTTTACTTGGTACTCATATTATAAATAAGGGAAATTGCAGTTCCTACCCACAACGTTCTCACATTATGGTACTTTGGTTGAAAGTCGTCACCAAACTTGTTCACATCATCATGAGCAGTTTGTTAATTTGATCATTGTTTTGAGTTTCAAGCCAATTGACTCTAAAAATAAAGACATTTCCTGGTATGTTGGTGTTTAATTTCTTTTTTTTTCAAACTATTTTGTTGGTGTTTAATTATTTAATACTAGTTATAAATAACATAACTGTGAGGTTGATGGTTGAGGTTATAATATAAAGACTACTCGCTTGTAATCATTGGGTATTAGTTGGCTTTCATAATCTTACTAAAAAATTTGTCTTCTTGGAGTACAAATCAATAAATATTACAAAACCCTGTATTTATTATTATTCTTGTGATGAAAATATAGCAAATAAATCAAAAGAATAAATTATGTGATCGGAGACTGTGGTCCTTCACAGGACTTCCCTGCGTGTGGGAAGTGGGAACCAGCACAAAAATCATCCTTTTCACTTTTCAACACGTAATGATATGGCTGCAGGCGCACTATTCATACATAGCACGAATATTCAGAAGTGCGGGTTATCCCGACTATCAAGTGTATAGCACGAGATACACATAAACAAAAATCTCGTTAGAAAAATTACACTAAGCCGTTTAAAATTCAGATTGAACGTATGTTTCTTTGTTTTTGGTCGAAAATTAAACAATGATCTATCAAAAAAAACAGGAGAAAATCAGGAGATAATACTAACATTTTGCCAAAAAAAAATCAGGAGACGGGTCTTTTTTTTTATCAGGTTAGTCCATTAACATTTTGTCTTTAAAAAACACAATTAATTGATGGATGTATATTCATCAGTACGAGCGTACATTTCACAAAGCTGTAAATGATTCTGAAAAGCTAAATATGGGAAACTTGGTTCATGTATATAGATCAACATATATTGGAAAATTATAATATTTAGCTAAAATACTTAACTCCTGTTCAAATATTAATTCCTACTGTTAATGATATACTAGCTAAAATTTAGTTGAGCTACTGATAGTAGGTGAATGCACATATAATCATTTTACAGTTATATATTAATACGTGTTTGGAATTCTAAAAAAAATTATGTTAAATTATTGTTTATGCAGCTCTAAAAAATTTAAACCAGACGTTATATTATTTTTATCTTGCTCATCAAAATAGAAATGCTTGTTATTCATTACAATTTCTGGAGACTTTGACATATTATAAATATTTAAAAAAACTTTTATACACTATATTCGGCAATAATATATAAATATATTAAATAAATGAATACTTTCTTTCTGATTATAGAAAATTTAGTTTTATTAATATTTAGCTATGCATCTTCCCATCTTCTCAAATTTGTTTTACTTAATAAGTATTTAATTATTCATCTTTGTTTTTTTTAGTTTTATGATTAAAAGTATTCTTTCGGACAACAGTAAAATATATATGTCAATTATCTTTTTATTTTAAAATAATTTTATAGTTTTACTGAACAAAATAAAACTTTAGTTTATAGTCAATTTTATTATATTAATTTATAATCAGTTATCTAATATAGTAATTTTTTTTTAAAGTATCAGTGACTCTAACCATTCTACCTTTTAATATTATAGCTCACAAAAATATTTACATCGCAAATAATATATAAAGTTTATCTAAGTCAAATATTACTTTCTAACAGAAATACAGTGTACGTTGTTACCTACATGTATAGCGTCTGATCAAACGAAACTGGATGTATATAAAGTACAGTTTACAAAAAAAAAAAAAATTCGCTCCATATTTCATGTCTATATAAACGCTAATTAGAACTATTTAGGCGAAAAAATAAAACATCGATTCAAACTTTAATTCTGGTTTATATTATAGCTTTTTTAAAAGAAGTTTCTATTATAGCTTCCAAAAAGGTAAATTAAAGTCGTGAGCGTTGATCGATGATTTCATGTTTCATAAAATGATTTATAGTAATATATCTTACTTATATTGAAATCAACTGAATATTTGAGTGAACTCTCTTGACTTACATGGTACTTATCTAGAATTGGGTCTATACTTGTTTGATAGTAAATACACTTCTCAGAAAACTATTATAGTGACAAAACATTAAGGAAAGAACGAGTGGTAGTGAAGAGTTATAGTATTGGTTAAGTTTTTTTCTGTGCGGTGAGGTGATGGCGATGGTACCTTTGACTTGATTCTCTTCGGCCGTGGACGAACTAACTTTTCCTCTCGTTCGTTTCTAAATACTGATCGTTCGTTTTTAAACACCTAGTGTTCATAATAAAAGATGCGCTTTAATTTATATTAATAAATTAATACTAACAAGTTTGGCGGCGTTTTCGGGATCATTATAATTTATAAGTTCAAATGATAACTTAACATTCGATGGACATAAATACATAAAAAGGACAACAAGGGTCGATATAAATACACCACATGCACGCATTATAGTTAATCGCCTAGAACGTATTCTAAAAATGAATTTTAGTGATATGTATTATTGATTTGCTATAAAGAATTTAGTGAGAAAACTATTATCACTAAATTCAACCGATTATGTTTCAGAAGTTTTTTATAAAACTTTGTGTCAGACAGATTGTAAAAGAAAAAAACTTTCGTTAGAACGAAGGAATAGTCCATTGGCTTTGATTATATCATTTTGTATACAAAATAATTGACTTATATATTGTTCTAGAGTTTTATTTTCCAGACTAAAGTTACACATTTCATATAATAAACATCTAAAACTATGTACAGAAGTGACCACAAGAAACTCGACGGCTTGTTCACTGTACGTCGGGACTTTGTTTGCCTTTAATATTCCACTTCGCAAAAACAACAGCTGGTTCTCAAGAGCTTTGTACGAAAACAACAGCATCAACAAGTGACTATCGAACGTCACAGGTTCACAAACACCTTTTCTCCCCGAATAAGAACATCAATCAGATACAAGTCTAGAGAAAGTAGCAAATGTCTGTTGTATTTATCTTCGAGTGTTTACTACAATCGGAGAACATTTATATCACATTACGGTTCTAGAAGGCAATTTAAACTACGAAAACATATAACATTCGTATGAACAATACTTTATATATATATATATATATATATAAATACTTTATATATATGACCTGATTGTAACCAATCTTTATTGGTAGTGGAGACGGGAGAAGATCTTGTTTTGTATTTGTGAGTGGGGCGTCCAACTGTTATAGTACTCTTTAGGAGTCAAAAATATGATCATATAGCAAACGAAACGATCAAGACTTGAAATTTTGCAGTATATATAGAGCCAAACATTTATCATAACATTTTTTTTTAAGATTCATAACATATTTCAGAATAAAGTTGTTAAGACCATAGTTTTTTTACCTGAGAAATAAAGATGTAAAACTAGTCAAGTCTCTTAAATAAGTAAACTCAGCAAAAAATTAAGAAAGAGATGCATTCCAATGCATTCCAATTTCCAACAACCGTGAAAATATACTTTTGCTTGTTCAGTATTTAATTATTTATATATAACTAAAATCAAGATTCATTTCAAAATTTGTACGATTTATTTTAAAAGCTAAAGTATATATAAAGCTTTTGTATTATTTTATATATTATCTGTACACGGAGATGGCCAGATGGGAGAGGGTCGTCCTTCTAACATCAGTGTCTTTCTAGGGTTAGGGAAGGACGGCTTTTGTGGAACTTAATTAGCCTTTGGAAACTTATAGTATTAATGTTAAGTACAATTAAAAGTCTATATCTTATATATTATTAAAATAGAAGTACATTTAAAAATCACCCCTTAGTTTTTTTTTAACTTATTTACACTAACTTGCCACTGACAATTAATGAATCTAATTTTTTAGCTTCCTTTGTTTTTACAGATTAATAAATGCATGTCCTAAAGATCTATTTTAAGATAACAAAAAATAAAAAAAATCGCTAGAATATTAAATACTAGAATCGGCCCCGGGCTACGCCCGGGGTTTTTGTTAAAATTTTAATTTTAATTATATAATTAGTATGTTTATTTTAATATATAAATATTATAATCTACTATAAAAATATAAGAAGTTGGATAATTATAAAATAATTTTAAATTATTCATTGTTTTTTATCTATGCAAATCAAAATTTTGTATTCAATTTTTTATTGGAAATTATATATAAAATGATGAGTAGAATGAAAAAAAATTAGTTAAATTTTAGTATGGTGATTAATTGACTGATTTGTATACATGTTTCATTTTTAACTCCACCTTCCAATTAATCTCTAAGTAATTTAATGAACCCGTCTTCTTAAATCTACAACCTATATTTTTTTTTTTCGAAAACAAATGTCTAAAAATTGTAATATTATCTTGATCAAAAAACTTACAACTACTTAAAATTATAGATTAAATTCTTACAACAAAATTTATGTATTTACAATCCAATTATTTAGACTTATTATCTAAATATTATTTATCTTACTTATATAAGTTTTTTTGTAAAATATTGTTAAATATATAATCAGTAAATTTTTATTTTCTCAGTTGCTGCCTTTAGCTTTTTAGTTGTTCCATTTGTTCAAAAGTCAAAAGGCAAATCATATTCTAGCAAAAATACTTCTGGTGGTACCAAATGCAGATTGTCTCAGGACAGGTCTCGAGGAGTATTATGATATAGAAAGAAACTAATGAAAGTAACATTCTATAGTGTAAGGTTGCCGTAAGAGTTTTTTTTTTGTCTTTTGTGTCCATTTTTTAGACAGCTTGTGCATTTCTACTTTTTCTTTTGTTTAGGTTAATGAAGTCTATCTACCACACCTCTCCTTCCTCTTAACATTGTTCGTTGTCTGGTAATTTGTACTTGGTATAATTGAACTTCATAACACTACAAAAAGTATAAAAGGACGAAGAAAAAGTATTATCCCGAGTAAATATTATAATCATAGGCCAAACTTCTAAAACCTCAGATCACTTGTCCTCCTTTGTGATTCATCTTCATAACACTACTGATATCTTGATGAAGACTTTGCAGATAAGTGTAACAGTGTCTGATTGGTCCTCAAAACTAAGTTCAATCAGACACCTATCATTTAAACATCAAGCTCCAAATTCAATCTCCCTTCATTATATAGACACTCTAAAAAGAACATAAAAACTCGAATAAATGACAAAGGTCATAGCCTTAGCTTCTGAACGCAGAAAACGCAGAAGAGGATATACAGTTTTAACAAAAAAATAAATCATCAAAACACCTATGAGAAAGATGTTGAAAGTAGAATCCATTGATCAACGCAGATTGTATTAAAAAGTTTTTGATCATTAGACAGAGGGCAAGACACAAAATCAGAACTTTTGATAGGATAAACTAAAAAACCATACCTACAACAGCTAGGGATCCAAGCATTGTGGCAGGTCAATGATCTCCAAATTGTCAAGATTGGTATCAAATCTTTGGACAGTCATTGTCTACAATCTTGAAAGTTTCTCCAAAACTATGAATCTCTTCTTCTGAAGGCCAAATGCTCTCTTAACTCCAATCACTTCAGCAGCCTGCCTGCACATACAGAGCATCCACAAGGGTTGCGGCAACCTCCACTTCTGTTTTAACCATTTGCTCATCCTTCCAAAAGCTCGAAGACACAGCAGTTGCTCCAGCGATAATAGTAACAGATGCATCCACAGCTACAGAGAGACAGCAGCGTGAATCTGAGCCTTGTGTGCTCGAATCTCCTATTCTTCTTCTCCAGTGAACTGTTTTTTGCTCATCAAAATTGTTGCATAGTAAGTCCTACCTCTGGAAACCATTCCTGCAAACAGATAATAGTGAGAATCTTATTTTCATATAGCTCATCTTTCTTACAATTAATTTTAATGGGTAATTCAAATTTAAACAGCCAAAGCCTATTTTCTCTAATAGGAGAATCAGTGATATACAAATACCTTCAGAGATACTGATACTCAAAAGCGTAATACGAAAGAGAATGAGAAATTCGAACATATTAAGCAACTACGCCAAATACTTTTACCTTATCAAGTGATGAGTTGGGTAAGATGTGAGAAACGTGTCTCAAAGGTAGATTTCCTCAATTCCTCTAATTACCAGATTACATTTGACACCTATAGATCTGTGTTGAGATGGTGTCGGAAGGTGGCGAGACGGTTGACATACATGGTGGCTGGCATATGTGTTGGCTGAAAAACATGTGTAAAATAAACAAATCAACAAATGGATTCAATATTTATCCTTCAACAGGGTTTGAATACAGATCTTAATACTGAGTTTTGAAGTAAGTTTATGAGTTTCAACGCCAGAAATAGTTTTTTTAAATAAGCTGTTTATGAGTTTCAAGAACAGAATACCTTAACATCGACGAAGAACATGTAGACTCCCATCAAATCCTCATCGCGTTTGAAGTTTTTGGCTTTCCAGAATCCGAGCAATCGCACCTCGACGGTGAAAGAACGTTCGCTGGCCTTTAAGTCGGCAAGTAGAGCAGGCTTCTTCTTGCTATTGAGAATGAAATTTCGAATGTTATTTGAAGTCTGATAGTTAGACTGAACCCTAGAATCACCTATGACTGAGAAGACAGAGAGATGAGAAGATATAATAAACGTCGGGTGACTCTATTATATTACGTTTTATTTCGAACTGGGTTAATGGGCTTAATAAATCAATTTGATCAGCAAAAGTATAAGTCAAAGCCCAACCGGTTTCGAGTAAAAATAAATGAAACGATGCGTTGAAAGTGCTTGACACGTGTTATCTCTATGTTGAACGAATTTCTTACGTGGCAAGCTGAGGAAGGAGAGAACACTCCTTTATAATAATAGATTTATATAAACGAGATACCTTAAATAACTATAGTTTTAATAAAATGTAGATTCTTAGTAAACATGAACCACCTATTTCCTGCACTTTTTTCTACACATGTATAAAAATATTGAACATGAATTATATTATATTGTCTGATTATTTTTCATATGTCAATAGTTTCGAATTTCACAGTTTTATTATATTAAAATATGATAAAATAATATATTTGGATAAACCTAAATATACTAATAATTATAGACAAATATCTCACATTTATCAATCAACATCTACAAAAAAACAAGATATTTTCAAATTCAATACCAAATTTTGACCACAATTTTAAAATATTATCTCCAAAGACCTCCTCCTCCTACATTTATGGCATTTGAATTTTATATTATATTCCTTATAATTTTAAAATGGGTGCATTTGTATAAGAGAGTTATTTATTTTTGAATTCGACTGAATTTATTTATTTGTTTTTTCCGCTTGAAAATATAATTGATTATCAATAGCAATGAACTTATTAACTATCCAATAAATAACATTACATGAACATATTTTTTTATTCACACTACACGATTTTAAAACATTAAAATAAATTTAACACATCTTACTCTTATTATTTTTATTTCCATAAATGTTTACATGAATCGTAGTTTGATATTTTCCATTAATATTTAATATTATTTAATTATATGATAGATTTAGTTATAGTTGAGATTTTATGTTATAGTTTTTAACGGGTTTATTTTATCAAACACATAAAATATTATCAATTTTTATAGAGTTTTACCGAATCGGTGTCGGTGAGGTTGATGTTTTTTTTGGATTTTTACAGATTTTATCGTGTTTTTAATTAATGAGCTTTTTTGTTAAATCCTAACCGGATTACTTACGGATCACCGGATTTACTAGCCATGGTTTGGGCCGATAACTAAAACATTAAAACATTTAAACTGCCAATAAATTAGTTATTTTATCTATTAAACTAAGTTGGCATTGCTTCATTATTTCTCTCCATAGCTAATGAATAACTAAAAATGAAATTTAATACATGTTCGGTTGCACGGTTCAAGGTGTAGTATAACATTATTTTTTAATACAGAAAGAGTATATTATATTATATTTCATCTTAAAACTAATCACGTTTATATATGCTTACAATGTATTACTCCATATGCTTACAATGTATTACTCCATCATGGTCAAAATGTTAAATAGCATTAACCATATTCTATTTCCACCGGGAAACTAACAAGTGTGATTTGGTATATTCAACAATGGAGCACTACGAGATATTCATAACCTCCGTTGAAAATTACACGCTTAGATTCTGTCGTGTAAAAATATCTTTGATTTATTTACTACTCCAGTAAATAACAGTTAAACATTGAAATTATGAAATGTATAGTTGATTAATATTTCATGATGATCGAAGTTGCTGGTATTAATTATATATTAACATTAAAATATACCAATGGACCTTTTGAAATCCTTCTTTCAGCTTGGCTATATGCATTCCATCGACAATCTATTATAGCATATGTTTAATATTATTACCCCTTTGTCTTATAGTCCTATTATTTTGGAAACTGATACACAAACGGTGCAAATTAAACCATTCTGCTCATTGTTCAACTTCCACTCACTTACGCTTATAAAGCGATCTCTCTTTCGAAGTAACTTAAAAACATAACCCAACGTCTTGTGGTCTCAAATCTCTTCTCTCACAACCCTAGAAACCAATCCCCCACACAGAAAAAGGTTAACATGAAAATCTCAACTTATATCGTTCTTACCATTCTCTTCATTTCAATGGTATGCTATAAAATACAATACACTGAAGCAAGACAGTTGCGAGAAACCGACAGTGCAGATCGTGATCATCATTTCACAGCCAGTAAAACTGATGATTTTGGGCCTACTTATCCGGGTAATAGTCCGGGTATTGGTCATAAATTGAAGGAGAATAATGAAATAGTCGAAGGGGTTAAAGATTTCTTCAAACCTATGACACCAGGACAGAGTCTCGGCTCTGGAAATGTTGTCAACAATGAGCTTAAGGCGTAGAAATGTTAGTTAAGCATGCTTCTTCGTTTACTAATTAATATGTATTTTATATTACTGCGTTAAGTAAGTTTAATTTATTGTATGTAGTTTATGATATGTCATTTGTAAGTTTGGTTGATCAAGAGTTACCCTAGTTCATTAATAAGGTTAAACTACGATTTGTGTCTGATTAGTTTCAAACTTTAATTTCTTGCATGAGTTTGCATGTTAATATATAGCAGTCACTTGGTAGTGAGCTGCTTACTATTTGCCATCATGTGAAGAAGTAGAATTTGAGAGCACTTGAAGAAAGCTTTTTGATTTAAATATTTTTTAGAAGATGTCTTGTACTCTCTCTGTTCCTAGAAGATACTCCACATGTTTCAATTTACTTGATGTTTTACTCAAATGCACAAATATTTAGGAAAACTTTTTTTTTATTAATAAGATTACTAAACTACAATTTAAAACTAATTTATTATAAATAGAAATAGTAAAAATTTAATTGGTTACACCATTTTTTTATAAAGTTAAAAGTACATAGATTTGTGCAAACATCTTTATTATGAAACAATAAAACTTGTCTTAAACATCAAGTAAATTGAAACTGAGAGAGTAGTTGTTTTGAAAAAAAAAATTGTTTCTGAAAGAGGATTGTTTTATGTTTTTTATGAAAAAATTGTAAAATTTAAGAAAATTAATTGGTTTTATTAGATTACTAATGGCCAAAAGTTGTTGAAAATTACGGAAAATAATACATTTATTATAGTGATTTAATGCATTTTCTTAATATGTGTGAAAACACTAGAAAAACTATCTTTTTGGAACGGATGGAGTACTGCACTTTGGGATTTTCTTAATTATTATTAAAAGTGGTTGGTGATGCAAAAAAGAAGGTCTAAAGACTTACTAATTAGGGACAAGGAAATGATTTAATTGAGTTTTATTAGCTGATACAATTAAATAGTTATTTTTAACAATTAAATAGTTAATATAGCGCATTAAAAATCAATAGAGAATAAATGTTATTTTTCCTTTTCATGCTCTGTTTAGTTGAAGTTGAAATGGTATAATATAGATATGGAAAATGATGTAATAACATGACCAATGATTTTTTTGTTGTAATGGGAATGATGAATTTTGGTGAATAATAACTTTTTCAACATCGTTTTATTGTTTATTAAAAACTACAAAAAATTGCAAGGCAATTGTTTGTTCAATGGTGATTGGTGAAGAAAATACATTAGCCCTTTAAGCCCTTTAACAACCACTTCTCAGTATGTTATTTTATTCATTTAAAAAAAAAACTTTTAAAGCAACATATGCACACGGAGTAGACACAGTCACACAACCAAAACTTGATCTTGCATTCAACAGTACAAAATTACATGTCCAAAACAAAAAGAAATGCACCAGCCGGGAATCGAACCCGGGTCTGTACCGTGGCAGGGTACTATTCTACCACTAGACCACTGGTGCTCTGTTATGTATTTACATTAACATTTTATAATTCGTATATTTTGTTTTGGGCATGCATGTACTTATTCATACGTTAATGTTCTACTATAGCAATGCCAATCTTGCAAATTCATATGAGCTCCACTGAAGGAATCTTCCCAGAAGATTGGAAATTTTATTAAACTCCTAATTATTTTCCATGTGTCTTTATATTAATTGTTTTAAATGAATAATTTATTGGCTTTGTTTGTTGGAGGTACACATGCATGATCCAACTAGTCATTTGTCTTCTCCATAAATAGCAATCTCAGAGTTGAAGCCATTCATACATTAAAATCTTACCAAAAGTCTTCGTACATATATATTTCCTAACCTTTTTTTCCATTTCGTGTAATCTAGAAATTACCACTATCTCTAATTATTATTGATATGGCTAAATGCAGCTTGGCTACCATGGTTTTATTACTGATAGTGCTGACTCTCATCGAAGAATCTCAGATCGTTGACGCTCGACCTCTGAAACATTTGGGGATCTCTAGTATCCCGAAGAAAACTGGTGATCACGGTTTGAATATTTCAAGCAAGTTAGAGACAGAAGATCATTCCCTGGATGCGTTCCGGCCTACCAAACCCGGGAATAGTCCAGGAATCGGTCACTAGCTATATGTAGTTGTGACAAAATAAGATGCAAGTGTTGTTTTTTAGACATTTACTAGTGACAAAGTAAGATGTTGTTGTGAGTGCATCGTGTATTTTCTGGGGTTTCTCTGTATTCCTCGTTGTGTTTCCGTGATTGTGTCACCCATCACGCTTGAACTTGAATATCGAATCGCTTTGTGTTATATATGCTATTCTCTCCTTCTTCGTTTATCTAGTATATTAATTTTCTTCACACAGTGCCATATATTGCCACATTATGATTGACCGTGCACACGAATTTTGAGTATTTAGCTTTCCATTTCCATGCACAAGTAACACCGAGCCTATATATATTGTTCGTAAACAGGAGAGTGCAAGATTAAGTCGGTAGGTTCTTTTAACTTTTTCGCTCCATGGTTTTCATTACACATAAATACATAATTAATGGTCCGACAATTCCACAGTTACACAGGAAGACAGATGCTTTATAACTGATACGAATTTAATCAGTCGCCCACACATCCTTATTTATCAGTCGTATTTTTACTGGTATAGCTCCTATGTTAAACGAAGCTTCTTTTTCGACATTCGAATATCGGCATCTTATTTTTTTCAAAAAACAAAAAAACATCGGCATCTTTTCACCAACCACGGACTTTACATTTATTAAAAAATAGTATGTTAGATGAAGCTTGTAAATCATATTTGACAAAGACGTCCGAGGTAAGCTTAAAGCGGAAACTATATGGTGGATCCATTTGGAGTTGTCTTAATAGGCATAAACAAGGAGTTACGATAAACCCTGATCTTATTTCTACTTATGTTAGGTCTCATGAAATTAGGTAACAAGAGAAGAGAGAATGCAAAAGGTCTCCTGTTAATTGTAAGAAGAAAATTTATACATTTTAACAAATGAGTTGACTATGTAGAATTTACTTTTACTATTAAAGAAACAAAAATGTATAAATTATTTATTCTATACAAGAAGAACGTCAGCTTGTTCGAAAAGGATCTGTTAGCTCAAAAATGCTGAATTTGTTAGGAATTATTGTGGGTTTATCATGGCAACTCTACAACTAAATTTTACTGGTTTCAATTCTATCAGTGTTTTAGCCGTGTCACTTGGGAGAAAAATCAAAGAATGTTTTGGACAAGTACTAAAATAAGATAAAGTCCGAGAATAATATTTTGTCCTTAATCATGATGGTGGGACTGACCAAAGATTATGCTGGTCTCTAGATCTTTAAATTGACGGTTGAGGCTGATTTGAAAGCTAAGAGCCAACTAACCCTCTTTTTCCAAATTTGGTTTAATACTTGATTAATGTATAGAGGTCACAAGCTATAGTGGCCTTAGGGCACATGGAATAGAAGCAAAAGACAGTCTGTTCTTATACTATTATAAAGAAAGTTTTTCATTGTGCCATAGTATATTTGAGAATTATAAAAGGTGTAGCTCTTGAGAAGTTTGAAGGGTGGCCTGAAGCTAGGTTATTATACATTTTTTCGGTAAATGATATATTAAGCACCCAATGGTCTTTATGTTTAGGTACTTAGCCTTATTACATATACTATAGGTCTCACAGATACGGTTTATAACATTCCAAAGTGAGAGAAGGTAGAAGCTAGGTTTTGGTTAATATGAGTCTTGAAGATGTGGCGGAAGCTTTATACAATAAAATTAGAGATTCATTGATTTTGAGAATACCCGAAAATTAGAATAATCACAATGATCTTATTTAGTCTAAGAATGCCTAAAATCAATGTATTTTTAAATTCGTTGAGCTCACCAATGATCTACCGAAAATAAGAAATAAATAAAAAACACGTAACTTTTATTAATCAAATTATAAATTGAGTATAAACTTAAAATCTAAACGACTATATATAGAAAAACCATAAAACACTAAAACAATAAACCAAAAAATGATCTAAATTCAATATAATTAATTAAATAATTAATAAAATAATCAATAAGATATTTAGAAATATTCTAAATACTTATCAGTAATTGCTAGCAGACTCTCATGCCAAAGTTTCTTCAATCAATGGGTCTAATGAAGAATTTTTAATAAAGAAACTATCATGTAATAATAATCTGAAGCTCCGTAGGCTTTATGATCAATGCAATGGTTAGATCTTGTATGGGCTGAATTGTAGAATCTTTTTTTTTTGGACAAAGCCGAATAGGAAACTAAAACGTAAGTTAGAAAATTATTTTTGACAAAAGAGAATAGGAAAAATATAAAACTTTCTTTGCCACAAAAACTGAGATTTATTACCATGAATTTCATAGAAAACTACACCAATCTAATTAATCTACATGGTGGACCAGTTTATTGTGCTTCTATTTTATATTTATTGTCTATATATATATGCTTAACTGTGTTAGATATATAAAGAATCTCCAGATCTTTCTTATACCTTTTGAGGAAGTTAACCGTCTGCTAACAATTTCTTGGTTAAGGATGAAATACTACTTCAGTCTTGTTATAAAGAAAATCTTCCATGATCCTGCTTTCTTGGTTAAGCAAGATCATGGAAGACATTGAGGAAGATAATGTCTGCTAACAATTTCAGTCTTGTTAAGGGACCAAGACCATGTAAGAGAACAAGAACCATATATAAAGAAATCTTCCAAGATCTTGATTCTTGCTTCTACCTTCTGAGGAAGTTAACGTCTGCTAACAATTTCATAGTTAAGGATGAACCACGCTTGATCAACTCTAACGTTAAAGTTTCATGATCTTGCTTCTTAGTATAAGTTGAAGTACTGTTGCACAGGTCTACATCTCTAATGAATACTTCATCAAATGATGTGGAAATGCAAGAGAAGAAACCATTTTCAACAATTCTCCCTGAAAACAATTACTACATAAACATAAGATGTGTCACTCTACAGTACTGGAAGTAGACAGACAATCACAAAAAGTATGACCAATCAATATAGGAAAAATGACAATATTGACAACGACACGTGAAGTTCACATACAAAGTTTAGCTAGCAAAATAGTACATCTGTGTCTTAAGATATGTCAACTTACCGAGCCAGTGGTAACTATTATAGAAAATTGGAAAGCCAGTAAAAATACTAATAGTAGTACTAAAACAAATAAAATTAAGTCTGCTTAAGTTTAATAAATCCAAAATATATATAATCCAAAATATCAGCATACAAAGATTAGGCTCTGTTCACTAACTGCCCCCAAAAGTTTAATAATTAACAAGACCGTCCATCACCTCTCAGTCTCTTGCTTGCTCTAGAAAGCAGCGGTAAAAACTTTACAAGTCTTCTCTTTGCACAACGCATCAGCTCCTGACATTCATGGTACTCCATGGCCGTTCGATCATACCAGCACACAGGGCAGAGAAAGTTGTCGTGTTCGTCAAAGTGAACCTGACCATTCAAGCATTCTCTATGAACCTTTGTTGCACACTCGCTTCTGCTACACGTCAACAACAACAACGAGTCTCCTCCTCCTAATCCTTGTCTTCCACATTTCCAGCATAAGTCGTTCTCCGGTCTTGGTGGAATGTTTTTGACCAAGCCTGTATCTGACTCATCATCGCTCACACAGAGTAACCAGGCTCCATCTTTTGTACATTCTACACGCGCACCCGAGCTTGGAGAAGATGTTTCCCTAGTAGTATTACCGTTGTTGTTAATGGATTGTTGTTCACCACTAGTGTCACTGCCATCGATCACAATTACTTCATCGCCATTATCATCGTCGTCGATGACAACTACTTCATCCTTATTGGTTTGCTGCTCTAAACCAGTATGCGCTTGCTGCTTCTCTGGTTGATGATCATCTCTAAAATAAACAGGGTCAACGGTAGGAGGACTTGTACGATTATTCTCCATTGCAATAACATCTCTCAGCTAAAATAAAATTTCAATCACACTTGGGAATAAAACATGAAGCGAATGAGTAGTTATAAAAGGAATCTTCTTACCTTCTCAAGAGCACAGAGTGGCAAAGACAAGTTCTTGTGAGCAATAAAAGGAAGAAGATTGAACTTTGACAGCTCAGGCATGCCCGGTCGTAACTCCGATACTGTAATCTAATAAAAAAAATTTGAGAACGAAAGATTTAGAGATATATCCTATGATGATTGATTCTAATTTCTAGTCAAATTTTAATTTTTTTACAGTAACTTACATTTTTGAGAACGGTATTGAGAACATGAGTGCTGCTCAGAGAGAAATCAAACTCAATTCTCGGACCGACGACGGTAGTAGCGGAATCAAACAAGGACTCCAAGATTCTAAGAGACAAGATTTCGTTAATCCTGGTACCGTAGTCATTAGTGGAGGGATGAGGAAAACCCATGTTCATCAAATCCGAAATGCAGCGAAGGTCCTTGTGGAATTTGGCAACGTATTCTATACACCAATACCATTCGGCTATTTGAGGAGGCAGAGAAGAGTATTCATTCACGAGATCCTCGAGGCTAAGGCTACTCTCTTTATTCTTCTTTCTGTTTTTTTCTTCCGTCCTCTTTCCATTTCCCGCCACCCCATTCGTACGATGGGTGGGCCCACGGTGGCAGCACCCTGCCTTTTCCTCCTTTAGCAGCACATGACGTGGAACCTCCTTCACTCTCCTTTCTAGTAGTAACTTCCACCGCAGCAGGAGCCGGAGGAGAATCCCAATCGCCCAAAATCTGTGTACTCTCACTGTCTGACTGATTCTCCATTAATTGCCCTAAACAAAGAAGAGAGAGATACCCTATTAGAGGAGGCAATTGCGAAATTGAATTCGAGAGAAACCCTAAAAAAGCAAAGCTTTCAAATTTGAAAAACATAGACAAGGCCTACCTCTATTAGTGAATTCGCAAATCGAATTCAATCTTCTTCTACGCTCGGCTACTGCAATTTACTATTACTGAGGAAATCCGCATATCTATGTCTTAAGCAAGTGGTAACTTAAATAAATGGAAAATCAGAAGCAAAAAAAAATATAGTAGCACTAACAAAAATTTAAAACAATTATGTCAGTGAGAGGTAGTGGGCTTTATACGAAAGATCGCCTACCCAAAGCTTGTAACACACGCAGGCAAACTAAATAAAAACCAAACCGCGAGAACAAGAAGGTTGCAACTTTGTCGGAACCCTACTTTCACCTACTCAATTTTCTTTTTTGGTTCTTCTGCAAGGGAGGGAGGCGCCAACCCTTAAATTAAACTGTAGAAGAAGAGATGGAGAGGTTGATCAAGGGGGATTTCGTATCAATGAGGAAGAGGAAAAGGAAGAGGATATTGAGGAAGAGGAAGAAGAAGCTAACGTCTCTTCCCTATGATTTGCTACTGATGATCGTGGCGCGCGTCCCGAGATCGTACTATGGGACTCTGTCACTAGTCTCCAAGAGCTTTCAATCAATGGTGGCTTCACCTGAGCTTTACAAGGTAAGGTCACACTTGGGCCTCACGGAAAGTTGTATCTATGTGTGTTTGAGGATCGGGTTCACTTCTTGTAAGTGGTACACCCTCTCCTCCAAGACCAAGAGTAGTGGCAGCAGCTATGTTTTGGCTAGAGTCCCAATGCCCAATGATTCTCCTTGTAATGCGGGTTTGGGTAATTATTCAGATCTTGTGGCTGTTGGGGCCAATATCTACAACATTGGCTTCGCAGATAAACCCTCTCTTCCCACGCCCAACTCAGGGGTCTCAATTCTTGATTGCAAGTCTCACACGTGGCGTAAGGGTCCAAGCATGCCAGTGGAGCTACGTGAAATTTCTGCCAGGGTAATTGATGGAAAGATATATGTACTAGGACGCTACCATCATCAAAATGGTTCCTGGAAGAAGTCGTTCGAGGTATTCAACACATATACCCAAACTTGGGATCACCCTTGCAATGGATTAGATTGCGACGGAATCACTTGTGAGGGAGTGCTCCACGTTGTAGATCTCTTTGATGGGATGATTGTTTTCAGTTCAAAGGATTATAGATGGTACAAGGTTGTACAATATCCAAGGACGAACGATATTATGTTTTCAGGTTTTTACTGCGAGATTGATAATGTTCTCTACTCTGTTAGTGAGGATGGAGCTCTGAGATGGTATGAAATGGACAAGAGAAGGTGGAGAGATTTGAAGGGTTTGGAAGGGCTACCTAAATTGCCTAGTCCTCTTGCTGGTCCTGGTTCTTATGTTGAATTGACGGGTTATGGTTGTGGAAAGATGATGGTTCTCTGGAACAGAAATAATAATAGTCACTTGTTTCAAAGTGACACCATATATTGTGCGGAGATAGCGCTTGAAAGGCGCAATGGAGATTGTTGGGGCAAACTTGAGTGGTATGATAGCGTGCTTTCAGTCCCTATGCATACTAAGCTCGTTAAGGTTCTTGCTGTAACGCTTTGATGATAGAATGAATGTGTCTTTGACTTTGTTTTGTTATTTGAAATTCTAGTCGACAATTTTTAGTTAAGGTCCTTACTTACTCTTACATGGAAGTTGCAAAGCAATGGTGAATACGCATGTTTCAACCTCTAATGTTAAAGTTACAATGATCGTTGCCTCTTTTTCTAAGCAGTGGCGTTATTGAGCCATTACAACTTCATTATTTGGCACAAAGCTGCTTCTCTGCTCGTCTAGATTAAACAAAACCATCCTCTTCGCTCCACCACTGATGCATTCCCGTGCCCTTTTCAATAAGAGGCAAGAGCATCTTACTAATACACAGCCAGTTGCAACGACTAATGATTCTTAACGCACCACCATCAGTTAAAACTTCGTTTTGTTGAATTGCGCCATACATACGAAATGATGACTCACTGGTATTGTTTGCTGGTGAATGAAAAACTCATAATAAAAGAAATATCCTTGAAATGCGCCATACATATGAAATGTTAATTTAGTGGAAGGTATTTAAAAACAAAACAAAAAAGCTTGAGAAAGGGATGATCAATCAAGAGAATTAAGATCCGACAACCTTTAAGGATTATAGAGAAGACCAAAGAAGTGACTGTTTCCTATGGCCTCGAAACCAGATTAACAAAAAAGAAGTGCAAATTCAATTCAAGTTTACATGAAAAAAATCAGTACAAATGAGTGTTACCACCGATGATTTGGCCTGTAAGTGTCCCTTCTCTGCTTGTGTGTGTCTCCTTCTCTTATCATGTGACTTTCTCCATGGTTGTTTAAGTTTGAATGGTAGGTATGAGGGCTCTTGTATGGTCTGCGAGGCGCCTCACTCTGCCTGTATACGTTTCCTTCCCCTCTTTGGCTTATCGTCATATCCGAGAAGTGATCCAAGTCCCTCACCCCGTAGTTGTAGCCATTGTTCGAGCTTGCATGGTTGGTATGATGGTTCTGGTATGGCCTCCTCTGGTGCATAGCATGTGGGTTGAAAGATGCTTGTCCCTGCAAAGCATTAGAAGTATGTCTTCCGTTGAAGAAAGCTGGTGGTGGTCTTTGGTTTGATTGGTTTTGCTGTGGACGAGGGAGATGTGAATGAGGCACAATGAAAGGAGCGTATGGACGTGGAAGATGTGAATGGGGGACATTAAAAGGAGCGTACGGACGAGGAGCATATGCATGAGGAGCACGTGGTGGAGGACCGTGTGGTCGAGGAGCATATGTATGGGAATTGTGGGAGTGGAAAGGGGGATTCATATTTCTCAACTGGGGTGGATTCTTATGTCCCCCCTGTGAAGAAACAAGTGAATGATTAGCAGGGATGTCTTGTCTAGACCTCTGGGTTTGATTCTCATTTTTTCTTGTCTTTACTTGACAAGCCTTCTTCACATGACCAGGCTTTTGAAGTCTTCCATCTGGTTACAAACACCACAGAAAGATCACGAAAAGAAACCTCTAGTATATAACTCATGGGTAAAACAAAGAAGAAGAAAGCAGCTTACCTATCATTACATAGCCTAACTTTATTTTCCTTTCTCTCATAACTTTTCTTGCTGCAGCACCACGGCTATGCTTTTCAGAAAGAACTTTTACTCTGTCGTCTTCATTAGCCCATCGCTACAATAATCAAATAGAGCAACCAACCCGTAAGCATATATGCAATTGGCAAAAACTAAAAAAAAAACTATTTGCAAGACACTCACCTGTCTCATGGTCATTAACCTATATAGGTTCCGTCCTTTCACTAGTAAAGGGTACAAGGGAGGCAATTTCTGCATCCCCTCGCACCAAAGCACTTCAATCTTTGGTAAAAAAGACACAAAATGAGATGTGTGAGTCTAAAGCAGTGGCAACAAATCACACAATGATGACTACTAGATGATCAATAATAATACTTACAGTGAATGTGTGTTGCTGTTTAGCAGTACCGTAGCTTTCTTTAACAACCTGACCAGCGACAGTTCTCCTCCCCATAATCTTCCCACTCCCTTTCACCTTCTGTGTAAACAAAACAGTGTCTCCTTTGCACACATCACCTGCACCAAATCAAATCTCTAGGGAATGTCAACACTAACTAACAGAGAAAAACAATTAAGTAATATTTACCTTTACAGTTGATAGGAAAAGATGAAATGGGATAAAGTGATTCTCCATTCCCATCTTTAATCCTGGGGGATCATCAAAATAGGATCAATGAGAAAACATATTTCCACAAGGACCGGAGAGAAGGGGCAAAAAAGAAAGTACCTCCAATGCTCAAGAATCCTCTCAATAAAAACTGGTTTTGTACCAGATAATCTGAGACCGTGCTTTCTCAGGTATGCTTTGCATTCTTTTACATTTAGAGATTTCATCAAATCACTCCCGGCTACAACAACAACACACATGCAGAGTTTTAAGTTCTTTAGTATCTCAAATAGATTATTTATTTATTTATTATTTTCAGAAGCTATCAAAACAAATCAATCAATCATATTAGATCCGATTCTGTAAACCTGTGAGCAGGCGGGTGACCTTTTCATCATCATCATCATCGTCAGCAGCAGCAGCATTGGCTTTTTGGCCGGTTTGGTTATCTATGTCGAAGTCCACATCTGAGTCGGTAGCATCATCGTGGCTCCAATTGCTATCATCCTCACTGAACAGACATCAAGTACAAATCGGTAAAGATAAAAGAAAGCGAAAGGAGCCGTTGGTAAAAATATACCTTGAGCTCGTCGTATCTTCTTCTTCTTCTTCTTCTTCCGTTTGGTGAAGCTCTTCCGGAAAACGATTCTCATCGGCGAAATTGTCTTCTTCCTCGTCGGAGCTACAGAGATCGATGATGACCTTCTCGTCGGACATTGGGGGAGATTCAGAGGAAATAAATCAAAATTCAAAATAATGCAAACGGCGCTTCGGATGATGGGAGTCTTTTACTATCTTTTTTTATTTATTATTGGTATTCGCCTAGTGGATATTTTGCTTTTTCTTTATAACGGCATTGAGCTTATATTTTAAAATATTTACAAGGTTATATACTTCTTTATTAATTCTCCGAAGCCTCTTCTTCTATAGTTCTAACGTTGGTTCACTGTTCAGGAGACATGTACTGCTGTAAATAGACAGGCTAGAGCGGTGTCCAATGTAAAATCGTACGTTACGTTCGTCCAGGAATTGAACAATATGGCAATATATAGTATATAATTTTAGTTGGTCATGAATTACAACTAAGACTGTATTTTTAACGAAACTCACACGTTCAGGCACTAGACTTGACCGAATACAAAGTTTCGAACAAGAAAGATCAAGCCACGGATGATTCAGAACAAGTCAACGGTCTTAGAAAACCAAAAGAATACACAGGCTACATCTTCTGGTCACATGTTACTCTTAGGTCCCAGTTCCCACTTCTAATTATGGACCAAGTCGCTGGCTACTATTTCTGTGTTAAACGAGCCCTTCAATCTTCTAATCCCCCACTAATTGCATTTGCATCCATCTCGGATATTAGTTAAGTAGCATATACATAGATGCATATATAAACAGAAATTAACATGATTAGCAATTCGAATTAAACTTGATTTTAGTTCAAAAGCACAAACGCAACAAGAGACTTTGACTTTAAAAGATTTATACAAGAACAAACCAAAACAAAAAGGAGAGATTTATTCTTAAAAAATTGCTTTCTTTCCTTGTAATAAAGTTTCACAAATTGGGACATCATTACGTTTTCCAAGACTTTACTTATGTGCTTAAACAGCTTCAGTTCTTTCACCGGGCTTGTGGCTGGCGCTGCAGTTCATTCTTGCTCAATATTCTCAACGATGGATAGAATGCAACTTCTTACAATAACACTTTGTCTCCTATGTCGAGCTCGAGCTTGCTCACATCTACTTCGATTTTAGATGGCATATGTTCAGTTGGGCTTATTAATAAGTTTCAGACTGCTCCGCATTGACCATAGATTTCCGCCTGCTCACAGCAACAAATTAATACACTCAAATACTGAAATTATCAAAGACATGTAAATAGTTCAAATGAGCTCATTATACATACATCAAGCAACAGTAAAATTTCAGATTTCCCTTGCCACATCAGAACATTCCTGAAAGTAGACTATTCTCAAATACTATAAATTATCTTTCAAAACTTTTTAAATCCTATTTGATAATTTTATCCATAATTATGAGTTTTAAATAAAGTTTTATAAATAGATGAAAGAGATTTCAAAAGAAAAATTCATATAACTAATCCAATAAACACTCTCAGGTTATGAGTGATCATGCACACAACCATGTGTAGCATTAAACTTTTGTGCTAAACATTACAAAAACCTTTTCATTTTTAGAAAAATATAGCTTAAAAGTTTTATAATCATTGATTAAGAGTATATTTGATAGTTAAATGAATTGGACATTGGGGTTTATTGTACATAAAGATGATGGAAGCAAATAAAATAAAATGTTTGTATACGTGGGGCTGACTTTTTCAGTAATATGTTTTCATAAACCCTAGAACTTTGACCTTGATAGTTGATAGCTACTACTAGGAAGCTGGCTAAAACAGGCGACGAACGTTTTGGAAAGGAGAAAGAGATCGTATTGATTCGAGGTAAGTCTAATATTTCCTTTCTTTGAATAATGATTTGGTCCAGTTAATAGTTTGATTTACATGGATTGATATTGATTGATTAATTATAAGTGTTTTGAAATCTTTAGATCATCTACTACTCATAATAAAATAATACTTCTCAATGTTATCGACTAACTATCACTTTCTTTTTATTTTAATTAAAGAAACTGATATTTTCTTCTTTTCCAAAGAGATGGTGGCTTCAAACTCTTCATGCGCAGCTTGTATGTTCCAAAAGAGTAGGTGAACATAAGAGAGTGTTTTCAAAGCAAGTTATGTCGATAAGCTTTTCAGCAAACTACCTTTTCTCCTGAGAGAAGATGTTGTTAAATATCTTGTGTACGAGGCCAAAGCAAGAATCTGAGACCGGGTGTATGCGTCCGTTTAACCTCAGTCCTTCAACATCGGAATAAACAGATTCAACAAGTCCCGTCTTCTGTTGGTTCTCAACCTATGCTTTATATTCTCCAACAACCGCAGCAGACGCAGTTCATGCCGCAAATCGGAAACATCTTATCGGTGTGAGTTTATACGCATATAAGATGAAAAAACATAACAACTTTTGTGCATAGATTTTAAATCTATATTCTCATAATATTATGGTTTTAATACATTTTTAAGAAATGTGAAATCGAATATGGAAGAGTGTCAAAGACATGACTAATAGAGGGTCAATGACTGAACTTTTATATAGTTAAGGAAGAAATTAAAAAATCTAGTGGAATCAGCTGACCCCCCTAACTTGTTAATAGTTCCTCCTCTGTTTGTTGGTAACTATGTTGATCGTTCTCTGATGAATGATGATTATCATACAGATAGCAATGTCATTACAATTAACAGCATGCATGCCTACACAACCTTCTCAATTGCTACCGCTTCAAATGCATGAGGGTGAAGAGGATAGGTAGGAGTACATGTTTCATCTCGCTAGTTAGTTAAAAAGAAGAGGAAGAGAGCAGAGGAAACAACCTTAAAACCTTCTCGCTTGCTATGATATTTGATAAGCTAAACATGAAGTCTATATATAGAGAAAAATAATAATTATACATAACTATCAAATCTTAGTAATTTTTGTTTAGTTTCGAAACTTATACTTTTTGTATCTTTATATTAATTAAAAATCTAAATGCTATTATTCTATTAGACTTCAATCATTTCAATTTGATATAATACATTGTTTATATTTTACATAAAACATTATATATTGTGACACTATTTACATAAACTTTTCCAAAGTTTTATTATCTTATTGTTTTATTAAATTGTGTTATATTTTACACTGATCGAACTTAATATGATGAAATTTATTAATTATCTTATGGGAAATTAGTTATTGAAATTAATTCATCTAGTTTTTTACCGTAATTCCCAATGTTACAAACTTGCAAGGATCACACACAAAGCAAAACTTACATTAGAACAGTTGAAGCAAGTTGAGGTTATGCTCTGTTTCTTCTTCTGTGATTGTCAGATTCTTCATTTTTGATTTGAATCTCTCCCATAAGAAAATAGTTCCTTCGTCGCATCTCACCTCTAGATTCTCTAGGTTCTTCACTGAATCTGGCAACTCACAGCGGTAACAATCTCTCATCGAAATCGTCTTCAGTTTCTGCAACTTCCCAATCTCTAGAGGCAACCTTTTCAGTTGAAAGCATCCAGAAACATCAAGCAACCGCAAATTGCTGAGACTCTCGCTGGTTTTAGGAAGCTCAAAGATATTACTACATGAAATCAATCTCAGCATCTCAAGGTTCCTCAAGTTTCCCATACCGTCGAAGAGTCTACATAGCTTGTTACAGTTTGTGATGCTAAGCTTCTTAAGTGAAACAACTTGAGATACCCAATGTGGTAATTCAATAAGATTATAACAATAATCTATCTCGATTTCCTGTAAGCTCTGCAAAGTTTCAATAACATCAACTTCTAAGTCTTCTAATTCGTTGGGAGCATCATTGACATGACACAACCAAAGAGATAGCTTCTCAAGGCATTTGAGCTGAAGTTTGGGAATGTCATGCAAAGTGACTGAAACTTTCTCGAATCTGATCCTTCTCAAGTTCGGTAATAAGCTGAGACCAGACAAATTGGTCAACTTTGTGAGTTCAAGACCGTGATTTATGATCATCACAACTTTCAGTTTCTTCATGGTAGAGATGAAGTTTGGTAATGCATAAGCTGATGAAGAGAGATTAAGAACTAAAACTTCAACATTTGGACAATGCATTTCAACCCAACATGACGTAAATGAATCATCTGTAAGCAAACAACAAAGAAATAAGATGAACCACATCAAGTTACATAATATTATCAAAGAGTATGTGAAAACAGCGTAAGAAATAATTGTATTACCAGTAGAGATAGAGAGTAAAGAGGCGTTCAAAGTAACATGCTGTGTTTGATTTAAACACCAGTTTGGAAATTTGTTCTTTTTTATATCCAAGTTTAATCTTTTCCTTTGGAGGATCGATGACGACTCTTTTTCGCATTGATGTATAGCAAATTCTCTTGAGATGTTTTCTTGTTTGACCAAGAATTCATTGAAGAAGCCATCTTCACACTTATTTTTCCTGATATTAAAGCATTTATAAAATGAGAAAAAAATAAAACCTTAGGAAAGACGACTAAGAAGACCGAATCAATTTAAATGTAAAGTTTACAATTTTGGTAATGGTTTAGATTTTTGGACTTGGGAGTTAGGATTTAGGGATAAGATTTGGGTTTTTAGGATGACACTTAGGTCTTTTAGATATGTAATTAACAAATATGGTAAGATCAAGAACTGATAAATGAATAGAAAATAACATACCAAGAATTGGTAAATGAATAGAAAGGAACATACCCAAGAGGAAGAAGTTTAAGAAGATTGAGGGAGGCAAGCTCTTGAATGTAATTCATGCAGATGTTATTCTCTTTATCGTGTAGTTCAGAACATACGTCGATTATTGTAGAAGCAATGATCTTCTGATCTTTACGAAACGAGCCCATGTCCAAGAAAAACTCTCTAAGATTGTGGGGCAAGGCATCAAAACTTTGGATTGAATACATAATGGTTCCTAAGAACAGAGAGGATTTTTCTGAACTTAATATTGAAGTCAGATGAGAAGGGAATTTTCTCATTTGATAGTTTCTTTATTCGAATTCTAGACTTTATAATCCCGTTAGAAGGAAGGAAAAGACGCGCGAACCAGTATAGAAGTTACTACGAAAAAGATGACCTGTCAAACACGTGGAAACCAGAATGGTCAAACACGGTATCGATTTGGATTGTAGGAAAAATGCAACAAGAAAGTTAATTATATATATTTTAAAATACATCAGATAGATTCTCTTCTATCTACCTGCTGCTATTTCTGGATCTTTGAAGAAATTTACAAAGATTATAGGTTAAGAGTAAATGAAGAATGTTCAATATGACAATTGTAGTTTGTAGAAATGGTGAATTACTCTGTTCAAGTCTATTGAATTTAGATAAGGATTAACAACGGTTGAATATTATTGAATGACTCTAGAAGGATTGACGTACACGAAATCTGCGGCATGACAATTGAGAAAAAAAATTACTATCATGGTGGCGTGATAAAAATCTAATCAAATATGTATTGTGAAGTTCAAGAGGAAATATGACATGTGCCAATCCTAATTTGTATTATTTCATAAATTATTAACGTAAAATTCTCTAAATACATCTTAACTAAACATTAGCTATAAGAAAATGGTTGCATGCACGATACCATAAACAATTTTGGAAACATTTCATTGTGGCACTGAAGAACAGATCTAATCAAATATGTTCAGTAGTTTTATTAATAAAAACAGAAGCATACATCAATGTTTCTAGTTACATATGGATGATGAAAATAACAGCATTACAAGACAGAAACAAGCTATGAAAAATGTTATTTCACTCACAACTTAAAACATTTGTAGCAAGTTGAGGTTATGCTCTGTTTCCTCCTCATGAACTCTCAAATTTCTCATTTTTGGCATCAACCTTTCCCATAAGACCGACCTGGTTTCTTCCTCACATTTCACCTCCAAATCCTCTAGATCCCTCACCGAATCTGGCAACTCGCATCTCCAACACTTCCTCATCGAGATCTTCTTCAGCTTCTGCAGCTTCCCAATCTCTAGAGGCAATTTTCTCAACCCCAAGCAATGAGATATATCAAGAAACCGCAAGTTGCTGAGTCTATCAATCGTTTCAGGTAACTCAGAGAGAATAATGCAAGAACTCACTCTCAACATTTCTAACTTACTCAAATTGCCTATAGCTTCAGGAAGTACAGAGAGCTTGTTACAGTTTGTGATGCTAAGTGTCTTCAATGAACCAACTTCAGAGACCCAATACGGTAACTCATCAAGATCATAGCAATAGTCTATGTCAATCTCCTGTAAACTAGGCAGAGCTTTAGAGACATCTACTTCTTCAACGTCGTAGAAAACTTCACCAAAACTACACATAACCAAAGACAACTTCTTGAGACTGCGGAGTTTCAACTGGACAATGTCTAGCAACGTGACTGAAACTTTCTCCAGTCTGATCCGTTTCAGGTTCGGTAATAAGCTGAGACATGAGAAGTTTCTCAATCTTGCTGGATAGAAACCATGATTTGTTATTGTCAGAACCTTTAGCTTCCTCATTCCAGCAATGAAGCTTGGTAATGCATAGTCTGATGAAGAAAGATTCAGAACTAATACCTCCACATTGCGACAATCCATTTCAACCCAGTTTGATGAGAACAAATCATCTGTAACAACAACATGAAAAGAAGAAAGACCAAACATAAGATATAGTAAAGTCAGAGATTTGTATAATCACTATGTTCATCAGTTACTTACCTGTGGAGATAGACAATAGAGAGGCATTAACAACAGGTCCATTCAAACACCAGTCTGGAAATGTATCCTCTCTTATCTCCAAGTTTAGTCTCTTCCTTTCCAAGATTGGTTCCAATTCGCTTTGACGGATAGCCAGCTCCCTAAGGATATCATGTTGAGTGACTAAGAACTCATTGTAGAAACCATCTTCAGTCTCATTCCTGCTCATAATAACCAAGAAAAATAAGTTCCTCTAGTGGTATTAGATGGCAAGAGGTGCAAACAGAAACAACATACCCGAGAGGAACAAGTTTAAGTAGATTCTGAGAGGCAAGGTCTTCAAGATACTTCATACACAAGATACTACTACTACTTTTACCATATAGTTCCATCCATATGTCAATGATTACAGAAGCACGTATCTTTTGATCCTCAAGAAATGATCCCATGTCCAAGAAACACTCTCTGAGATTAGGTACCAGTGCATTGAAGCTAGGCTGCAGACATTCCAACACAGAAGGCTGAGAAGGAATATCAAGAACTGTTTCCCCTAGAGTCCAGCTTTCCACCTGGCCTTTCCATGTAGTTAGAGATTGTCCTTTAAGTGAAACGCCAACTACTTCAATAACGATTGGGAATCCATTACAGCGTTTCAATATCTGCAATATCCACAAACAAGACAAGTGACTTCACTGACTTGAAGGTTGTTGTTAGGTTACAAAAGATATAGAACTAATTAATTAAATACCTTTTGGAGAAGAAGTTCATATTCTGTATCAGACGTCTTATCAGGCCGTGATGCCCATTGAATGAGAAGGTCTCTTGCATCTCCATCTTCCAAAGGTTTCAAATGATAGTTGTAACCAAAGCTCGGAAAATCAGACCGAGAAGTCACCAAGATCTTATAATCTGGCAAGTTAATTCTAAATTTCTGAAGAAACAGCTCGGCTCCTCTCCACACATCATCCAACACCAACAGTATAGGACCGTCTTCTCTGAGTTTCTCCAGCAGTGTCCACAATCCAACTGTTGCTTGAGACTCGTTATCAAATGTCTGTGGAGCGTAACCGTTGTGCTGGAGTAGATTCTGTACTATGGCCCTAAAGTTAGGAGTACTTGAGACAACATTAAACAAGATATGCTTGAAATGCCCTGCCAAAAATGTAAACAACACCAAGATGATGAGAAACAAAAAACTACAAGTCAAACCTATATAATTAAGGCTAGTACCTTTGACATCTGCCTCGTGACAGAGCTGAGTAGCTAGCGTGGTTTTCCCGCACCCGGGAGGAGCAGAGACCACAAGGTTAACCACTGCATCGTCAAGGAGTCTCTTCTTAAGCTCCACCAATGGCCAAGCCAATCCAACGAGTGCCTTATCAAGCTTAGGAACAGAGCAAAGGTCTCTAAAAACAGGTGCAGGAGGAGCACTCATCGTCAAGCCGTCCATTTTCTTACCTAAACTGTACACCATGTCCACAAGGTGGTCCGCAACACCCAGCAACTTCAACTGGTTCCTATACTGAAGAACCTGTAGATCAATATCACAGAACTTGGTCATTTCTTTATTGATATCCTCTATATCCCTGGTGCGCAGAGACTTCTCGTAGAACCGGACGTCTTTGAGCTTGAGAACCAGTTCATAAGCTTTTCTGATCGTTTCCATCAGTTTCTTTAGCTCCCCTGAACCAAGGTCTAGCTTGTTTTGCATCGAATCGATCTCTTTGGTCAACGGAAGCAATCTCACCATCGTTTCTGCGAGATCTTTGGATAAGGGTTTGAAAGATTTGTACTTCTTTGCCTCTTCAATGACAAATTTCAATACCTCGGAGACCAAAGCTCCCCCGACAGAACCTAATCCCAGAGAAACCCAATCGTTCATTCTTTTACTTCTCTTCCTCCTCACCAAACACACCAAAAAAAGAAAGACTCTTAGGTTTTGTCTGTGGAGATTCTCTGAAAATCTGACATGTTTAAAACAGTATAGTAGTTAAACCGAATTAAAATAAAATAAAAAAGTATTAGCTTCATTGCAAAGCGATCCTGCAGTCGTCCTCGTTGACGCATAAAGTCAAATAGTCAATTACAAAATATTATACCTTCCTTCCTTCTTGCTTCCAACTTACCGCGCTTTTACTTGGAAACTGCGTTAAGCCGTTAACCATTATCCGCGTCGTCATTCACACGCGTTGTAGGTGGTTGGTTCGGTAGAAGGAGCGTGTTTCTTGTCCTTCTTTTCCCGCGTGCGAGCGTATTTAGTTTTAGGCCACCATTTAAAGTAGCCCACTCACACGAGCTTTTATATTTCTATGGGCCCATTTCTCTCCAAAATGCCTATGTTTTTCTCTCTTTCTTTTTGTTTTGACGTAACATAAAATGATCATGATCTGAGATTTGCTACAAGACAATGAATGGCACGTAATTTAATTTCGGAGCGGACTTAATACTAAGATAAGAGACATATCATGTGACTGTCCATCATCGTGGTAGCTTCCACATGTCGTGAGAGTGTCAGCCCCATGTTGGCTCTTGTATATATGTCACTTTTTTTCTTCTTTATATATATATATCACTTGATTAGTCTAAGGCTTAGTGTAGTGATTACCAGACGAGAAGAAAAATAATCAAATATTAGTGGTTGATATTTCTTTTTTTAATAAACCCATGATGCTTAATCAAATACTCTTCACATGCTTCCTATTTTGTCATGATAATCTTCCCGGAATACGATTTCTTCTACGTTTTCCTTTGATTGATTCGTTTCTTACGTATTTTTCACCAAGTCAACAATCAAAAATCACATTATTTGCAGATTACAGTATAGTCCGAGACTCCGAGTGTACATAGGTTGTCTCGATTTCTTAATTACACGTACTTTTTTGTAAACAACGAAGTTGTGTTTTGTGGTATGCATGCATGGTAATCCATTGACCTTTTGATGTGATCCGTCCATTTATAATTGGATATACTTATACTTTAATTGGAATATTTAGCACATACTTACATATGCATACCTTTTGTTATTCCGATGAGTAAATAACAGTTTTATAAATTTATAACGATAAAGTTGTAACAATTTAAATATATATCGGCCGGTGGACTATACTTAAAAACTGCGAGTAAATTGAAATGTATCGAAAATTACAAATGTCTTGCATCAGATTAGCATGTGCCAAAATAAGAGGAAAGAGCTACGTGTGCAGTAAATCAGGCAAAGTGGCACTGATTTCAACAATGCAGATGACATGATACTAGTAAATAGACAGATACTCTTTTTGTCATAAGAATAATCTTTTGTCTCAAAATTTTAATTATCCTATTGTAGAAATTACAGCAAAGTTCATTCATAGTTGGTGCCGAGAAATAAAAAGCTTCCTTGGGGACGTGAACATGAAGGAAACTGCGGAAGGGCGAATCTAACCAGCGATTCAGCGTCGACAATTTAGGACATAATAATATTTTCTCAAAGCATCTATTGTCTTTTCCTCATTTTATTTCTTTTAATATTTATTGTTTTATAATTCTAAATTAATTTCATTTGCCTTTTTATGGTATCGTTATCGGAAGAGTCGAATAATGAAAGCTAAGCTTTGGCTGGAAGCAGTAATCATATCCAAAACGCGTGAGAAACCATTCAATTCCCTTGTCACCATATTCCACTATCCTTTACTTCACATTAACTACTTTATTATATCGTTTGGCTTTAAAATTTCTGTGACGAACCGCAGAAAAATAAAATAATGGCGAAAAACTCACTCGAGATCTTCACTGTCATTGATTGGAACCACCTTCATTACTTTTCCTCCTCTCGCTTACTTATGTCACCGACTCACCCTCCCCTCTCGCTATCTAATTGCATATTTTATAAGACCAAAATCCCTTCATTTCTCTCAACCCCATTTTAGGAAAACAGTTTTGTTTTGGGGCAGCAAGTCTCTTGTCTGTACCATTCTTTTAGCAAGCCATTGAAAATGGCATCCAGAACAAGATTATCTTTGCTTCATTTTCTCGGAGCTTTGGCTCTTTTAAGCAGCCTGGTGATAGTGAAAGGAGAAAGCCCTTACAAGTTCTACACATGGACTGTGACTTATGGCATTATCTATCCTCTTGGTGTTCCTCAACAGGTACAAATAGACTGTTTGATCCATTTTTTTCTTTGATGCTCACTTGCTCGGACCTTTTTTAAACTTTTATAAAATGTTCTTTTTCTTTGTTTTCTCCTTTTAGGTTATTCTGATTAATGGTCAGTTTCCTGGTCCAAGGCTTGATGTTGTGACTAATGACAACATCATCCTCAACCTCATCAACAAACTTGACCAACCCTTTCTCTTGACCTGGTAACTTTATACTGTTTTATTAAACCACTAAAGATTTAAAGAATAAACATTCCTCTGTTTTTGTGTATCCAATTGTTGTTGTGTCTTGTATTATTACTACTAGGTAAGGAACCCGTGCGATATCGCACGGGAACTCGTTTTGTAAAAATAATATGTCACATTTTATATCATTACTATTAAGATAGTACATATGGTATAAAATTATCTTGTATGAACTGTCTTCTTTTATTGATAATACTAAAAATCTATATTTTGTTTACGGATTAGTTATAACAAAACTACAAATATGCCAATACTAAATAAAATATATGTCTTATTATCCGTTTACTTAAGTTATGTAGAAATCTTGAAAACTGAATATTTTAAAATAATTAAAAAGTAAACACATTCTAATGTAATTATTTACTAAATTTTTAAAGTAAATTATAACGATAGTTCGAATATTCGTGATTTATTTGCAACTATGTAAGACTTATGTGGTTAAAATCATGATTAGCTGTTAATTTTAAGAGATTTTATTTCTTAACATTTTTTAAACAAATCATATACACAATCTTATATTTTAAACAAATCATTTTCTTCTTCCTAGCTGTATCTCCTATGAAAAATTTCAAAAAATCACATGCTTACAAATTAAGAAAGAGATTTTGGTATAACAACATTTTATTTATAATATTACTTTGAATTTTCAGGAAAGTTCTTATAAAAACACTAACCTTATTATATTAAACTAACACTAGAATTAAATTAAACCAGCTAAATTTATATAAATATTTACCTTTTGAAATCATTAAATGCTTTATTGGACATTTAAATAGTATTTTGAATTCGAGGTTGTATTGAGATATAAATACTCTAGAATTCTATCCGTACACGTAGAACTCTTCCTAATATTTTTTGCTGACAACGTTTCATTTGAACTTTTTTCTAAAAATTTGTAACTAACTAACTTCATATAACTATTTTTTTCACCATTTTACTATCAATTAGGTTAGCGAAAATTTTACTTTCAGAAAAATAAAAACATAGACTATTTATAGATTTTGAAAAGCTCTCTTTAAAAAGTCACATCTTTTTAATTTAAACAGTTGCAATTTTTACCAAAGAAGAGACACAACCTTTTACTTAATTGCATCTTTTCATAAAGAAGAGTCACAACTTTTTAACGAACAATCGCAACTGTTCACAAGATTTAAACTACCTATAAAAACACACACCCTTTCAATTTAAACAGCTGCAACTTTTATCGAAGAAGAGACACAACCTTTCATTTGAACATCTTCAAAAAATTTGTAACCAAGTAACTTCGTAGAACTATTTTTTTTCACCATTTTACTAACAATTAGAGTAGCGGAAAATTTTAGTGTCAGAAGTGTATAAACATAGACTATTTATATATTTTGAAAAGTTCTCTTTGAAAAGTCACATATTTTCAATTTAAGTAGTCGCATCTTTTCATAAAGAAGAGACGCAACTTTTTAACGAACAGTCGCAATTTTTCACAACATTAAAGCTACTCGCATCTTTTCATAAAGAAGAGACGCAACTTTTTAACGAACAATCGCAATTTTTCACAACATTTAAGCTACACAAAAAACAATTTAAGTAGTCGCATCTTTTCGCAAAGAAGAGACGCAACTTTTTAACGAACAGTCGCAATTTTTCACAACATTTAAGCTAGTCGCATCTTTTCATAAAGAAGAAACGCAACTTTTTAACGAACAGTCGCAATTTTTCGCAACATTTAAGCTACATAAAAAAACACACACCATTTCAATTTAAACAGTTGCAACTTTTAATGATGAAGAGATTTTCATAAAGAAAAGACGCAACTTTTTAACGAACAGTCGCAATTTTTCACAACATTAAAGCTACTCGCATCTTTTCATAAAGAAAAAACGCAACTTTTTAATGAACAATCGCAATTTTTCACAACATTTAAGCTACATAAAAAACAATTTTTAAGTAGTCGCATCTTTTCGTAAAGAAGAGACGCAACTTTTTAACGAACAGTCGCAATTTTTCACAACATTTAAGCTAGTCGCATCTTTTCATTAAGAAGAGACGCAACTTTTTAACGAACAGTCGCAATTTTTCGCAACATTTAAGCTACATAAAAAAATACACACCTTTTCAATTTAAACAGTTGCAACTTTTAACGATGAAGAGACACAACCATTTAAGTAGTCGTGTCTTTTCGTAAAGAAGAGACACAACTGTTTAGCGAACAATCGCAACTTTTCACAAGATCCGAGAGACCTATAAAAACACAAACCCTTTCGAATTAATTGGGATTCCTATTATTAATAGATTTATAGGGTCATGTCATAATGTTTATCTGAACTTTTGTCAATGTTTGTGGTTTATTAGGAATGGAATAAAGCAGAGGAAGAACTCATGGCAAGATGGAGTGTTGGGAACAAACTGTCCAATCCCACCAAACTCAAACTTCACTTACAAGTTCCAAACCAAAGATCAGATCGGAACTTACAACTACTTTCCTTCCACCGCTTTTCACAAAGCCGCCGGTGGATTCGGAGCTATCAATGTATATGCAAGACCTAGGATCCCTATCCCTTACCCTCTCCCAGCTGAAGACTTCACTCTACTCATCGGTGATTGGTTTAAAACCAACCACAAAACACTCCAACAGCGTTTAGATTCTGGTGGTGTTCTTCCATTTCCAGACGGTATGCTCATAAACGGACAAACCCAAACTACATTCACAGGCGACCAAGGTGAGTTTATGAACCTCTCAGCTTTCCAAAAAAAAATTGTTTCTTGTCGCTTACGTCATGTGTCTCTGTTTGTCTTTCAGGGAAGACTTACATGTTCAGAATCTCTAACGTTGGGTTATCAAGCACTTTCAACTTCAGAATCCAAGGACATACGATGAAAGTAGTTGAAGTCGAAGGCTCTCATGTCATGCAAACGGATTACGACTCTCTTGATGTTCATGTTGGACAGTCTTTATCGCTCCTTGTGACGTTAAACCAATCTCCTAAAGATTATTACATCGTTGCAAGCAGCCGGTTCGTAAGAGCCAATCTTTCTGTTACTGCTCTGTTGCGTTATTCCAACTCAGGTGTCCCAGCTTCTGGTGATAAGCCCCCTCTTCCCCCTGGAGAGCTTGTTTGGTCCATGAGACAAGCCAGAACATTCAGGTAAATAAAAAACAGTTGCGTATATTAAAACGTGAATCCCAAGGATTAGGTCATCTTTAATGGTGTTTTTCTTTTCAGGTGGAACTTAACCGCAAATGCAGCTAGACCAAACCCTCAAGGATCATTCCACTACGGAAAGATCAATACGACCAAGTCATTTGTTTTCTCAAACTCAGCTCCTTTGATCAACGGAAAGCAACGCTATGCAGTGAATGGAGTCTCTTATGTGAACTCAGAGACGCCTCCAAAACTTGCTGATCACTTCAACATCACCGGAGTGTTCAGCACGAGTGCCATTCAGAGCGTCCCTTCTAACTCTCCTGCGACTGTTGCGACATCAGTTGTTAAAGCATCTCTCCATGATTTTCTTGAAATAGTGTTCCAGAACAATGAGAAGTCAGTGCAGTCTTGGCACCTTGATGGTTATGACTTTTGGGTCGTTGGGTGAGTCCTCCTCCTTCTTCTTCTTCTTCTTTCATAGCACCTTAACTAACAATTTCTTTGTAATGACACGTAGATTTGGTTCTGGACAATGGACACCTGCGAAGAGATCACTTTACAATCTTGTTGATGCTCTTACTAGACACACAACTCAGGTAAGAATATTGAAATGGGACTGAAAATCTTGTAACTAGTTTGGTTTGTTTAGTGTTAATCTTGGGCATGCATGCAGGTGTACCCAAACTCTTGGACAGCAATCTTGGTGTCTTTGGACAATCAAGGAATGTGGAACATGAGATCAGCGATATGGGAAAGACAGTATTTAGGACAGCAGTTCTATCTAAAAGTATGGGATCCAGTGCAGAGTCTTGCCAATGAATACAATCCTCCTGATAATCTTCTTAGATGTGGCAAGGCTATTGGAAGACGCCCTTAGAGATTCATCTGCTCTTTCATTTAAGTTCATTTCTTTGAGTTCTTTTCAAATGTATTTGGTTGAGGTCTATGGTTTGTTCTTTCTGGTCATGATAGTACGGCTATTTACATATGTAGTGGTAAACACAGGGAAGGAGAAAAGTTTATGTCTTTGGTAGGAAGGAGAGGTTACTGAGTTTTAAAATAATAGTTTGTACAAGTTGTTGTTCTTTCTAATATTAAGAGCAATTTCATATAACCCTCAATGAATCTCTAGTTTATATTTTCTGGTTCAAAATTTAAATGAGAATAAAATTGTTATAAATGGAAGATAAAAATAGATGAATCTTTCAAATGACCTTTTAAAAAAACTAGTATAATTAGTTAAATCACTAGTTTATATTTTAATAAAGTAGATTAAACTAAAATAAAGTAGATTATAATTTGATTGTATGATATTGGTGATTTTTTTTGCGGAAACTTTCAAGAAGCAAACACATAAGAAAAGAGAAAAGGATTTGTTATTAAAAAGACGGTTTTTCAGGTCATCGACAGAGGGTGACTTTCCCTGACAAATGCTGATGGCAAGCTTAGTATGATAATATTATTTTATTTTTTGCATGTGATTGTGTATAAAAGTGAAAAACAAATTCAAAAAACTAAATTAGATTTATATTAAGGATATAAATATTAGTTATATGTTTTTTTTTGTTAAAAATTATCGAAGTGACATAATGTTAGAAACTAAATTAGAACAAATTTTTAAAACAAGATTCTATTTTTGATTTATAATAAAATAGACAAATTTGACGTGATAACATACAAAATTAATTTACAGGCACGATTTGTTTCCGTCAGCGTGGAGATGAGATTAGGATCTGGTTTATGTTTTTGGTTATTGACACTTGATTTGGTTAGGTTAATGTGGATTGGAGATTGGGATCCGGTTTATGTTTTTGGTTTGTAATTGACATTTGATTTGGTTAATTTGAAAGCCAACTTTCAAAAACAAAAACAAAATGATAGGAAAAATGAAATTCTAGTCAAGAGAAAAAACATATATAATATCAAATGTTCTGATTATATAATACTAGATATGATCTCGTTGTGTTGCAACAGATTTTGTTTGATGTTTTAATTTAATAAAAATATAAAATAATAGATTATTTTATTGTAGTTTAATAATTGTTTTTATATATTTTGTATGAGATTTATTTTATAATTAAATCTTGTTTTAACATGTAATTTCAAGTTAAAATTTATAATTTATGATCATGTATAGATGATTTGATATAACCTTTGTAGTTAGGATTAAAGAAAACACTATACCTAAACGTTTAAACTGAACACAATTTGAAATAAGAAATTGAATTAAAAGTAAAAAAAAAAAGTAAAATACGTCAATGTAGTCAATCACAACATTATACACTTTCTTATGTACTAATTTAATGTTTTATTAAATAAATTTTTGAAATTTTATTTTGCTAATTTTTTTTTTAAGAAAACATTTTCTTTGATAAATCTCCTTTTTATTTACAATTAAAAATAAAAATAACATTAAATACTCTTTTACATTTTTTTAAGATTTTAGAAAAGGAAATTACTTTCATATAACCTATTACAATTATCTTCTCTTTAAAATTTCAGAAGAAAATAAATTCACAGCAAGGAATTGCTTTTATTAATTAATAAATATTTTTAAAATTGCTATTTTAAAATTTGTATCAATACTAACTTTACATTTATTTTGTTAATTAAATAATTTTTAGTATCATGTGCATCATCAAATACTCTCTTAAAATATTATCAAATAAACTTTTACAATTCTCTTTTGGTTAGGAAGTAAAAATATGATATAAATTTCTTTTGTTTAGGATTTGTTTTTGTAAAAGAGGGTTAACAACTATCAAATATTATTTTGCAGTTTTTAAGATTTTAGAAAATGAAATTAATATTACGTAATCTTTCACAATTATATTTTAGAATTTAGAAAATTAAAATTTCTATCAAATAAATATTTCCAGTTATATTAAGTATTTTTAAAAATTAGTTTATTGTCAGTATCACTAATATATTAATTAGATCATTGTTAGTATCATGTTTATTATTAAAATTTTGAAGTGAAAATTACTATTAATATAATTTTTCAATTATCTCTGGTCAAGATTTAAAAAAGAAATAAAAATATTAATTGGTTAAGATGATAATTTTTTTAGAAATCTTTTTATTTAAGATTTTAGAAAAAAAATATTTTCACATATGCCAGTTTTATTGACATATTCACAATCTAATTTGTTTTTTAAAAAAAATATAAGTGTCACAATCATATTAGGTGAAATATTTGAAGTTATTTTTGGTTTATATTTTAACTCAAAATTATTAAAAATAAAAAAAAATTAGTTAATTATAAGAAAAAATAGGAGTACTTTTACATTTTTATTTTATTTGGACTTTTAAAACAGGAAATTGAATTATTTTTATTTTCTGGTTTTATACAACTATTTTATTTTTAATAGAAAAGTTTCTGTTTAATCATTTATATATTTTTCTCATGCATACAAACACACATTCTTCGTATTCACATATTGTCATGTACGATAAAAAAATCAAAATTAAAAGTTATGTTAGCATCATAACATGTAATAAGGATAATAAAAATTTGAGTTGTATCAAAAAAAAAAAATACTAAGGTAATACTTTTCATGTAAATACTATTTTGTGTTTGTAAGATTAATATGGAAGATTAAATCTAAATATAGATGTGAAATATTTGCTATTTTTGGTCATAATTTTTAAAAATACATTTACCTATTAAAAAGGAAAGTTAGTTACTTATAAGAAAATAATAATAGTACTTTTACAATTTTCTTTTAATTAGGCTTTTAAATAAGGAATATTATTTATTTTATTCATGTTTTTTTGTTAAATAATTTATTATACTTGTAGAATTTTACAATTCGTTTTTGTTTAGTATTTTTTTTACAATCCATTTCTTTGGTATTTTTAGAAACAAACATTATATTTGTTTTTCTAAAAACAAAAACTGATTATTTGCTTGTAGCTTCTTACAATTATTTTTGTTTTGAATTTTAAAAAAACATTAGTATCAAATATTAAAAAATATATAATTGTAAAAGATTATGTAAGAGTAATTTTTTTCTAATATTTTTTTAAAAGATGTAAAAGGCTATTTTGTAATGAAAATTTTCCTTTTCTAAATCTGTTTAAATAAAAAAAAAAATATGTCACAATATGTTTTAAAATAATAACAAATTAAAATTTACTTTTTAAAAAATATTTTTGTGTAGATTATTTTTTTTAAAATTGAAAACTACTATGAAATATTTTAACAATGTTACGGTTTTTCTTTTCTAAAATTCTATAAAAGAAATGTAAAAGACTATGTAATTGTAATTTCCTTTTCTAAAATCCAAAAAAAAAATAAAGTAATATTTTGTAATGATAATTTTCCTTTTTTTAATCTCTTTAAAATCATAAACAAAAAAAAATTATATCATATTTTTGACACATGTCATCATATTAATAAATGTAATGACACATGTCGCAATCATGTTAATTAGTAACTTTGAAAACTATGTTTTATATAATAAGATAAAGTTCCGTTGGAAAATATTTATTAGATCCCATTAAAAAATTAGAAATAAGAGTTCAAATATATACAAAACTTTCAAAGGTTAAACTATCACAAAAAAATACAAACAAAAAAATTCAACTATCACAAAAATGTTAACATCAATGTAGAATAAAATAATTTCAAACTCAAAAAATATTCAAATTCTTTATTATGCATACTATAAATATAAAATATTCATAAATTCACAAAATATATAGTTCAGAGTACAACATCCAACGAAATTATTGTATACAAAATATTTGAAAAATCAAAATTGTCCTAACCAGGATTAACCCCTAAATATAATTTGTAAATTTTACCTTAAGCATAAATTATAACCAAAAAAACAAATATAACCGACTTATCTAGAGAGAAAAACTGATCCATGCACGTGGTTGCACAAAGAAAAAAACGTTGATGATCCTACGGCCTGTAATGCTACATCAACTAATCTCAACGGCTCGACACTACTATAAACTAAGCGCGCTCGTTCTTCTCTATCGTTTCTTTCCGTATTCGATTTTAACGTGAATCCTAAGTAACCACAGATCATCCGAGAGAGATACGTAGTGAAACCAAAGAGAAGAACGAAAACTGAATCGAGGTATCTATCGTAACTTCTATATATGATTACATATCGTTTTGGTTCAATGATGCGCATTGGTAGATCTTGTTCTTTCATCTCCTCGATACGTTTAGTTACCTTAAAGAAAAAGAATCTTGTTTTTTGTGGATAGAGAACAACACGATGTGCGACATGCCGCCTGATGTGGAACATATGCACGCCATATGCACAGAAGCGTGCATCTACGCCCCTTTCTTCCCCGTGGAGCAACTCGAGAAGTTCACGAGTGTTCAGCGTGTGTTCGGATCAGCTAGGGTGAGGGACCTTCTCATGACCCCTAATCTAGAGTTTGAAATGCGTCAAGCTGCTGTCGAGTCACTTGTCTACGAGGCTCGATCAAGAATCACGAAGCCTCTCTTCGGATGCGTCGGAGCCATCAACGCCAAAGATCAAGAGATCAGGGTCAAAGATGAGGAGATCAAGAGATCAGGGTTAAATCACTAGTTTATATTTTAATGATAAATTAAACTAAGATATTATAATGGTCATAAGATTTTTTGTATATTTAATAATGATCTAATGTTTTTATTTTACTATGATTGGAGAGGTTATCAAACTCTAACTTTTGATAAGAAATCTAAATGAATTAGTTATATTCATTTTTGTATCAGAATCCAAAAGTATGATATGACAACAACAAAAAACAGTGTTAAGACTGTTAATGTTGGTTTAATTGTTACAGAGAGATATTGGGCCTAAGAAAGCCCAATACAGGAGATCCATACCCAAGATATTAAACACAAAACACACACACAGATGATAGGACAGAGCTTTGAAAACGAAATCGGTGAGAAGAAAAAAGGTAGAGAGCAGTTTTGTCTGATCAGACATCTCACTTAAACTTATTTATCGAAGAGGAACCCTAGTCAATTCAAATTGGGGGTGCAATATGAATTGCGAAGCTTGTCACCTGAAGGAACTGGTAACAATCTCCTTCTTCTTCTTCTTTGCTAGTTCAGTCCATCGATTCGTGTTTCTGTTTTCGGGATTTGATACCTTTTAATTTTTCCCCACCTCCTCGCAGGAAGTGGAAACCTTCGAGATACGCGAGGTCCTACGCTGTAAGTTTCTCACTGATTGGTATATGGTAGGTAGGAAGTAGGTTTTTGAGTTGTTGAGTTTCGGATCCAACATTTTGATTAGATTTTTTTTTGGAATATCATTTCTGTATTGGGATATACATCTTCTGAGCTTCAAGATGTTTGTTTTCTCTGATAAGACCGGACACTTGTTGTCTTTGTCCATTTCTATTGTGGTTATTATATACATCTTATTATTGTTCCTGCAACTTTGGTTTGGATTTGATGAGCAGGCATACTACATACAATAGTCTTTCACCGAGCACTTGGTCTTATCCGCCCTAAAGATATCGACTTGGAGCTTTTTGACATCACTTACGTATGTATATTTCATTTACCTTTCTCTCCTCTATCTCTCTCTATACTTTGGTTTTGATATTGTTGTGCGTGTGTCACACAGGTAGAATGTGGTGAAATAGAAGTGGAGAAGAAAATTGATGACAAGATTGAGCAGTTCATTACCTGGATTGACAAGCACCCCAACAAGAAAAGTCAGGTACCTTTCTTTCCAATCTCCATTTCAATTTCACACTGTTTCCATCGTTGTACTTTTGTATTTCAGTTTGGCTTATCTGTCTTGTGTATTCTATGTTGCTGTTAATGCTTTTTTCTTTCTTCTGTCATTGTTGCATAGATATCTCTATCGTTTTATGAAGTCAAAACCAAACAGCCCTCTTGGTTCACTAATAAGATTGAACGGTTATACTGGGAACAATGGTACATCAATCTCAATGTGCTTCAGCCCACTAAATCCCCTACCGGAAAGTCTCACCACTCCAAACTAGTTATGGACCCTGGAGGTAAGATCTTTATGAATTTCCTCCTTTGATCTCTCCAGAATTTACACTATATCTATTTTCTTACAAGAGTGGGAAGTGATTGTCATGTTTCTTATCTAATTCACTGTAGAGGAGTCTGAGGAGAGAAGTTCACGTAGGACACTGCTTGAGCAATCTCTTCAGGAAGTCTTGTTCCAAATCATTAAATTCGTTAATGAGAAAAAGGATCACGTTCCTCCTATCAACGATGGTGTTATCTACTGCCCCTTTGAGATCACTTTCCCTAGGTGCACACCACACTGCCTATTCACATAGTAAAACTGTTTTCTAGTGATTTTGCTTAGATGAGTGAAGAATTTTGCTTAATCTTTGTTGTCTGAAGTGTTTGATTGAGTCTTAACATTTTTTTTTTTGGTTTCAGCTCATCGGACTCAACCTTTGGGATGGATATGATAAAGAGGATGCTCCACAGTGGTGGTCATCCATCGATGCTCAGTTGATTTCACATTACTCCACTCAACTTTTAATTAGTAGTAGAAGTACAAATACACTTCGATGTTACTGGTTGCAGCCTGACTCCAGTCAACACTTTATTTTCTTTCCTAAATGCATTTCGTGTGTAAATATGTACATTTGCTCTTCCTTTGACTGTGGTCGATGATGGATGATAGATGAGTGAAGAACTATCATTATTATCATCAGTTTCATCTCTATGTTTCTGCTACTGATGCATATAATGTAAAAATCTGACTTTGCATTACCTTAAAAAGAAAGTAGATACTTGTAGTCCAATATTACCATATTATGGATCAGCATTAGAGACCAAAACAACTAAAAATAAGCACACACCACACTAATTAGTGATCACAAACTGAAAGTCAAAGAGTAGAAACTAAAAGCTAGATTTTGAAAGCCTATGCCACAAAAAGAAGCATGTGTCTCAGTCTCACGCTAAGTAGTCTCCAGCTACGAACCCTACTTTGCTCTCAAGTCCTTCCAACTGCCACGTCGCATGCACTGGAGCCGCATGGCTTGTAGCAGCTGCTACTGTAGCATCAGTAGCTCCAGTGAAAAAGGGCCAGGCCGTTATCCCTTGCCCATCGATATACCCACCATGACCAAGCCCAAGTCCAAACCCGTCCGACCCATTAAACCCACCACCAGGCACATGTCTGCTCACGGCGGCGTTGTAGTTGAGCAAAGTGGTGAAACCGCCGTAGAGCGACGACGGGTTTCCCTTACCTCCACCGTAGGAAGACGGAGGGAGAAGAACAGGCGTAGCTTGCAAAGGTAAGTTCCGGCTTCCAGCGGAGACGGAGGAGAAAGCTCGAGAGCGTTTAGTAGAGCTTTTGCGGGAAACACCACCGACGGGAATGTCACGGAGAGTACCACCATGAGTCCAGTAACGGCGACAAGACTTGCAGAAATGGCGAGGCTGCGAGAAGTTGTAGTTGTTGTAGTAACAGAACTTCGTGTTGGTCGAGTCACAGCGAGGACAAGGAAGCTGTTCTTGCTGATCCGCTCCGTAAGGAACCTTAGTAGTTAAACGACGCGATTCGTTGAGATCAGAAGGCATGTTTTGAGGAAGATAGGGGAACGTAAGTTGAAAAAAAAAGAGAAGATGTTATAAGCTTTGAGTGTGTTAAATGTTGGAAGTATCTGAGGGAGTGAGGATCCTTTTATGGGAGAAAGGAGAGAGGGAGCAAAGAGGTGGGGAAGGAGAAAGAGAGTGTGAAGCTTTTTGACAGAGTTGTGTTGGGTTTATTGTGAACATAGACAGAGAAAAGAGATGCTCTGCCTCTTTCTCCTTAAGACTTTCTCTCTCTTTGCTTCATGATACGTAGGTGGCTCTTCTTTCAATATTTTTTTTGTTTCGAATATTATCATACTGAATACGTAAAACAACAAATTTCTAATCTATATTCATTATTTTATCATATGTTTTGTTGCATGTTTAAACAATTTTAAAGTTGTTAGGCTTAATTCTATCACATAAGTGCTGAATGGAATTATTTAAATCAGAGCACTACGTAAACTGCATTAATCAGTTGCTAACTCCAAATTTCAAACTCTACATGATAAAATTTTAATGCGTTATTAAGCAACTTAGTTAATAGCTACAATAACAAATTAAAACAGGGAAAAAAAATATAGAGATTTGATTGAAAATATATAAAAACGTCTGCATGGGAAGCGCAAACCGAAGAGAGTAGGCAACAGCATGCAAAAATGTAGGAGACTACTGAGCTTAGCTATTATGCAGTTCCCAATAAGTTCAACCATTGTATTGTTAGGGGCTCATAGCCAGTAATAAACTCCTTTGAGATTAGTATTACTGCGCAACCGTACTTTGTGTCATCTTTTTCAAAATTATGGACCGACGAATTATATTGATGACGTGAGTAGATGTGCTCCAATTACCACAGTACCTCATTATATTACCCGTAGGAAAATCATGCGTTTAGTCTCAAGTCAAATTAGCAGTTTAGCTTAATGTATTATTAAATCTAAACAAGCTTAATCATTCAGCTTTACGTATATTGATCTTATATGCGGTTTAAGGCCACGTGAAAAGATTCCATGAAGACATAATAATCGTATGAATTCTGTCTGACATATGGTGAGTGACTATGATGACAGATGTGGGCTTGTCCCAAACGAATCAAGAGAGTTTATAACTGTAAACTAGGGGCTAAAATGGTCAAAAGAAACAGAAGAGATTCGTTTTATGAAGAGACAGAATCAAGCCAAGCCTGTCGGATAAAGAATGGATATGGAAATAAGAAGCATGCAAAATCTTCACACCATAACAACGAACGTTTTAGAAAGAGACATGTGAGAAGTGTGTGTGTGTGAAGACGTGTCTACTGGTTCAGAGCCGTCCTTTCTCTGTGTACCGACCAGTCTAATCTGGTCAAGGTCTGACACAACTCTCTTTATCCCATTCTTTTTGTCATTTACCTCTCTCGAGTGCGAGTCCTCTCTACTTCCTCTCTAACGGGCCTTCAAGATTTTATGCCATTCGGCACATGAGCCTTAGTATATGCGACCACTGCTTGCCTTCTTGCACAAAAGGACATTTAAAATATAGCGTGCACAGGCAGAACTGATAGAGGCCCATTAGTTGTTGTTACACCTAATTATCCTCCCTTTCTTTTCTGCAATTTAATTTAGTTAATACACTGACCCACAAAAAAAATCTTGATATTTTTGTAAATGCTCGAAATTTATGTTTTTTAAATAATATCAATAGGTGTGATGTAATTGTATTCAAATGATATGCAATCTGACATGACAGTACAAAGAAAACATTGCAATAATCGTACTTTATTTACAATGGGCCTAAATGTAAGGCTTTTATGTTGTGTTTGTGCATGTTTCACCAAACATCCCATTATGAGTTGGAAGATACTCAAAGCTGAAAATAACTTTACTTGTGCATGTCATCTAAAGCCATGCATGATCTGTGTCCCATTTCAAAAGTAAAATCGTGGTCATCATCATAATAGTAAAACTGAAAGGTACCAATTAAGAAATTAAAGATCAAAGTAAATAGATTGAAACAATAATTATAAGAAAACAAAAGGGAACAATAATTACGAAACCAAATTTAAATTTAGTCTGTTGGTTGAGCCCACACACTACCTACTACAAGTACTTAATTGGTTTTTAAAATAAAATCATGTTCTTGGCTACTGTTTGAGAAAATGTAGGTGTTATAAATAAAACCAATAAATGTGTAGGTTGGATCATAAATTAGGTAATTTATGACCTACGTCTTCAAAACTGTTTCAGACAGATACTGAAAGAGAATATTGGGGAGGAGGTAGACGAATTACGTAAGTAGAGAGTTCTTCTTTCAGATAAAGAACACCAAATAACAACCAGGATATAAATACCTGAAGGTGCTAATACTAGTTTCATTATCTTGTATGAATAGTCAAAACGATAGCCAAGATAATTAGGAGTAAATATTTTTCATAAACTAATAGCTGTATCGTTTTACCACCAAAAATTGTCAAAACTGATTTTTGAAAATGTTATATGGTTGTGGTGTAAAAGAAGAGAGATAAAGAGACTTAACATCATTAGAGAAAAAGAAAAGTGAGGATAGTAGTTTTATTATAGAAAAAGAAAAATGAGGATCATCTGGCTTAAAAAAAAACCTTGAGAGCTTCAAAATGAATTGAGAAAAAAAATACAGTCAAGCAAAATAAAGAGAGAAGGAAGCTTTCATGGGTCCCAGAATAACTAAAAGATATCAAAAATCGAATAATAAAAATTTCAAATAAATCATACACAATATGCTACGTCGATTGATTGATTAAAAAAATAAAATAAAAAAAGTGATACCTGGAATTGGAAACAGCAAGTAACAGCAAAGATTAAGCATTTCATTGACACAAGCAAAAAAAAAAAGTCAAAACAGCATATTGGAATTTTCATTCTTCCATTTCATCCATGAGAAGCTCTCTGTTTGTGGATCTGCTCTAATTGGTCTTGAAGATTTGCGTCTCCTTTCTCTTCCTCGTCTCCTCTGTTCACTAAACGACAAAAAGGTTTTGACTTTTTTTTTTCTCGATTCTCTCATGTCGGGTTTGAGATCGAAACCAAATCAAGTTGCGATTTTGACTTGTGGGTTCTGTTTCTGATCATCCCATCTTTCTAAATCACTGACCTTTTTTTTTTGGTTCTCATCTCTGATTAGGTTTCAACAATTTAGATGCATATCTCACTCTGGAAACCAATCTATCACTGCGCTGCTGCTGCTCTAGCTCTCGACAAGAGGAGCAGCAGAGATGTCTCAGAGACCACAAGAGCTCGAAAACTCCACGAATCCAAGCTCAGGGAAGCTCTCGAAGCTGCATCAGAAGAAGGCTTACTCGTCAAATCTCAAGACATCGAAGAAGAAGAAGAAGACAACAACGAGCCTCAAGATAAAAGCCTTGGACGGTCAAGATCACTCGCTAGGCTCAACGCTCAACGCGACTTCTTGCGCGCCACTTCCATCGCAGCTCAAAGAGCTTTTGAGTCAGAGGAAGCTTTACCTGAGCTAGAAGAAGCGTTGAACACGTTTCTAACAATGTATCCAAAGTATCAGTCTTCAGAGAAGGTAGATCAGTTGAGAAACGATGAGTATTTTCACTTATCGTTGCCGAAGGTGTGTCTTGACTACTGTGGATTCGGGCTGTTCTCGTATCTTCAGACGGTTCATTACTGGGACACTTGCACTTTTAGTTTGTCGGAGATTAGTGCTAATCTTAGCAACTATGCTTTACACGGTGGTGCTGAGAGAGGGTCTATTGAGCATGATATCAAGGTTAGGATCATGGATTATTTGAACATCCCTGAGAATGAGTATGGTCTTGTGTTTACTGTTAGTAGAGGCTCTGCGTTCAAGCTTCTTGCTGAGTCTTATCCCTTTCAGACCAACAAGAAGCTTTTGACCATGTTTGATCACGAGAGTCAGTCGGTTAGTTTGATGGGTCAGTGTGCTAAGGAGAAAGGTGCTAAGGTGGGTAGCGCTTGGTTTAAATGGCCTACGCTTAGGCTGTGTTCGATGGATCTCAAGAAGGAGATTTTGAGTAAGAAGAAGAGGAAGAAGGATGCAGCTACCGGTTTGTTTGTGTTTCCGGTTCAGTCGAGGGTGACAGGGTCTAAGTATTCTTACCAGTGGATGGCGCTGGCTCAGCAGAACAACTGGCATGTCTTGCTTGACGCTGGAGCTTTGGGTCCTAAAGACATGGACTCTCTTGGTTTGTCTTTGTTCCGTCCTGATTTCATCATCACTTCTTTCTACCGTGTGTTTGGGTTTGATCCGACTGGGTTTGGTTGTCTGTTGATTAAGAAGTCTGTGATTAGCTGCTTGCAGAGTCAGTCAGGGAAGACGGGTTCAGGCATTGTGAAGATAACACCTGAGTATCCTCTGTATCTAAATGACTCCATGGATGGCTTTCCAGGGTTTGAAGATAATGATATCGCCATTAATGGGGATAATAAAGCATTGGGAACTCAACTACCAGCGTTTTCTGGTGCTTATACTTCTGCTCAAGTGCAGGATGTGTATGAGACAGATATGGACCAACATGATGTTGGTTCTGATAAAGATGGAACAAGCACTGTGTTTGAGGAAACTGATAATATCTCAGTGGGTGAATTGATAAAGAGTCCGGTTTTCAGTGAAGATGAGTCAGCGGATAGCCAGCTCTGGATCGATTTGGGTAAAAGTCCTGCTGATTCTGATAACAAGCAGAAGAGTCCATTACTTGTGGTTCCTCAAAATCACAAACGAAGGATCTCTTCGCCTAAACCAGCTTCAAAGGGTAGTAACGGTGGGAGCAATGTTCTCTCGTTTGATGCTGCTGTTTTGTCAGTATCACATGTAGTGGGTCAAGCAGCCACGGGAGAAGAACAAACTGAAACAAACCAGATAGACACAAGTCCTCGGTTGCCAGTTACTGAGATAGAAGAAGAAGATGGAGGAAGCAGTAAGCTAATATCTGAAGCAAATGGAAATGGTTCAACCTCGGGAATCAAAGAGAGTGCAATAAGAAGAGAAACCGAAGGTGAATTTAGATTGTTGGGAAGAAGGGAGAACAATGGTGGGAGACTTCTTGTGAATGAAGGTGAACATGTCAGTAAACGAAGAGTATCGTTTAGATCAATAGATCATGGAGAAGCATCGGTAATCAGTCTTGGGGATGAAGAAGAAGAAGGTGAAGATGGAAGCAATGGAGGAGCAGAATGGGATGATGATGATCAGAGAGAACCAGAGATTGTTTGCCGCCATATTGATCATGTAAACATGTTAGGTCTCAACAAAACCACCTCGAGGCTCCGGTACCTCATCAACTGGCTTGTGACTTCTCTGCTCCAACTAAGGCTGCCTGGATCAGATACAGGTGGAGAGCAGAAGAACCTTGTCCAAATCTATGGTCCAAAGATCAAATACGAGCGTGGATCTTCGGTGGCGTTCAATGTAAGGGATTTGAAGAGTGGAATGGTGCATCCTGAGATAGTGCAGAAACTAGCTGAAAGAGAAGGAATATCTCTAGGCATTGGCTACCTCAGTCACATAAAGATCATCGACAGTAGTCGAAGGGAAGATTCAAGCTCTTGGAAACAGGTGGATCCAAACGGAAAAAGCAACGAGTTCATAAGAGTTGAGGTTGTCACAGCTTCCCTCGGGTTCTTGACAAACTTTGAAGACGTTTACAGATTGTGGAATTTTGTTGCAAAGTTCTTGAGTCCCGGTTTTGCTAAACAGGGGACACTCCCAACAGTTATTGAAGAAGAAGATGATTCTTCTGAAACTTAAAAAGAACACATGAGCAAGTGGATACTTTTGTTTCTTACTACACTTTCTTTACTGTACTTATCTGTTATTATCACAGAACAGTCTCATGTAGTGTGTTGATTTTTGGAAGTTATATGATCAGAGGCGATCTCAGACAAGTTTGCAACCTTCTCCATATTGTAACTTCATTTATTTTCTGTATCATACAATTCATTGATTCATACCTCTATTTTAGTACCAGAAGATATATAACTATAGCTAGCTACTCTCTGTGACTGATGGTTTTTTGCTTTCACGATTCCATTATCTTTATGAGAAATGCAATCTCTAACGCAGATTCCTTGGTCTGCAAGAACAGGGTGTTTCGGGTCATTGAATGTATTGTCACGAACTCTTGCAACCCATTTCGCAGTTTCTCATACACCAAAACTGACAATGCGAGAGAAAAAGAATCTCAAACATCCATAGAAGGTAAGAGTATAAACTATAAAGGCATCAATGAGCCATGAGAAGATTGGGTTACTTACCGAGTATTGAATGAGGAATTCACGTATCGCATGAAAATCATCGATGTCTCCTGGATATCCAAACTCTTCGTAATCCTCTGCCGTTACTTAAGGGTAGTATTGGATGTATCAGAGTAGAGGATATGTCTTAAGAATGAATATGGAGGATATTGAAGCATATGCTTGAAGATTATACAGTGCAATTCTCTTCTCCTAGGACCTTTGATGGGCTTCTCAGGTACGTACCTCCCTCCTTCAGAGCTGGATAGTAGAATTGCGATTAAACAGTGCAAGAAGGAGCTGCATTTTATATGCCAAGCTGGTGAAGGGGTCGTTTATCTAGTTTTCCTTCTTTGTGAGGAATGTGTGCGTTATAGTTTTTGAACCATTTGGACCAACAGTTTTTTTCTGGAAAAAAAAAATTGTGATAAGAATGTTTTAATCGAGGGTAGGTATTGTTTACAATACATTTCAAAAGCACCCCTCACTCGTCTTGTTGATGAATGATGGTTAGCTTAGTTCATTTTCATTGTACCAATTGTTAATTAGAAGAACCATCTATCTTGCTTTATGTTTTGATTATGATGTAAAATAGGAATAGCCAACAGATTTGTATAAAATAATACAAGAAAACAACTTGATCATTGCCAAAGATTTATCAATATCACATAGGAAAAGTTTTTTATTTTTCAAAAGTAGTGATAAATTTTTTGAAGTTACAAGACATTGGAATATAATAATATAGATATAAGAACTTAGGTGGTGGATTAGGCTTTGCGGTTGATCATCAAGATGCCGCTTATGGAGGAATCACATCTTTAAACTTGATCGGAGCTGAGCTCAGCTACGCTGTGTCAGGTACAAAAACATTACAGCGTATATATATGAGCAAGGAAACAATCGACATACTACTGCTAATTAATTGATATATAAGACGAACAATATTTAGAGAGATGATAACATGAATGTGTTATATATATATATATATATATACCTTGATGGCGACTGAGGTATGGTGGTGGTGGTGGTAACATCGTAAGGTGGTGACATTTTCTGTAATTAAGAATCAAAATCAACGAACAAGTACAAAAGCCGTAGATGACATATAAATTTCTCATCAGTACTAAAGTAAATAACCTTCACGAAAGGAGCATCCAGACAGGGCATGGTGGAACCGGTGGTAGCAAGTAACTTTTTCTGTAATTCAAGTAACTTTTTCTGTAATTTAAAAGAATCAAAAATCAAATGAATAACAAAAGCCGAAATTTTCTCAATCGCGTTTTACAGAGACACACTAAATGAAAATTCTATTAAAAAAAAAGTATATAATTACCATCCTCAAACATCTGTTAAATCGGAGTTCTCGGCCGGCGGGCAAAAGATCAGACAGCCCCGTATGCTTTTTACGTCGAAGAGTACCGGGATGTGGTCGTCTCCCCCCACATGTCCTCCTCGCGTACATTGCTCTTGCCTCCTCCCAAAAACTTTTTACGGTGCTTCGGCGTTGAAACCCTAGCTGCGTTGCATATATATACAAGTGATTTCGGCCTAAAGCATTGTTTTTTAGTCTTCAACACTGATAAACTTTAAATGAATCTGACTCGTCCCCAGCAAATTTGTGATTTTACTTTGTATTTAATGTAAACTAGGTGACTTGCCCTATTAGTTAAAATATCAAAAATATATTTATTTTAAAATATATTCTTATCTTTAATAAGTTTTTACTAATTAATTGTAAAACATTTATCTAACTAAATAAAAAAATACATAATCGTTAATAAAAATTCAAGCCAAAGTTTTGAAGTTATCAAACTCTCAAAATAAACAAAAAACACAATAATGTTAAACCGACTCAACTTTACATATTATATGAACCATTGTTAATTAAAATATTGATTATAATTATATTTTAAAATATCTCCCATAATAATTGAATAAACACGCAAACATATCATATTGACAAACAAAATATTAATATGTAATGTATAAGATAAAACCATTTCATATATATTGTTATTTTAATTTCTAAATGCTGTAATAGTGAAAAATAAGCTATAATCAATCTATATATTTTTACTCTAAAATTGAAATTGCTACTTTCTAGAAAATGATATTTCTTTATTTTTAAATCATATTTTTTTGAAGTGGTCTTTAACTTTCAAGATTTAATAATTATAACTAAAATAAATTATTGTGAAAAATATTTGATTAAAAAATATAGAATCACGCATTTGTTTATATAATAGTCTTCTAAATAAATTTTATTAAAAAAATCATAACTCTGTGAAACTCTTGAAAGAAATTAAAAGTAAACATAATTGATTTTATAATATAAGGTACAAGTTGTAAATAAAAAATTAATATTTTGAAAATATTCTCTTTTAGAGCAGATATTTTTAAAATATTTTTAAATATGATTCTCGTAAAAACTTATAAAATAAAATAAAAAAATATTAATGATCAACTTAAATAACAAATACATGTTATTTTGCAAATGTAATAATACATGTTATTTTGCAAAAGTTATAATAATTAAAAAAACACTACAAAAAGTCACATTAACAAACAAATATAAATCAAATTTTGTTATAGCTTATGAATTTATTTTGTATTTTGTAAAACAATTTTTAATATTTTAGTATAATAATAAATCTAGTTATTATATGCGTATATAAAATTAATAAATAATTAATAAATAAGTAGATAAACATAAGATAGATATATGAGATTATATTTTCTTTTTAAAGACACGTTTTTATTATTTTCAAGGTAATTTTATAATATTAATTTGTAATGAGTTAAGTAATGAATTATTCCCTAAATATATCAAAACTTTAATGAATAAATAAGATAATATTAAATATTGGTATAGTGAAAAATGTAATTATCATGTTTTCAAATATTTTTAATACATAAATATATGAAAAATATTTATGAAGATTATTGATTAATCCTAAAATCATGGAGAATATGACAAATATGCAAAAAACCCTAAAATTAAGGAGAATCTGACACATAAGCTAAATCACTTCTCAAATAATAGTATAGATTTATATATTGCTGGTTTTTATAAAAATATTTTTATGTGTAGTTTCTATAATTTGTAATATAGGTAGAATATTATTTTTAATTTTTGTATTAGTTTTCTATGAATTATTATACTTTTATGATATTTTGTTTTTTTCTAAAAAATTACACTCTCTCGAAATTTTATATTTAACTAAAATAGTTAAGATTATACTATATTTAAAAATTATTTTATATAATATATACTACATACTTTATTTTGTCTTTTTATTTTAAAGATCATTGACAGTAGTCGAAGGGAAGATTCAAGCTCTTGGAAACAGGTGGATCCAAATGGAAAAAGCAACGAGTTCATAAGAGTTGAGGTTGTCACAGCTTCACTTGGGTTCCTTACAAACTTTGAAGATGTTTACAGATTATGGAATTTTGTTGCAAAGTTCTTGAGTCCAGGTTTGCTAAACAGGGGACACTCCCAACAGTTATTGAAGAAGAAGATGATTCTTCTGAAACTTAAAAAGAACACATGAGCAATGGATACTTTTGTTATTTTACTACACTTTCTTTACTGTACGTATCTGTTATTATCTCAGAACAGTCTCATGTAGTGTGTTGATTTTTGGAAGTTATATGAACAGAGGCTATCTCAGACGAGTTTGCAACTGTCTGCATATTGTAACTTCGTTTATTTTCTGTGTTACACAATTCATTGATTCATACCTCTATTTTAGAACCAGTAGATAAATATCTATAGCTAGCTACTCTCTGTGACTGATGGTTTTTTTGCTTTCAAGATTCCATCATCTTTATGAGAAACGCAATCTCTAACGCAGATTCCTTAGTCTGTAAGAACCGGTTTTCTTCAACAATATCAGTCGTCAAGTTGAGCAAGACTGGGCGTTTCGGGTCATTGAATGTATTGTCACGAACTCTTGCAACCCATTTCGCAGCTTCCCATACACCAAAACTGACAATGCGAGAGAAAAAGAATCTCAAACATAGGAGGTAAGAGTATAAAGCATCAATGAGACATGAGAAGATTGGTTGCTCACCGAGTATTGAATGAGGAGGTAACTAAAACTGCTGGATAAAGAACATCTTTAGGAATGTTGTCATAAGGAGAGTATTCACGTATCGCATGAAAATCATCGATATCTCCTGGATATCCAAACTCTTCGTAATCCTCTGCCGTTAAGGGTAGTATTGGATGTATCAGAGTATGAGTTGGATCAAGAAATGGAACCTGAAACAAACACAAAAGAGACAGTTAGATGTTTATATGGATTGATAACTTTTCTCTGGAGCTTGCTTATTACCTTAAGAACAGCAGCTTGGAAGAGATCAGGACATTGATTGATGGCTGAAGCAACCACAAGCCCTCCTGCACTGTATCCCCAACCTGCAAGCTTGTTTTCTTGAACTATATTGTTATTAACAAGGAACTTGGCACAGTGAATGTAATCTTTAATGGAGTTTAGTTTCTTTGCGCCTCTTCCTTCTTGATGCCACTTCTTTCCTTTTCCACCTCCACCTCTGTAAACAAACCCCAAGAAGCTTAAAAACGATACATATAAGCTTTAAATATTTTTTTAGAGAGATGAGAAGATGGTACTGACCTAACATCTGCATATGCAAGAACCCATCCACGGTCAAGCAGGCTTTTAAGTTCACTACGCCATCTCTTATCGAGCATTTCACCATAAGCACCATGAACATGAAGCAGACCAGGTTTCCCATTCTCCTCTCTCTGTGCTCTCGAGTAAACAAGAGTTAATGGAACCATGGCTCCATCATGAGAAGAGACTTCATGGTGATCACACGCGTAAAACTCTGTTAAGTCATTCCACAAGTTGTCATTCTCGGCAGTAGTATCCTCAGTAGTATCAAAGCTGACGATTCTTGTCCCTGAGGGTATATTAGGGCTCTCGGTGGAGTTTGCAGTGCCGTATAAAACACGTGTTCTTTCGTGAAGCATGTTTTGCTGCTGCATAATGTTCCATTTACCATTCAATAGATCATAATCAACCACTGCATCAGGCATCTGCAATACCAAAAATGTTTTAAACTCAAAAACTATTAACTACAGAAGCCGAGTCAGCAAGATGAGTTGTTATATTACCACAGGTGATGAAATGGTGAACCGCATTGTTGGAGAATTGAAGTCGTAGTTTGTGCCAGGAGATATTTGAGAAACGTGCTTGGGAAGCGGAAGATAGCGAGGCTGAATATCTCTCAGACGAACCGGTACCTGTTTACAAGAAACTAACATGGTCAAACTCATTCACGGAGCATCAATCTGAGAGCTAGCCAAGTGGAGTAAGCTTTTACCTGCTCTGTCTTGAGAGGGAGATCAACCACACAAATTTTAAAGCTTTGCAATTGCTTCACAATGAGGGATAGATGTGTTTTGCAGAAATCAACATCCTCTATGATTAACTCAGGGTCGTCTATAAAAACTGGCTGCAGGCAAAAGATGAAAATATAAAGATAAGAGACAGGAAAAAAAATGATACTAATCAGCAGATTTTGTATTAAGCCGAACGAACCTCCCAGATCCTGGGACTGGAAGAGAAGTGAACAGGGCTTCGAAGGAGATAATGATGGTCGAGTGTTCCACCGTCTTTGGAAGCATCTGTGAATAAATAGAGGAATCCTTGATGATGCTCGATTATGCAGTGTGCTGGAGCATTGTGTTCCCAAACCAATGCCAAACCAGAAAACGGATCAGCTGCATTTATCAGAAAGACCTAAGAGACATATAGTACTTGTTATTACGATTACAACAACAACAAAAACTAAAGCTTTCTTAACAGATCAGTTTAGAGGTTTCACCTTGGAGAATGTAGGAGAGAATGTATTTACAGTCACAAATTGGAAATCTTTTGTATGTCTTATGTTAACATGAACATTTCCTTCGGTTTCTTCGTGAAGCAAAACATCCTCATCTGTTGAACCGATCGTGCTACAATAAATCCTGATAACACACCAACAAAGAGGCCATTCTTAACTGAACCAAACAGACAAAAATGATCAAACGAGACATGATTACCTGAATGGACGTTTTTTCTGATCAGTGACGACATAGAGCAAAGCCTGCCCGTTCTTTGCCCAGGCTAAGTTCGAAACACGGTCTGCGTGAGGCTTACTACACAAAGCACCAGAGTTCAAGTTTCTCACACACAACTTAAAGTAGTCGTTGTCCTTATCATACATAGTGTACGCAAGAAACTTATGGTCAGGTGATATCTCCGACATTTCTTCATAAGCATAACCTACAAACACACACAAAAAAAAACTGTTGATTCCTCTTGATCCTCTTACAAGTAAGAGAGACTCTAATTGTTCTAATCACCTCCAAATCTTTGAGCTTCGTGATTGTAATCAAGCAGCTTCTGCTCAATCCTCTTCCCAGAAGTGAAATCAAAACCTGCAGCAGGAGACTTATGAGAAATGAACTCGTCGTGCAAGCTCGCTAGCCTCCTACACAGTACTGGATACTGCTTCCCTTCTTCAACCCTTCTATAATACAACCTGTTACCCAAATAAAAAGGCCAAACATTTCAAACTACTTTACACATAAAGATCCAAACTTTAATTTCAATGCTCTTGAAATCTATTGAATACAAATAATGGACAATCATTTCAAACAAATTTACACATAAAGATTCAAACTTTTCACCACCCTTTAATCTCAATACTCTATAAACCAATTGAATTAGAAGAAAGGACAAGAAAGTCTTTAACTTTGAACTCACCAAGGTCCCCAACGAAGAGGAGGGGTAGAGAGGTCAAAAGACAAGCGGGAAGCCATCTCGGACTGGAGCTTGCTCTGTATCCGATCCGTATCAGCCAACACAGCTTCGGAGTACTTCTCCTCTTGCTCCATGTAGATATCCATGTGCCGCATCGCCACTTTGTCGTCGAGCTTTGACATCCAGCTGTAAGGATCCTCCCACGTCTCGTCGTGGAAGGTGAAGCTCTGCGGCTTCTTCGGAGGTTTTGGTAACGCCGGTGGTGGTGGAGGAGGGGGAGGAGACTTTGGAGGCTTGTAACGGCGGCATTGTTGTTGTCGGAAACGAGGGTTGTGACGCAAGGTCCGGGAGAGATGGGAGAGCATTTTTATTTGGGGGTTTACAAAGAGAGAGGGGTTTTGCGTCTCAGAGGTTGTTTGTCATAAACACTTCACACTCAAACCTTCTGACTGGCAAAGAGGTTTATCTCCGTTATGGGCTCATTATCATGTAATGTTTGGGCTAATATTGGGTTTATGGGGTTTATTATCATCTCTTCAATCCGAAAGAAATAATAGTTGAAACGAGTGAGAGAAGGTTCATCGACTTTGGAATTTTTCAATCTTTATCTTCCCGAGTTCAGTTCACGCGAACTGCCAAAAGACTCTATATTAATGACTACCAAGTTCTTGCTATGTAACCTTTAACATTCAGCAGTATTATTACGTTCTTTCTTTCATGAATCTTTGTGTTACCGTTATTTCTTAGTTGCATACACTATTATCAAAGCATAAATAAAATGTTGATAGTGCGGTTTAAATGACTATAAGCTATCAAACAGCATCTTGAATACAATATTTGAAGTTTACCATCCTTTTTACCCCACACTTAACTAAACAATTTTTACAAAACCAAAGCATGGGTAAATTCTTCAAAGCGGTTTTGGTTGGTGATATAGTAAACGATTGGATTGTGTTTTGTGACAATAAAAATATAGGGCTTAAGCAATGTAATACCATTTTCTATTATTCAAAACATACATTGATTAAGTTCCCACGTTTAGAAAAAAATGGTTTATATCTCTACAATGAAACATAAAAATATAGTTTAAAACATAGACCTTTACATTTTAGTCATACTTTCAAATAAAATTTGTTTACAAGAAAAATTCGTTTTTCACATATAATATAAATTAGTAATTTAATTGGAGTCGTTACGCAAGGAGTGATTAAGTTCCCACGTTTAGAAAAAAATGGTTTATATCTCTACAATGAACATTAGAATATAGTTTAAAACATAGACCTTTACATATTAGTCATATTTTCAAATAAAATTTGTTTATAAGATAAATCCGTTTTTCACATATAGCTGAAATTAGTAATTTAATTGGTGTCGTTGCGAAAGGAGCGATGATGATAATAAAATAGATGCAAAGGCATTAAGAACGCGCTAAACGGAAGGAGATTGAGTCACTCAATTCTAAAGCAGATATGGCACGTAGGAGAGCACACAGTTTGCTGTGTCTCTTTCTTGTATACCAATGAAAAAGCCAAATCAGCCACCGGTTTCCAAATAAACCAATGGAACTACGGCCCAATGTATAATCTATTCGCCCACTTTGTTTTTCTTCTCAAAGATAGAAACAATTTTTTATACAATACAACTAAGGATATCTGAATGCGAAGTTTCACCCGTCCATATTGTATATTTAAATATCACACGAGCGTGTGTTGTTATAGACTCAAACAATATCTTCTTTTGTTCCATCAACAACAAAAAAAAACGGTCAGAGCTTTCTGTTTTCCTTTTTTTCTTAAATAATGGAATTTGTGATTTCTAAACGAGTACAATCTGAAGAAGTAGAAGAGCGTTTAAAAGAGAAACAAGTGTCCAAGGAGCTACATCTGAAATCGTCTCAAAGGCAGACGTTGAACAAAAGAGCCGTCCTCAACCGCATCCGCAACCACAAATGCATTCACCATCTCAAGAGTCTTCTTCACACTACTAATGGCGGTTCCACCGTTGACGCTGAGTACCGATGGATTGATAGTGGTGATATATTTTCTTGTCCTTGAAATAGACAGACTATGGCACGTGCATGTTTTTTTCTACATGTATTCAAATTCAAGTTGTCTTAAATGAAATATTGTAGTGATCATCATAAAAGTTATGTTAACGATGAACTGATGATCACCGTCGATCTCTAGCGATTCATGAAGGAAATTCGTACGTTTGCAATGCATAAATTGGACCACTAGTGATTAGTATTATTGGACTTTATTAAAGACCACTCAGTGCCCAATAGTATAAACAATGTCAAGAGTTGTTATATTATTGACCACACCAGAATGAAAATGGGGCAAGTACCCTTTACACACGCAAAAACACCCGCACGAGATTATCGATCATCACCAAACGAGATTACAAGTAAAAAGAGACTACTACTTTCTACTCTTACCATAGACAACAAGCTACTGCTCTCACAAAATAGACGGTGTAGTAGTGGACATAGAAGACAAGAGCCGTCTTCGTTTGTAGTTAGCTTTAAAGCAAGCCTGTCTTAATTTCTTCGTCTTATCCTCAAACTCCAAATCCGGAAACTCCTCAATCATTTTCTTCTCCGCCTCCAAAATCTCCAAAGCGTTCATCAGATTACTCCTGTTCGTGTCTCCCTCCATCTTCCCTAAGTGATCCTTTCATCAAAGACAATAATATATAACTTTAACCCTAATATGTATAAACAAGTCCATTGATTGTATATAAATTCATGTGTGTATTTGACTGAGCGCACCTTGAGGTTAGTGATGATGCCGTCAATGCTCGTAAGCTTACGGTGTGGCCAACGACAAAAACCCAACTCACGACATCTCTTTTTCAAGACTGTTAGTCCAACATCAAGCTCTTTAGCTGCTTTAGTTATTGGCATCTTGAAGTATGGTTTCATATCTTCCCTGGAAAAATTCTGGATTAGTCTATTTTCTCTATATCTCCTCTTCTGCCTTGTGGTCTCTTTCGTTGTGTTATTGCCATCATGTAATATTATCCCCATCTCTGGTTCCACATGGTTATTGAAATTACTAGCATTTCCATTCCACAATACACCCAACACATCTGCTACACGACAAAATATTAGTATAACAATCCAAGTATGCATGTACGTACGTATATACATATATATATATATATATATATATGAGATAAGATATTATACCTTGAGACGAAGTAGAGAAGGCTTCAAGACCAACTGAAGCCATAGACATATGATCACCAGCAGGAAAACATGTAGACATGGGATCTTGTAAAGCAAACCAAGTTTGATTTTGTAAATCACTAAGAGGGTTAATGAACGAACTGCAAAAACACAAAAAAAAAGCATATTAGATTAACTTTTATACGTAAGCAAATCAACCTTTATTAGTTTATTGTGTAACACCATTGTTTTGGCTTACTTGTAATCGAAGGAAAGTGGTTGATCGAGTAATGAGAATAAGTTTTCTTCTTGAAGCAATGATTCATAGACGTTGGACTCTGACCAGCTCCACATAAGTGTCTGATCAGCCATTTCAACGGAGAGGAGATAGATATTTTAGTAAAGTTCTTCTGCGTGTTAAAGGGTGCAAACAAATCGTGTGTATAAATATGTATTTGGAAGGTATAAACACTAACTTATATGCATGGATAGAGAAGTAGAAGAGGAATGGAAAGTGGGTGTTTACTTCTCGGAGATGGTGAGACGTCAAAATAAAATCATTTGATGTTTTCTGTAAGTTACGAGAGAGAGATAGAGAAGTTACTGAAGAAATTAATGATTATACTGTAGTTGATTATTTTAGATAATAGAGAAAAGTATCTAGTTATAAATGCTAATTATGTCTACTAATCATAGGCCCTATGTTGTAAACGTTCGAGAACTGATTATGCTTCCATCCCATCACATGCGATGCGAGTTCATCATATCTTTTGCTTGTTCCTCATCTCTCAGTCTTTTCATCTTCCTTGAAGCACGTATATAGATCGTATTTTAGTTTACTAAAATAAAGAGTAACGTTCTGTATATTTAATTCTCTTTTGTGTTCAGCCCTATATACACATTGCAATACAAATAATAGATTAATACTACAGAAATGATCTACTAGACTGGTAGAATATTTAATTTTCACCATTGGTTAGCTTAAAGTGTCAAGCTGCCTGAAGCAATTTACCGTTGCTCTTCTCATCCCTTCTGGTCAACTTCGGAGTTGTCCTGATCACCTTGACCTTAAACGCCGCCTGATAAAGAAACAAACGGGAATTTTTCAGAACAAAAAAAAAGTCCGGTTTAAACTAAATCAAGATTTGGTATTAACTGGTGTCTCACCTTTTTGTCTGAACCAAACTCGATGATATCAGACGGTCTAAACCGCGCAGGGAAGTTTGGTGTCACTCTATATCTTCTTCCTAAGTTACTAATTAACAATATTTCAAAATAATGTTTGGATCAGAAACTTCACAGACTCCAAAAGAGATAAAACCAAAAGCTCTATATTGACTTACTCGGTCACATAGGTCCCATTTTCGCTTCGAAGATCCATCAAGAAGAAAGCTCCATCTTTGTAGATTACACGTGCATGCATCCTCGATACCTAAACAAAACATTTGACAAGTGGTTTTAAGTTCACTTCAATAGTTTGGTTCTTATCAGATACAGAGTTTTCTAAATACCTGAGGGGACCGGATCACAATGTGGGTTCCAGGAACATCTTGGTCTGGTTTACTTCTGCAATCAAAAAGAGTTTCACAACTTTTTAAGAACTTTAGCTGGGACATTGTGATACACGCTATGGTATTACATACGTCAGGTTAGGCGACAGGCTCATATCACATTGATGAAGCTAGTTTCTGTTTCTATACCCGATAATGCAAGGTTGATCCTTATCTTTGGTTAGACATAATGTTTCTGAAACGCTACACTTGCTGCCATGTGGAATAAGATACCACTCTCCATTTATAGTACGTTCAAGAGCCTCGTCGTCTACAAACCACTCACGAAGGCGGTCATCAGCCTTTCAAACAAAAAGAGTTACACTTTTGATATTAAACCACTAAATGGGTTTTGTTCAAGTGCCAATGAAGAACAAGAAAATAAACATACTTTGTCAGTGAGTCTGCAACTAGGTGACCTTCCTTCCAGTTTTTCACTGCAAAAAGCATGTAAATGAGTTACTGATATGATATCTCTAAGGTCCTATGTAAGATGAATTAAGAGAGAAAAACGATCTAAACCTGTAACCACCAAGGACCCAGTCAAGCATCAAAGGCATAGTAATGTCCATGAAGAATCTTCCACCAATTATTCCCGGATGTGGTACTCTCAACTTGGCCAAGAACTAGCAAAAAACACACAGATATGAGAATAATTGACTTACACAACATTATGCTCTTTAAATCATGGAAAACTATTAAGAAGTACTCACAGAGAGAGGACCAAGCCCAACACCTAAGTACGCTTTGTAAGTTGAAGCCATAATTGCAGCCATCCTCGCCATTCCATGGATAATAGCAACTCTGAGTCTTCTAGATTCTTCGTATCTGTTAGACCAATTCAAACATCATGTTGTTTGAGTACTTATTGAACTTTAAATGGTGTGTCTAACTGTCTATAGTTATTACCTTTTCAAAGAGGAAACAATATCAACAGGCTTATTAGTTTCAACACTCTGTTTCCAAGCTTCTTCAAGCTCCATTGCTAATTGATAACTATCCTCAATGGCCATACATCCACCTTGCCCCATATTTGGCTGCATTGCATGAATAGAATCACCAAGCAGCGTTACACGCCCTTTACCCCAAGTAAAACTAGGAGTTCTATCATAGATATCTCTTCTCAGAATCGCTTCCTCCTCTGTCGCATGCAGTAAGTCTAGCACATTGTCGCACCAACCTTCAAATATTTCAAACAATCTTTTCTTCATCCCTGAAAAAACTCAAAAAGTTGTAATTTTCATACTAAATGGAAAACCATGAAACCAACTCAAATCACCACAGAGAATGTAATATATAATACCATTGGGAGCATCAACACCACCAGCTGGTTCCTCGTGAAATGCATACCATTGCATTTTCCCACCACCAACATCCGAAGAAACAAAGTATTGCTTGTATCCCAAGAAAACCCGGTAGCTTTTTCAAGAGAGACAAAACAAGTACAATATCAGAAAAAGATTCATGATCTTTGAAGTTTCAGCTTTGAATGCAAGCAACATACCCAACAGATTCGATATCAGCTGGTACAAAATCTGCAATGCCGGTATAACAAGTGTAGCCTGAATAAGTAGCGTCACTTCTACCAAACAAGTTACTCCGCACCTATTAAAAAAAAAAAAAAAAAAACAATAAGACAGAACCTTTAACTTTTATCCTAAGCTATTCGTTAAACTCTATTCACTTTAGGAAAAACATACTTTAGACCAGATGCCATCTGCACCCACAAGCAGATCACCTTCATAGCGTTGTCCATTCTCAAGCACCACAGTCACCTAAAACCAACAAACCACCATCCAGCTTAACACATTTTTAACCAATCAATAACAGTTAAGTAAACAAACACCAATGGATCAAGTCACCTTGTTTCCAGAGTCTTTAAAATCAACAACATTACTCTCATTTCTAATCACATCTTCTCCAACAGCACGTGCCAAGATCTGCTGCAGAGTCATTCTACTAATCACCCGAGTCACGGGAAGTCCACGTGTCACCGCAGGAGTGAAAGTATCAAACTTGATAAACCTGACAATCAAATTCAAAGCATATAATTACTTCAACAAATCCCCTAAGCAAAAAAAAAAAGATAACAACTTTACATAGTAAAACTTGCTTACCAAGTACCAGAGACACCGTCGACGAGGCCGTTAATCCGATCACCGGTGATACATCCAGCTTCCATAACTTCTTCAGCTACAGAGATATCAATAGCTTCAAGAGCAGCCAAAGCATTGCTCTGTATCTGAATCGGACCTCTGTACTGTCCTTCTCCTCTTATAGCGCTCAGATCCTTCTCGAACACAACCACATCGAACCCTTTCTTCTTCGCCGCTAGAGCAAACACTAAACCTCCGATCCCACCTCCCGCCACCAGAACCCTCGCTTTCTTCTTCCTCTTCTCCGTTGCTGTCTTCTGCTCCTCCGATGATAAAGTCGCCGCCTTTACTCCGACCAAACTCCGACGACGGCTCCTTGATTTTCCGGTGACGGATGGTAAGTCTAAGTAGAACTGTTTAGCTACGGGATTATTAAACACATGGATCCTCCTCGTGAAATCTAGATTCGTTGGAGATTGGTTGATTGAATAGCAAAACAGAGTTGAACTCATTCTCGATTGAAGATCAGATTTGTGTTTCTTGAATGAAGAGAAGACGAGCTAGAGGAAATGATTTGAAGGGAGGGGGAGTTAGGCAAAATGAAGGAGAAGGAGATGACAGGTGGCAACACAACACAGCTTCTTCACTGCCTAACAAATCGGTGCAGACCTTGACACCTGTCTCCCTCCGCCACTTGAATTTCTTGCATAAACTTTATACGACTGTGACGTTTGTACTAGCTTGCCTGCTTCCTTTTTTAAGGATTGTGATCGGATAATAAAAAAATCTATTTTTTTTTTTTGTGATTTTTGTATCAAGACAATTAAGCTCTTTTGTTCGTCTCTTAATGGGCCGAATATAAGGCCTATTTACGCTATGACTAAGCCCGTTTAAATGAATATGAACGGGAGATTTTGTGTTTATTGTGAGAACCGGAAGATTGCTTTGATCATGAACATAGTAACGAGTATTGGGTGGAGAGATTATAACTCTCGTGATATTGGGCGCTTTACGTGGGAAAATTTCATGGTTTACACAAGTGTTATCTCATCTATGTATACATGTCCGAAAGGTACAGTATGTTTCATATTCTTGCAAAACTCCATGCAAGTGTGATGATTGATATCGACTTGTGTTATAACACTCAGAGGAGAATGAATAAATTTTTGACTCTCTCGGACCTCTCTCACTCGTGTGTTTGTGTTCAAGCAAGAAAAGAAATAAAACAGAGACATAAGGTTTGGTAACTCAGTATCAGTATTAACGCATCAGTGTGATGACGTCTACTATGAGGCCGGATTCAATCCAGACAGTATATTAATCAGGAGATGGTGTTTTCTTACAGCTCAAAAACAGAACAACAAATTCTCTCAAGGTCTCAAATGTCTCAACTCTCACAAAACGTAAAGAAGACATGAAGACAAGGTTTTATAGTAAAACCTTACGTAAAGTGAAGTCTCTGTCTGTGACAAAAAAAAATGAGTCTATGTCGCGACCAAAAGTTTCACTTTCCTCTTTCCCTTCTCTACCAAGCTCTGGTTTAATCTCTGTAATACCAGCTTCAACTAAACTGAACTTAACCGCTTCTCAATTCAACCACAAATCAGTTTCAAACTGAAACATCTCTGAATCTTGAATCACAAGAAAGCAAAAGCTTCAACACAATGAGCATGCATTCTGCATATGGTCATTGGATGGCCCGGTTTCAGACCGGTACTTTCTCAAGTAGTGAAACGTATCATGGCGAGAATCCATATCTTCTCAAGTGGAAAGTGGGGATAAAGGAAGAAATATTGCAATTCTGACCAACCAATTCTACAGTGACATCACACAAACTATGGAGATGCCATAGATTCCATGAATAACTCGTGTTTTATTGAACAACCACACTTATAGGTTGTCACAAACTCGATATATTATTAACGAAGTACAACACACACGCAAAATTCAAAGCCCTTCTATGTTATGGCCACATCGCTATGAATTTGAAAAACAAAAGAAGGGCTTAATCTCGTGACATTCACATAATCTTGAGGTGTATGATTCGAAATTCCGGGGAGTATAATCCCCAAAGCCCTAGCAAGTTTCAACAACCATCCTTCTTTAAACTCCGATCCTTTCTCACTCGTAATCGTGAAGCTTCTTATGAACTCCAACACCGCATTGTACATCCTCTTTATAATCCCCCACAACGAGAAATAGTTTTCGTCCGATTCATCTCTCAAAACCTAACAAAACATTATATACAAGAAAATTATAGATATGTAATAAAAAATAATGAAGTTATTATATGCTTTAATAAAGATACCTTTGGTTGATAATGTCGGTCATAGTAGATGCAAGTACCAAAGTGTTTGAACATCAAATCTTTATCATCGTACGGTAATCTTGGAACAATGTCGTTATTATAAACAAATCTATAGTACTTTACATCATTTTCTTCTAATTTCTTCTCCATAAAATCACCAAACGTTGAATCTCCAACCCTAGGTTGTCCATAAGTATAAACACCTTGAAGCCTCTCTAACAACTCGGTCTCATCATGCATCACCAGCACAGCTGCGAACAATATTGCGAGAGCTCCTCCTAAGCTATGACCAGTCAGAACAAATTTAGTACATTGGTCCTGAGCTATCAAAGCTTTCAAGGAATCTCTTATAGAATAGTAAGCTAATGGGGACAGTCGATTATGGTTTGGGAGAGGCTTCTTTGGCCAACTGCAATTGTTTTGAAGCCCTAAAGCTTTCATGAAACCACCATGGATCCTCCCAATGTTTGGGAGCTCGTACCATGTGATGTCGAAATCTGAACACCAATCTTCGGAGTTAAAAGGCTCTGTGCCTCTAAACGCAACCACAACCGTCTTCTCCTGATCAGTTGACATCATAAAAGCTTGTGTTGTTTCCTTTTCTTGGTACTCTGGAAAAAAATCAACACACCAACAGATGATCAAACTGATTAATGTGAATATGCTACTTTGTTTTAATGAATGCGCACCGTTCCAATAGTCATTGAGGCCTAAGTACTTCATATGCCAGTGGTTTTCAACGACGTAGTTAATACGAGCCGAGTTTTCGTAGGCAAGCTTTGAAGACATAATGGACAATGCAGCATAGTATAAATCTCCATCTTCACGACTTTTGGTCTTGTCTAAACTTATTCTCCTATCTAAATGTCCAATGAATGATAGGTAATTTTCTGACGTCGTTTTAGGCATCACCACTTCGCCTGCATGTATTTTCAAAATGATGTAAACATGTGTAGATTCTCACATTTATAAGAAAAATGAATGTAGTGTATAATATATAGACCATCTAACCATTTACTCATTGCAAAATGTTTTACTCATCGCAAATATTTTCTTTTAAAAATTTATAAATGGAAAATAAATGAACTATGGTTAAGACCTCGGAGGAAGAAACCGGAGAAGGAGTTATCTGAGAGGAAGTTCAAGGAGAATTCCAAGGCGGAGCCAAAGAGAGCTAAAGGCTCTGAGAGGAAATGAAGAAGCTTGAGGAGGACAAGAGAGACGAAGATAAGCCATCGACGTCGGAAACTGTGCTCTTTGGTTTCAGAGCTATTGACTAATCTCCGCTTCTCGATATCGTTGGAGAATAACAGACGGAGAAGTTCTAATGGCCTGAGCTCTTCGGGTCTGAGAATGAGATATCCTCTAGGAAACCCCTCGTCTTCATCGCTGCTGATCATGTTGATTTAATTCGTGTGTATAGCATTGTAATGCAAATGCAAATAGATATGTAACGTATAAATCTATGTATATATAATATATATACGTGTGGTGTGTGTAATGAGGATTAGAATGGATAGTATCGTAGATTTGGAATACTTGGAGTTGTGGGAAAACGAGATTTTGATTTTGATTTTTTTTTTTTACTTTTGTAAAGGTAATCTATACGTTTGGTTTTGGAATATGAATTGTTTCACGTGGGGGTTGATAATCGTAATTATGCATGAAAATGAGGAAACTTCCCTAACGAACCTTAGATTATTCTTTAAGAACAAAAATAACCATACAGATTCTTTTTTTTTTGTCAAACCACGCAGGTATTAAGTATAATAGTACGCAGAGAATGCGACCGAAAATGTTTTTTTCTTATAAACACATGGCCGTTAATAGAAAACTACGATACACAATGAAGAATACATTATTTGGTTCTCGGTCAAAAAAAAAATACATTATTTGGCAGAAAAAAAACATTGAAGAATCTATAGCGCGCGCGCGATCTTCAACCATAGATCAATAAATAACACGTAATAGCTAAATATGATAATATATAGAAAATAATGAAGAAAAAGGATAATGAACTCGAAACAAAAGGTATCTAATTGAATAATCAAGAGATTTAAGACATCAACTGTAATCTTTTCTTGTAAGTTATGTCTAAAATAGCATTGTTACTGCAGTTCGACAATTTAATATAATAGCAACTGCACAACCCTGACAAATATATAACCAACAACTATTACTTAGAATTATGTGTAGTGTAAACATGTGTTATCTTTAAGCTGGCAAAAACCAGGTGTTAGGTTAAAACATATTTTCTTTTTTTTTGAAAGAAAGTTAAATTATTCAAATAAAAAAAAAACTTTTTTACCGAAGATGTATTCTTTGATCTAGTTTGCAGCAACATGATTTAAAAATAGCATGAAATAAAGATCTTTATTTCTCACTCTCGTGATGCAAACCAAGCGATCATAGCTTGATCCAAATGTTTTCCTCCCCTCCCTTTGAGCGAACTGATTCTGCTGCCTACTTGCTTGTCAATGAAGCTGATCATTAAGTCTGAGTTGTGATGAACTTCACCATATACGGCGTCTTCCATTCCTCTCATGCCAAATTGAGTGTACCAATGCCTGGAACACATAACGAAACAAGAACTCTCTCGTGCTGTGAGAGTGTTAAAACATATTTTCAAATGATATTTGCGACAATATTTGATCATCATATATATTAGAAGTCTAAGATCATTTTTATTAATAGGTAAAATTCTTACATATACATTTATAATGTAACCACTTTATTTTGAATCATTATTGTCTGCATACCAAAAGCCAAAAAATAATATACATTCGTAATCCAGTTATATGATAATGAGTTAATGGATGCATGATAGTTTAATATATATATATATATATATATATATATATATATATATATATATATATATATATATATATATATATATATATATATGATCATTGTCAAATATATATACGAAAGTGAGAAATATTCAGATATACATATCATCAGAATAGATATATTATCTTATATCCTATTTTGTTTTTCATATGTCATGTGAGGTGCACCGGCAAAAATAGAGACGAGTACATTTAACATAGCACAAAGAGGCGTAGGTTCAAGGGAGTCAAAGAATGCTCCAAAATCAACAAACCAAAAATAAGAATAATACAGAGATGAATAAGAAAACAATATGAAACGAAATTAAATGAAATTGGATCCGCATTCCCATCACCTACCCATGTTAAAAGCATATAACCATTATATAAAAACTTAAATATTTATCAACCCACCTATTTGCTTGTCCCCATTAATTATTTCCCCCATCTTTGCTCTCTCTTTGTTTTGTTCCAAATTACTTAAATAAGTACATCAAATTTCCGTTTTAAGATGTCCTATATCAGTCGTCTGCGTTCTAGATTTTGACTTTTGTTGCATCTCGAGTTCTCGACACATCTTTTTAAACCACACCTAATCGCGTAAAATTTAGCTGGACCTACTATTGTATTGTAACCTTTACCATGCCGTTATATAATTCGACAAAATCTCGAATATTTATTTTTCTCATCTTAATCTGTGCATCACCTTTAAGTTTCCATGTATCTGATAGAAAATAGTATATATATTGCACAGCACCATATCAACAAAGAAGGGTGCATGAACTTTATCTTGTCACGGAGAACATGAGAATTTATCCGATATTTAAAAAGAGAGATAGAGAAGAAGAAAAATAAATTGAAGAAAAGATAATAAAAACAAAACAAAAATCTCAAAAAAAAATCAATATTCCAAAGAGAAAACAAAAGAATTAAGAAGGTAAGATGATAGAAATGTGTCAGAAGAATACAGAGCACTTGCCCAAGAAGATATTATAAGAAAATGTCTATATAAATCTAATTTCAAAGGATATTGTAATGATCATTGATAAAAAAAGGATATTGTACTGATCAGAGACTCTATGTGGTGATGTTGGGACCTTTGTGGGATAATCTCACGTGGGACAATCTTCCTTTTTTGACATCAATAACCAAAAAACAATGTAATTTCTACGGAGTTAACGTGTTACGTGTTAGTTGTTTACTAGATTGTGTGAAAATAATTGGATTGATTGAATTCAATCAATAATATAAATCGGGTTGTTAGCGGAGCAAGGGGCATGGATGATGCTTGGGACATGAACATGATTGTCTTGATACCTTGCCTTGGGAGGCAAACTATATTAGTTTTCGTATCGTACCAAACTGTTTTACATAAACAAACTAATAAAATATTTTATTTTTTTCCAACATTTAAATATGTTCTAATATACTTAGTTAGTGCCCATCCTATAACTAATTGGAGTTCTTGATAGAAATAGTTTGTGTCCCTTAACAATGGCGCACTTGGAACCGTCCAATATCCGAAATGCCCACAATTCTCATTCTATCCAGTTGCAACCGGAATGCTATTTTATGATTGGAATCATGTAGAATTAGTCATTTGCGAAAATTCTATTACAGTTTTACCAGTTGAATGAAGGAGGGAAATAATATACATATACATATCAAGAATATGCGGTTGATAAATAAAGTTTATCCTATATAGAATAAAACTTATGACAAAAAAATATACGACTGGTTTCTCCTTTGCCATTTGCAGATTGGTAATTTATTTGTTTTTGGTCAAGTTAGTAATTTATTTGTATTTCCTCCTCTTTGTTTTTATTATTTTATCATAAATTAAATTGTTTGGTTAATAATCACCAAAATCAAGGACTTGGCAAATTTCATATGAACTAAAAAGCATACCAGAAAGTAAAGTCAGTGCCGGTTGGAAAAGAAACTAAATAAAACATGCCTCACTGAAACAAAAGAAAGGGTAAAACCGAATAAATAAAAATATCAAGTTGATCTCTGATCGGTTTTGAGAACCGTGCCAACGCTAAGGCTTAATGTCAACTGTGATCAGATTAATCAATCATCATTCATTCCATTGTGTAGTAACTGAAATACATAGTAACTATACTATTATGTTAAACATTTTCGTTGGAAGTATGAATGTATTTAGTTTATATTTAACCATAAAATCTTACAAAATAAGATAGTGCTTCCTGGATTCTGAGTCTCTGACATATCACATATCTCGCGTGGATGTAGTAGGGTAACAGAGGTGGAAAACAGAATTCCCGATTTGTTGTACTGGTTGGAGCTGGTTCATGCACCTTGTTGGATTGTAACGTAACTAAACTCAGTAGATGTAAGATACGTACCTCCCCATGCAAGATAAGTTAGTAGTTTTTTTTGATAAAAAGATAAGTTAGCTGTTACCGTAATTCCTACATGTACTTATTTATGCACACAAGCTTTTTCATAGCTTCTAATTACCAACCGAACAAAATCTCTGGGAACTAATAGCTCGTTTTGTATAAAATCATAATGGTTTCTCCAAGAACTTAAGCATTAGTAACATATATAATATACAGATTGAGAGTTGAAAAAAAATAAAATTTCCATTAGATTTATAAGAATATGTAGTATAAGTTAAACGAAGGGGATGGGCCACAAGTTGCTATATAAATCCTTCCACTTCTTGTTGTAATAACATACTTGAGTTTTGATTGGGCAGTAGTACCATTGCCATTTCTCACACATACCGTCTCTTTTTCTCATCATCAATCATCTAAAAGAAAAAAAAACCCTAAATTTATTTTTGTAAGCTTTACTCAGTTTCTCTCCATACCCATTTCAACAGCTTCTCCATCTTCTCTTTCCATGGACTCTGACATAATGAACATGATGATGCAGCACATGGAGAAGCTTCCTGAGTTCTATAACACTAATCCCTCTCTCATCGACCACAACAACACCTACCCTTTTCTGTTCAACCCAAACCATAACCATTCTGACTCAATGACCCACGAACCCGGTTTCCGGTATGGTTCTGGTTTACACGCTAACCCAGCTTCCATCTCACACGACAAAATAAACCACATTAGCAACAACAATAACACTAACATGGCAGCGATGCGAGAGATGATCTTTAGGATCGCCATGATGCAACCAATACATATAGATCCCGAGGCGGTGAAGCCACCTAAGAGAAGGAACGTCAGGATCTCTAAAGATCCACAGAGTGTGGCTGCTCGGCACAGAAGGGAGAGGATAAGCGAGAGGATTCGGATTTTGCAACGGCTTGTTCCTGGTGGAACCAAGATGGATACAGCTTCCATGCTCGACGAGGCTATTCACTATGTGAAGTTTCTAAAGAAACAAGTGCAGTCACTCGAGGAGCAAACGGTGGTTAACAGCGGAGGAGTGATTATAAAAGGGTGTGGAGCAACCGGGACCCGTCAGATGGTGGGCAATGGACATATTCTTCAGTGATGATGATTCTTAATTTTACAATTATTATATTTGATGTCTAAGAAAAATGATTCTAGGGAGGGTGAGCTTAATTTATAAAAAGATGGAGCTTAAGAGTCTTTTTACCTTTTGTTTCCTACTTTCCTGTGCTTAGATAACCTTGGTGATGGTTTTAATGTCAAACTCTCCATGGTTTTGGAGTGGGTTGTAAATTAGAAACAACTACCATTGTATCTTTGCTAATGAAATAATTTTAATCACTAATGATAAATGTTTTCAGCTTTCAGCCTTGTGTGCGACATTTTAGTTAAACATGCTAAATATATGTATTCTTATTTACTAAATCTAAATGTTCATACAAGAATTGAGTTCTTTTTTGAACATTTTTTTATAACATAGAATTGAGTTCTAGTTTTGACCCAAAAAAAAGAAAAAAAAAGAATTGTGTTCCAGTCAAACTAGAAAGAGAACATTCCTTATCACCAGAATGTTTCCTCTCTAATTAATTTGCATTCAGTTTGATAACATTATTAATTAAATGGAGTGATTAACTAGTGGAATGATCATGTTCTTTTCTCATTCTTGTGAGGCTTGCTATCTTTACAAGCTTTTTTTTGTCAACGCCATCTTTTACATGCTATATATGATTAGTCCAAAACAAATTATCCCGAATATCACTGTATAAGTATTCAAAACAGTCGCAGCTATCGCAAAGCCCACTATAACGAGGAGTAGCTTACAAATAATCTACAAGGTAAACATAGAGAAAGCCCAACCCATTAACCTCTGACTAATCAGAACGATAATCCAACGGTTAACAACTAATCTCACATCTCTTATCTAACTCCCGACACCCGTAAAACCCCCTCACAGAGCTCGAGGTCCATAAATTGGCGCATTAATCAAAACCCAATCACCTCTCTTCGCATGTGACTTCCTAATTACTACTACTACCCTCTTCTCCCTTTTATTAATTTTCTTCTTCGCTTTCGTCTCCACCATGGCTCCGTCTCTCACTCTCCTCCTCATCACTCTCTCTCTTCTCTCCATTTCACTCCCGAGATCTGAACCTCTCCCTGATAATCCATCCATGATTCTTCTAGGCGACGGATTCGACTGGCCGATCTCTCACGGCGACGCATTCGACGTCGACGGAGGAGAAAGCTTTGAAGATGCGGAAGAGGAAGACAATGAAGTAGATCGACGTTCATTGTACTGGAAGAGGAAGAGATACTACATTTCTTACGGCGCATTGTCTGCGAATCGAGTGCCGTGTCCTCCCAGATCTGGAAGGTCTTACTACACTCACAACTGCTTCAGAGCTAGAGGTCAAGTTCACCCGTACCGTCGAGGCTGCTCCTCCATCACTCGGTGCCGGAGATAGAAAGGCATTTTCGCAATTTCAAATCACGAACTCTGGTTGTAATGTTCTTTCGATTTCGATGTGTATTGTTTGTAGTAAACCGTGATTAATTTACGTTTTGTTTAAATTAATTAAGCCCGCGTTATTATTATTCGAATGATATCTATATGCATTCAACATTATGGTAATTATATTATTTATTTTGTCGGTGGGTTTTAAATTGTTTTGTTTCTACTGTTTATATGAACTTAATACGGGGAAAATCACATGGTATTCGGATCTATCAGAGTCTGATAATGTTCCACTGCTTTTCTTTTTCCAATTTAACATAGAGAATATTTCGGATCTATAGAAATTAGAAAGATACAAACGTATACTAAATATATGCATAAAGTATGATATCCAACTACCATTACTTATTTTGATAAATTGCTTCAAGATCACTATTTTCATGTCATCATATTTACTGACAAATGAATTATCACGAGTGATTGATATACAACATTAGCAAAGGATGTAACAAACCGGTGACTATTAATTGAACAGTAAGAATAAAGTGTTATCGATTGGTGTTTTACTTGTATGTCTATTGGTTGGCTAAAATGTTTGCAAGGAGAACTTCCATTGCACCTGGATAGGTTTGTTGGTGCAAATGCCATATGGTCTTAAGTATGTTTTTAAGTAGATTAAGGTTAGCGAATAACTTCTATTGCCTTAGGATGAAAATTTAAGACTGGCATTCTAACTAACAAACTATATTCTCAGTTTTTTCATGATTCTAAAATGTAAAGAGACTCTAATGACGTGACTTAACTGCATTCCATGTATTTGTTTTCAACATAATGGAAAAGCTTGCATGATATAAAGCAATTCTCCCCCTCAACAACATAGTTATTTGTTTTCATAACCTTACACAAAACGGTCGAAAATTGCAAAGACAAAAACATACATCAATCCTGTAAATGGTTGACCTGAATCATGAAGCAGTGTCAACATACTCCAGAAACTCAGCATCACACAATAGTTTTACAACTACTCGAGAAGGAAAACAAGCTTGAAATTCAAGACCTCCCTCTTCCACCCCCTGGACAACTACTAGTTTCCCATTGCTGTGTGGTGGTCCAGAACGCAAACCGATCGGCTTACCCCACCCAAAATCATTTCCATACACATTAAACCGGGGACAGCTAGTAACAAGCAGAGTGGCACTAACCGAAACCGGAATCTCAACATTCTTAACCCATTTCTCTCCAAATACTTTAACATTTTCATCGGTTTGTGATCTCACCACTTTGCTGATCTTCTGAGCCAACCAGCCCAACCCATGGTCTAGCATCTCCCCAACTTTAACCGTTACTATTCCGGTATGAACCAAGTTCCCGAAACAGTCTTCTTTTAGCTTTGGGTTTAGCCTCCGTCTCATGTCTATCGGTACTCTGCACCGTGTCTCTTCTTCTCGGCTCAAGCCACCGTGCTTGACCCTTGAACGCCATATATGTCCTAAAACCGCTTAAAGAAGAGATCTCTCCATCTTCTTTGGACACAGCTTCATCGTTAGCTTTAGCTTTCAGTTTCAACACATTCTCCTTTGAAAGACGAAACACAATCTCTTGCAACATATTTGATGTTGTCGAAGCAACATAACTAGTCTGTTCTGTTTCAGGATCTGGAACTCGGATTTGATATTTGATCCGGTCAAGAAACCAACCTTTGAGGTAAAGATCCATGGGAGCAGATCCAGAACCCTTGGAGCAGATCTCTGACCATGCATTGATGAACTTCCAGATCGATTTGCCATCAGCAACGGTATGATTATAGCCATAACTAATAAACATCCCATCTTTTATTTCAGTTACTTGGACCATAAGTAAAGGGTTTGACACACCTTGATAGTTCTTGATTCCAGTGGCGGGAAAGAAGAAAGAACCGAGAAATCCATCGACAAAACCGGATTTAACCAGATCACTAATCGTGAGTGTTTTAGCTGCAGCATGAATGAACCTTACACCACCATCATCGCAGCAGCTGATGAAATAGGAGACAGTATTATCGTCTTGGTTGACTTCTTTGACAAGGCGACCAGCCAAAGGGTAAAAGTGATGGAGAGCAATAGAGAGTGAAGCTTTTAGATTTGAGATGATTGTATCAATATCTGAATCGTCAGGTTTGTGAAAGAAGAGACCTCTTTGAGGATAACCAAAACGAAGACGTATGAGATCCCATGGAGTCAGATTGATCTTCTTCACACGATCTGATATTGATTCGTTGGCAATGTTTGTGGGATGCACAATGCTCGTTGATTTCACCACCAAATCTTCCATCTCTTTCTCTCTTCTTCTTCTTCTTTTTTCTTCCTAAGAAATTTTGATGGGATCATTTCCCAATCTATGCACATGTTTCTACACATGGTCGCAAATAAAAAATATTAAACCAAGGATGTTGAACTCACATGCGTTTACTTTACTATTTTTTGTTTAATTTTTTGTCATGTTTTAACATGATTATAGAACTTAGAGTAGTTTAATTATGTAGTAATAATAACTACAATAATACACACGAGTCCGGTTCTACTACTTTCACAATCAAGCTTAGCGGTTTTATGTGTATTATTAACACACATGGTTATTCAATTAAAAAAAAAACACACATGGTTATTACAAAATGGCTCTACATGCAACAATGCACACATTCGAATGCTAGATTTACCACTACCTATTTACCTTATGTGTTCTCCCATCAATAAGAATAGAAAAATTAGTCAGGAAATTTTCTAATGAAGTAGCACCGTGTGTCTCTCTCATAAGTTGCATAAGATTCAACAGAAAGCCGAAGATACACACATAGACAAAATTTCTGACTATCAATCTGCAGTCTAAATTACAAGAATCAAAATAGAAACCATTTCTAAGTCAATTCAAAAATATCCATCACAATATTTTCAGAAGGGCCGAGCTGGGTTTTAGTAGCTTACTGGGCCAATGGACCATTTTGATATGAGCTCTTATGGCCCAATCATGGTTTTCTTCTACGGCGCGAAACGTTAGTTTAGTGTCTTCCATTACTCCGCCGCAACCATCCGACTGGGTAAAAAAAAAATGGCAAAAGCAAAGCAACAGAAATCATCTAAGCCTAAGAAACAACCGCAACGTCAGGTGCGTCTCTCCTCCGAATGATTCATAAGCTTCCTCTTGTTTCTACTGTTTAGGATCTGTGATTCGTTTGATTCATCATCATTAGGTGGGGGAGAAGAAGAAGAAGAAGGAAGGAAAGGATTGCGATCTCTCTCAATTCCGTGCTCAGCTTGACTCCTTAGGTCTCAAGATCATCCAAGTCACCTCCGACGGTAACTGCTTCTTCAGGTCCGTCTCTGCTTCTTCGATTACGTTTAAAAGAACAAAGCAAAACCGTTAGATTGAAATTCTTCTTCACACAGGTCACTTGCAGATCAATTAGAAGGCAACGAGGATGAACACAGCAAGTACCGTAGCATGGTTGTACAGTACATAGTGGTGAGTATTTCATCATAGATATTCTTAGGCAATCCTGTAATTAATGATGTATTATATAATTTTTTTAAACAGAAGAATCGTGAAATGTTTGAGCCTTTTATCGAAGACGATGTTCCTTTCGAGGATTATTGTAAAACAATGGACGATGATGGGACTTGGGCTGGGAACATGGAGTTGCAAGCTGCTTCTCTTGTCACACGTAGTAACATTTGTATCCACAGGGTAATAATTAATAAATAATAATAATGATTATTCTCTCTGTTTGCTTATTTGAGAATTAATTCTTCTATTTGTTTGCAGAGTATGTCACCTCGTTGGTATATACGCAACTTTGAAGATCCAAGAACCCGCATGATCCATCTGTAAGTTTCTTTATCCTGTTTTGATGGATGATGGAGAGATTGTTAAATTTTACTCCCTTGTCGTTTAGGTCTTACCATGATGGGGAACACTATAATAGCGTGCGTTCCAAGGAAGATGCTGGTGGAGGACCGGCTAGGCCTGTTTTGATTGAGGTTTTTACGTTAAAAACTTTTATCTTGGTGTGTGTGTTTATGGTTTAAATGCTTTGATGCACTGTGCTAATAGATTCCAGCTTTTGTGAAAGGCTGATGCTAAAGTGTCAGCAGCATCTAAACAAGCGAAAGCCACGGAGGGAAAGTCTAAGCACAGAAGTGATAAGTGTAATGCGGATGCTGGGGCTGTCAAAGTGGTCATGTCTGGTAGTTGTTGTGACAATGCTGAGAAGGCTGAACAGGTGATAATCTGATGCTTGGTTAATTTGTGGAAAAATATGTATGATCATTGGGCCTCTCTTATCTGGTATCACACTGCCTTTTAGGTTCTAGTACAAGTGAACGGTGATGTGGATGCTGCGATAGAATTTTTGATAGCAGAGCAAGGAATGGAGTCTTTGACTGAAAATGGTTCGGAAACTACTTCTGCAGCAGAGATCTCAAATCGGAAGGAAGCGAGTGACAGTGCAGTGGAAAGCACCGGGCAAACGATCAATGAGGAGGAGTCATCTACCTGCAGTAACATAGAGGCAGTCCTTGCCAAATGCAGCTTACAGACCGATGAGAAGGTTTGTTTGCTCTATTAAACCATGTGAATAACTGATTTGAGAATTTTGATACAGTATATGTAATTTTGCGTAAAACTGTAGAAGATTCCGAGGAATAAATCATGTCCATGTGGTTCGAAGAAGAAATACAAGTCCTGCTGCGGAACAGCAGCTGGGAGACCCTCTGTTAAACTGTTAGTGTAAGTTTCTTGATTTCAGTTCACCAAAAACACTCGCAAGACTTGACTAAAGATGTGTATTCCTTCACAACTGAATGTAACAGGAGCCAAACAGTGGAGTCAAAGAAGGGGAGGAAGAATATGAGGAGAGGAACATCGAATGAAGTTGAAACAAATGCACCAGATGTTGGTGCTCTTTGTATATAATGGAGTCTCACTCTCACACAGCTACAAAAATATAAAGGTGATCACCAAACTCATTTGTCTGTTTAAGAAAGAACAGTAATGTTCTTTTCGACGTAGTAACTCCGGTTCGGTTTACTCTTTACTTCAGGGGAAAAGAAGATGATATTTTAAGGATGGATTCAATATTTGACATAACAGCTTGCTCAGAGGTATGGGATTAGTTTTGAATTTTTGATTGGATGATTGATTACTCGCGGGTTTAGCTTTTGTTGTACTTGTACGATTAAATTACAGAAAGATTAAAAACTCTTGCAGAACATATATGCATACATAGACACAGAGCCGAGAAGATAGCTCATGAAATAACCCAATTTCTTAAAAAAAAGAACTGGAAGCTGTACTCTTTCTGATTTTGGTAGCTTTCTCATTTCCTTCATGTTTGATAATAACAGCAACATGTAACATAGATATACAATACACGTAATATATAATCCATGCAAGAGGATTAATGATGCATTTTCTCTCAAGACGAAGCGTTGGCATAACTAAAACTCCTAGCACGATCTCAATAGAAGCTATGAAAAGAAAATGAAAAATACAATCCATACTAATACAACATACCTGTCACGTATTCATATAATAAATATGACGTATGGTGAAGGAAAAATTCAACTCATATATATAACGAAAACTTGTTTAAGACAAATCTTAAAAATGAAAGCAGCGATGATATTAGTTGGAATAAATAATAGAATTTGAAAAAGACAGCATAAAAAATCTAAATGGTGCGCACAGAACAAATAGAAATGGAGCAGAAGACAAAAGACAAAACACACCAAGTCCCCATCGACCTAAAATCTTATCCATAGATGCATCACATATGTATATAAATAACCTCATAAATTAACAGAAACAAAAGATCTAGACGCAATTAATAGAGATAGAGTATGTCAAGTTGCTTTTATATGATGAGCATGTAGGTCATACTCTGTCCCGTTTTTATTATTCAACTTGATATCCCCCCGTCCTTTCGATTTAATCCTCCTAACAAATGCCCTACTCTTGCAAATTTTAAAAGGGTTTGCAACTAAGAAAACACCACTATACTCTTATGAATCCCTCCCTTACCTATAAATTTTGAACAATATACTAGGAAGATTTCTGGTTAATTACGAGAAAAAGACAATAGTAGGGCGAATTTCATTAATTATTAATGAGTGATAATATACATTTTGCATTCTTAAGTAATAGCCTAAAATTCCATAAACCGCAAACCAAAAGACAAAAAGATGAAAAAACTAAAAATTTCGAATAAATGCAGGAAAAAAATATAAACGGCGCTTATGACTTTCGCAGAGGTAGGCCAAGGCGTGCGTTGGCAGCAGCCACCGTCCAAAATATTCTAACATATGTTTATCTGGTTTCCCAGTCGTCACCGGAGCTTTCCGGGTCGGGTAACTTGTTCAAGTCAACCCGTTCCAATAACCAGCCGCCACTCTTCAAACTCTCGCCATCTTCTTCCAACTCAACGTTTTGATAATTCCGATGAAAACTCTTACTACCATCATCACTCTCTCTGTTCTGACCAAACACACGGTGGCGGTTATTTAGCACCGCCGTGCCCAAAGCGTCTACCTGAGCACCGACCTCCGTCGCTTTTCTCCTAATCGTATCACCCGACATGTCCTCCTCTGAGAATTTCTCTCCGTTGAGAAACTCAGGGAAGTTAAGCCTCGCCGTTGGTCCTCTGAGGTAGAAAACCGCCGTGTCGTAAGCTCGGGCCGCCGCCTCGGGAGTGGAGTAAGAGCCGAGCCAAAGCCTTGTCCGCTTGTTAGGCTCTCGAATCTCCGCAACCCATTTTCCCCACTTCCTCATCCTTATACCCTTGTAAGGTCTCTCTCTCTTCCTCGTCGTCATGGCGACTGCCACGTCAGCTACTCCGCCGCCGTCCATGGAGGATCTTAATATCTTTAAACCCTCCAAAGAGAGAGACTTTTGAGGTGGGTTTTGAGTATTTAACCGATTTTCTGAAGCGAGAGAGACGATGAGAAGAGTATAAATATGGGGTTGCAGGTGGTATAATGATGAAATGGCGGTGAGAAAATTCCAAATTCACCGACAAAAGAAAAAAAGTAAAGAGAGAAGATAGTTGTGTTTAGTTGGAATTATCAGATAAAACTTGTCTTGGTGGTCGTGGATTCGTTTTGTAGTTATAGCATCAGCTAAAAATATAATAAAATAATATATAAATGAATATTGGGCAGATGATGAAAGCTGTATCCTCTGTGTTTTAATTGTTTTTATTAATGGAGCAGAAACTTTTTATGAGGATAGGCGGAAGAAGAGGTGGTGGAGATGACATGCGCATATCAATATAATTATTGTTTGTCTCTTCTCTAATAAAATATTTCACTATCCCCACGCAAAACCTCTTCCACTATAATACTTTTGGTCTACGAATATACCCTGGTAGGCTGGTACGAATGACTTAACATAATGTTTCTGTGTGTATACTAAATTATTTAATTAGATTCTGATAAATTTATACGAAAGATACTTTCGACTTCCCCTCCGGATAGACAACAGAAGCTATATACACATAATCATGACCAAGACGGTATACCTTTCCGATTTACTGAAATATTACATCAGGTGTATACAACATTGCATATAAACATGAGAATACAAATGGTGTAATAAGAAATATAGGAAGCTAGAATCATGGCGAGAATACAAATGGTGTAATAAGAAAAATAGGAGGCTAAAATCATGGTGAGAGATATTCTACAAACGGTAAGGTATATGTATTAGCCTCTCCTATGCGGTATACGGTACACGGTACAATATAGGATAGTGGAAGAAGAAAGGTGGTAGGTCGGTGGTCGGTGACTGTATACCTTTAGATATTGACTTTATGTGTACTCATATTGTTACGTCAGGTATTGTAGTAATTGTCCCTTTTCTCCTTTTCATTCCTCCGTTTTTGTTCATTTTTTCGCTCGTCCTTTAATATTCCTAGGGTTTGTTTCGGTGTTTTCTTAGAGCTTCTGTGTATTTGAACGCACGAAACATAATAATGCTAATTATATAATTTAAGAAGTACAGTTGCAAATAATAATTTTGTTTGATAATATGCACAACAACAAACCAATAATATGATCAATAACGTAGTTAACATAAGTCATAACAGAAATAAATTAATTGGAAATTTTGAATTATCATATGCAACAAGAGGGAGACTGATTATAATAGCAAGATGTCGGTCCCTGAAATAACCAATCTTCCAATAATTGTTTGATGTTATTTTCAGGAGTGTCGAGTTGTATTTTCATCATTTAAAATTTTATTTGGATAATGATCTTTATGAATATTCTTATATATTATCCACAGCGTATATGTGATTTAACTATAATCTTCAATTAATAAGTTGAACCATATTATATGATGTTGTTGCTCTCTCCATCCGCTTGTTTCTTCACGATTTCAATATTATTCTTGTAACAATTACACTACATTAAGGATTTTTTATTTAACAAATTTTGCTGCTTTCATTTGGGAATCCTTACACTCAAAATATTTTTTTCTGAATAGCCTAACAATGTTGGAACTGATATATAAAAATCTATAGGCCACAAGTCGAGTGATATTTGGATTGTTCCCACGACTTCGGTTTAAAACTAAAATATCAGGATTTACAAAAACAAACTAATTTACAAGGGAAGTAGTCTTCGTAAGAAAACAATACGAGATAATAATGAAACTTTAAGCTGTGACCCAGCTGGCACGTGAACATGGTGCCAATTACCACGGAAAAGCAGATAAATCAATTCATCTCGTAGAAAATGGACCACACTATGTTTTTTTTTTTTTTTTTTTTTTTTTGTTTAACCAGGTGTTGGCCACCCTTCGGGCAACCCACCACCTAGGCCCGGCGCCAGCCTTTGCCTGTACCTTTTTAAGGGCCCTGGGCACGCCTCCCCCTCCCCGCGAGTCGAACAGCCGACCTCCCCTCCCAAAGAGGTACCACTGGACTACGAGGTCCTGGGTACCACACTATGTTAGTATGGCATGATAGCTGGATATGGAAAAGCTTGTGTAATTTGAGGCATCTTGCGCGTCCTATGTTAGTATGTGAAGTGGGGAGTGGCATATCTGCAAGATTCTGGCATGATAATTGGATTTCTCATGGTCCTTTGATCGAGCTGACGGGTCCCAGAGGACCAGGAGTGACTGGGCTTCATGTCGACGCAGTGGTAGCAGAGGCGCTGAGAGGAGATGAGTGGTGGCTGACAAGGAGCAGAAACAGAAATAGATTGATCTCTATGGTTCGTGACTGCCTTCCGGATGCGTCAGCTATCTCTTCATCTGAAGTGGATGATACTTACCTTTGGAAACCAGGGAACAGAATAGCGTCCAGCTCGTTCTCTACAGCTGATACGTGGGAGGCTCTTCATCCACAAGGAGAGCAAGTGTTTTGGCATCAGCAGGTCTGGTTCAAAGGAAGGATTCCGAAACATGCATTCATGACATGGGTGCTGGCTCGAAATCGCTTGGGGACAAGAGATAGAATGAGAGCTTGGGGGTTGCAAGTACCTGCAAACTGTGTACTGTGTAACTCGTTGGAGGAGTCGAGACAACATTTGTTTTTCGATTGCGTCTTCAGTACAGAGGTGTGGACGTTTTTTTTGCTCAAAGCTCAGGGTTAACCCTCCTGGAAATTTTGAAGCAGGCCTTAGATGGTTGAGGAATCCGGCATCAGATGAGTTTCTAAAGCTAATTGTGAAACTGGTGTATCAAGCTTCAGTATATCATATTTGGAAAGAAAGGAACGCTCGTATTCACAATCAGGTTTTTAGATCAGCGCAAAGTCTGATTCTGGAAATTAAGAAAGTAGTTCAAGCGAGGTTGGACCCATTGTCGCGAGCTCACAGCTCAAGGAGGACAGACATTACTTTGATGGGTATGTGGTTCAGCAGGTTCGGTTGAGAAGGAGTTTTTTTTTTTTAGCTTGTTAAGGAAATGTATAGGCTTGTTGCTTTTTCCATTATCTTTTGCTTTTGAGTACCGTCTGTGGTTCTTTTTGTAGTTGGAGTTTCTTCATGTATATAAATAAAGGCAAGTTTTTTTTTTTAAAAAAAAAAAAAAAAAGAAAAAAAAAAAAAAAAAAAAAAAAAAATGGACCACACTAATACATGTGCTTTAAAAAATATCATGTTGTTTTATATCTTTGTTGTTTCGTTATCCTTCGGCTATATAGCCAAAAGCAAAATATTCACAAAAACCGACATGAAATTAAGGTCTCGAATCGAATCAGACTCGGAATAAATATCCGAATGAATCCTGAATTGCTATATCTAAATAATCCATTTCAAACCTTATGAATATCCAAAATAAAAATCTATATCTAAATTTTTTTGTTACAGCTACACATATAATTATTTAATATTTTAAAATAAATTATAAATTAGTTCTTAGTACTTTTGAATATTTTTGGATAAACTATGATAGTTTGAAAAAAAAAATCCAAACAAAACAATGTCTAATGGGTATGTTTGGTTACTTTTGATTATTTTTGAGTAATTATGATACAAAATTTAAATTGAATGGGGTACTTTGCTTACTTTTACTTTTTTTTTTTGGTCTAAATGTTAATAGCTTACTTTTACTTTGATACAAATATCTGAATTTATTTTAGATACTTTGATCATTTAGTTATTTTTTAGATTACTATGCATCCAAACTGAAACCATTCAGACCGGTGAGAATCCGATCCAAAAATATATAATACCTGAACAAACTCTAATTTAAAAATCCAAAAAATTGAACCGATCCGTACCAGAATTGATACCTAAATGCCTATGCATAACCCATTCACAAACTATCATTTCTTACTAGAACCAATAATACACATCGGAAAATTTGTAATGGGTCGGTGGTATCAAAGTGAGTCTCGTAAGCAACTTAGATATGGGCGTTTATTTTAATTTAGTGGGCTAAATTGTTTAGGTTTCTTGAATATTGGCCACATCCTAAGACAATTACATATCACGCCCATATATCTTTCCTACTAAATTTACCTCCTCTCCTGGGAAAATTGGTCGAAGGGAAGCCTTTGAGTTACATTTCAGTTAACCGGCTCATTCTCTTCAGCCATAACACTCTCCGTAATCTCCTGAATCATTTAACCGCTTGCTTCGTAGTTGGTCTTTGCTCTGGCGATGTCACGCGGCAAAGACAAGCTGTTTCAGTCATCATAGCTCAAAGATCAAGACACCAAAGGAGTAGACATCGCATTTGGACGCTGGTCTACGAGATGATTTTCTGATCTCAGGGGCATGTAAGAGGAAGAGTCCTCGTCATCAGGTGAAACAGAAGAAGAGTCTATCAAGACGGTGGGGCATTAATCTGTTAAACAAATAGTCTCTATAATATAACTAAACATTTCAGAAAAAAATCAATCAAAAGTGACAGTTTTACTCCAAAAGTATGTGGACACTGATACAACATAAATACCATAATGAATCAAGAACGTATAACTTTCAACTCTCTAAACCCTTCTGTGGAGACTCTTGTGGAGTATCTATCTTCCTTTTCTTATAAAGTGGAACTCGACCTCCAAGCTCCTTTAGCTGATCCACAAGACCGTATAGAAACTCAAACGTCAATATGTTCTGAGCATTAAACTCCTCCCTAACCTGTGGATGCAACCTAAACCAATCTCCCAACATCTTATGCACGTGGGACCGAATCATCCTCCATGGAACCGGATGCTTCTCACATAACTTCAAATACTCAACAACCAAATCTCCCTGGTCTAATCCTCCATCCACGTACCCCTCTTCTTTAGCCCATTCAGCTGTTCTAAACCCAGCAAACGCAGCAGGGTTCTCAAGCAGGGTCTCGGCTGAAAGAACACCTTCAACACCCGTCTCTCTGATGCACTCATCCACATCCTCAACGCATCTCACGTTCCCATTCGCTAAAACAGGGATCCTCATAGCCTTCCTCACCTCCTTGATGGCTCCCCAATCAGCTCTAAACTTTTTCCCGTCTTTCTCATCTCTCGTCCGGCCATGAACCGCTAGTAATGAGCAGCCAGCTTCTTCTAGCATCTTGGCGTAGTTGAGCGTATCCTGAAGGTTTGGGAAAATGCGGATCTTGCAGGAGACGGGAACAGTGAGGTTCTGAGCTAACTTCTCAACAAGTGACTTCACCAAAGGAAGGTTATCCATCAGGAACGCACCATAGTTCCCTCGCTTCGCAATACGTTGAGGACACCTAAAAACCAAAACGATCTTACTCAGTAGCCCGAAGTTCAAACTACTCAAATGACTTAGCTAGCAGAACTAACAAAACTTAATAAAAATCACATCTTTACTGACCATTGTGGCACCCAAATCACTGAACTAAACTACTAACACCTCCCTCACTATCTTTTCAAAAAATCTCCAAACCCAAATCACTCAATTATCAGAACTAACACAACTTAAACAGTAGTGATGCAATAAAAATTGGATCTTTACTGAAAACGATCTTACTCACAGTATCCCAAAAATCAAACTTGAAACTACTCAAATGAACAATCACTTAAGTTATCAGAACTAACAAAAAACATAATAAAAATCCAATCTTTACTGACCATTATCACTGAATTAAACTACTAACACCTCACTAAACTCTTATCTTTTACAAGAATATCCAAACCCAAATCACTGAATATTAACTTAATTATCAGAAACTAACACAACTTAAACAGTAGTGATGCAATAAAAACTCCATCTTTATTGAACATAGTGGCACCCAAATCACTGAACTAAACTACTACTAATACTTATCGAATACTATAACATAGTTTGATTAGAACTAACAACAACTTAAACAGTAGCGTTACAGTAAAAAATCGGATATTTATTGAAGAATGTAGTTAACCCTAAGTTGATATCAACATAATCGCAGTAAGGTTCGACTCTCTTAGCAGCTTCCAAGAGCGTATCAGGATCATTAGCACAGAACTGCACAAACAACGGTCTATCCTCCTACAAAATAACACACAATTTAAAAAAATTGAATCTCAAGAGAGTCATTTAAATTATTAATTATTACCTTACAAGTGGTGAACTCTTGGTTACGATACTTGTCAGTCTCGGTGAAGATCCGTGAATGGAGCATCGGTGTGTAAGCACCTTGAGCTCCGTATCTCTGGCAGAGCAATCGAAACGGAAGCTCCGAGTTATCTACCATTGGTGCTACGATGTACTTTGGTCTACCTAGTTTCTTCCAGTGTGCCCAAGCTTGCTCCACTCTAGTATCGATGCTCAAGACCCTTCCTGGAGAAGAGCTCAAGCTCTCCGCCTGCTGCGACGGATCAGGGTTTGCTGGATCCGGGTTTTGGGTCATTTTTTCGATTTTAGGGTCCGAGAAAGAATTTGAGAGATTAGGTTTCTTTTTAAATGGAATTTTTTCTTTGACAAAAATAAAAATCGAATTTTTTTCTTCGTGTAGTTTTTGGGCCTTTAACTTAAGGTATGGGCTTATACTTTTATTACGTAGAGTTGTATAAAATAAGATGTGGTTGGCCTGACTTTATAAAAATTAGTTTTTGATTTTCACAGTGGTTAAAACAGAGCTGCATTTTTCCTTGGAGCTACGGCGGAGATTCAGTTGTTTTCACCCGATGGCTAAGACGTGTTGATGGAGATCCGCTATTGTGGTTACACGTATTGCTACGTGTGTTCTTCTTCTTTTATCTTCAGTATACATGTGTTGGATTGTAATATTATGCATACTTTGTATCAGTATACTTTCCATTGGAATATAAAAGTTATTTAAAAGATGGACAATATAAATCGTCTTTATAACATAGTCCTCTTCTCCACTTCCGTCATCAATCTATACTCCACCAAAGGGGTTACTTCTCATTCGGGTAATACCGATCATAACTCATCAGCCTTGAGAAGCTAGTGTGCTAGCTTGTTTTCAACACACGGTCTTATGCACATTCCAGGTTGTTGAAATGTAAGTCTAAGAGGGCGACGAAAAACATAAATAACTGCTTTTCATAAATATATTATTGCTTTTCATAGTTTGAAGGCATTGGTAGTACACAGATAAATTTCCATGACTTATTAGGTATCCTACATCGAATTGTATCTGGACAAGGATCCTTCTGTGGTGGAACCACTTGGAAGCTGTGACGGCCGTGTCTTTCTTTGGTGGCTCCCAGTTGAACTCAAAGCTGATAGCAAATTCCAACTTGGGTAAGTTTGTTGTTCTACACCTGCATTCTCTACAAAGCAAGCGCAAATTGCTCGTCACTTTATCCCATCTTGACTTGCAACTTTCTTCTACTTGGTATGCAGCTGGATCATAAAGTCAACCTTAGAAATCACAAGTATCATCAAAGAGGACACCGTGGCCAGACTCTTCCACAGAGCTTCAACGAAGTTAAAATGCTCTCCGGTAAGCCAAGAGGATCAAAGAGCTTTTGATGGTACAGCAACTCGTTGAAGAAAGATAAAACGATCGCAGAAAACTCTTTAAGAAAGATTAATTATAAGTAACCAGTGTGTGTGTACAAATGTATTGTTTCTCCCTTCTTTTGAGGGAAAGGAACTGAAAGTAATTACCATTTCAAGTTACCTCTTAAATAGTATATCATTTTAATCTGTTTGTCGCAATCTTATAAATACAAAAAAAAAACAAATAATATGCTCGCAAAATCAATAGTTAATAACAGAAACAAACAAATAAATGTTCATAATTGGAATGACTTTTCTAATCGAGAAGCCTTCTTAGTTCTTACACACCGTCTTAGTTCTTACACACAGATTGAAACACATCACGAAAGAAGGATTACAACAGAAGAAGAAGAAGCTTTTTGACAGTTACCAACTTACCATATTATCAGATCATATCAAGTAGAACTACTAGTACTACCATTATCATTATGAGACCATCTCCTGAACGTGCAAGTTACCAAGTTCCTTCCACCAAGAAACCCAAACTTTGATCTAATCATCGCTAATCTACTTCCTCCACCATTACCTGATACAACCTCCGGCACACCACCACCAGCTTGACCCACCCTTGGCTCCCCCACAACCGTCTCAACCTCGCCATCGCCATCCACCGCAACCGTTGCTTCGCTTCCATCACCATCCATACACACCACAAGCGTCCTCCTCCGTTCCCGCAGCCAATCTCCAATCTCTCCAGTCACAACTTTACACTTCCTCACCTTCAACTTCACCAGATTAGGACAACCAACAGCCAGCGCCTCAATCCCAAGATCCGACACCGGACACCCTTTAATACAGAACTTCCTCAACGCACCACACTTCTTAGCAATGCAAGCGATCTCCGTATCACCAATAGTTAAACTTCCGCAAAGCGCTAGTCTCTCCAGCTTCTCACAGTTCGAAGCAATAGCAGCTAAACTCATATGCGTCGCATTAACACCAATCAGCACAAGCTCCTGCAAGTTCAAGCAGTGTTTCGCCACAGCTATCAAACCTTCATCACCGATCCTATTCGTCCTCCACCCATCGATATGAAGCTTCCTCAGCATCTTACACCTCTCCGCAACATCAATCAAACCATAATTAGAACACTCCGGCGTCTTCACTATATGCAAAGTCTCCACCTTTGAGCATTTAGACACCGAAGAAAGCCCAAAGTCACTAACTTGAAGCCTCTCCAAATGAATCTCACTCAACGAACTATCTCCTTCACCAACCGTCTTAAGAACCTTATCCCAATCACCAAGACAACGAATAATCTTCAAAGTTTTCAACGTCTTTGTATTAGCAACCAACGGTTCGAACACCTGTCCGTTAACAAGCTCCTTCAAGCAAACGGATCTAAGCGAATCCGACGAAACAATCACCTCGGGAGCTTCGTGTATCCCTCTTAGCCTCTTCACAGACAACTCCTCAAGAACCTTGCAATTCTCAAGCATCGCGTTAACTCCTCTCGCTCCAAAGTTACAAGATCCGACCGAAAGCTTCTTCAGATTCCGACAGTTCTTAGCGAACTCCACCATCCCCAGATCCGTTATCTCCCGGCAGCCGCGTAGCTTCACGCGCGTCAGATTCAAGCAGCGAACGGAGATTACAACCAGCGCCTCGTCGCTCAAGCTCACCGACTTCCGATCGCATCGGAGAGCGAGCTTCGTAACCGAATCGAACCGGTCGAACATCGAGGGAAGGAAAGGGGAGATCTCGTCTCTTGCGTCGAGGGATAGCCGGTGGCGGTTCTGGCCGTCGACGAAGAGCCACCGTTTGCAGACGAGAGAGCATCGTTTCCGATCTCCGGCTCCGAGGTACTGGAAGACGTGAGCTAGACATTCGTTTGGTAGATCTCCGGTGTAATCACGATCCATCGATTCTCTTCTTTCGATAATTACGGGTGAGATTAGTCTCAGATCTATCTCTCTTCCGTTAGATTCCGCCGTTGACGACGGCGCTTGTCCCATTTTTTTTTTTTTTTTTTTTTGGGTTTGGTCTTCGGTTTTTGAGGAATTATATAAAGTAACGGCCCATCCCGTTAAATAAGGGACCACGTGTCGTTATCGTAATTGTCTTTGCTCAACCCATATCTCGCTCTAGTTAATTTCGGCCGTTCGAGGTGAAGATAAGTGAGCTAATCGTGGCCGTTGGTTTCTCCGACTTTTTTAACTTTTTGGGTTATTAGTATTGCTTTTTCTGACTTCTTCTTCCCTTCACGCTCTTCTTTGCAATAATCATGACTTCTCATGTTCAATGGTCAAACTTCATGTTTTCTAGACAGTAGACTTTTGTAGGCTTTCTGCGACTAAACAAAAAAAAAAGACTATATGAATATTCGTTATTTATAATTGTCATTCAATTTTGAAAAGTTTGAAATGTTGAACAAAATCATGATTCTCTTTCTTTTAATTGTGTTGGAAACATGTCAGATACGTTGAGCCAGTTCTATACAACCGCAGATGAAAGTACCTGAGAAAAATGAATATGCCTTATTTCTCTGACTTTTCTATTGATGCGTAATGGCCCATGTGTAGTAACATGCTGTTCATCAAAGTAGTCTATTCGTATTAATGGTTTTCTCAATCTAAAATCATAGAAATTTAAATTATTAATTTTATATAAACATTTTAAATGGGTAGAAACAAATGCTAGTGGTCTGATAAGAGCTCAGCTGCAGATTAATTTTCGTTAAACTGTGGTTAACGAAAAGACTTGTTCTTTGCTTTTGTCTTTGTAAATTTCCCAAAGATTGATTGGCTTAACGAGAGTCTTTGGAAGCCTCACCAATCAATAAGATATGTCAAAACATATTATTATTGTTATACCACAACGATTACAAAACATCATATGAATGATGCTTTCTCTTAAGCACATAGTAATAATAGGTTTATAGTAGCACAAGGTTTATATGAAGTAATATAGAATTCTCGAACATAGAGCAGCAACGTTCATGAGAAACAGAGTTATAGTAGCAAGGAGCTTCAGCAGGTCAAAAGAGGAGATGAGCCACTGCACTTGACATCAGAAGCATCAGAGAGGCGTTGCCTTGGAGAGAGTGATGTAATCGCTGCAGCATCCACGTCTTGATTCACGATGAGCTTCCTCTTCTGAGACTCTATCACACTGTTCCTTCTCTCTTCTGATCCTTCAGCTATAGGGCTTAAGGTCTGTGTCTCTGCTGCTGCTGCTGCTGCTGCTCCAACGTCTTCTCCATCTGCTGCGTAGAGGATTCTCTTTATGGAACCAACAAGCTGCAGAACACAAAAGAGTGATGATTACTAAATAGTCTGAGATTATCTTAGTGGACTATATAAAACGAGGGATTGAGAAGATTTCAGCATACAGGTAAGTGTTCTGTGTCTGGGTTCTGACAGAGAATCTCTACATCTCGTAGTTTAGAGAAGTAGAAGTCTCTCTCTTTCTCTAAACTGTCAATGTAGAGTTTCAGTTCTGTGATCTTTGAGACAAGGAAAGCGTTGTTAGTGAGCTTTAAAAAGACATTGGTGTAAGTACAGAAATGAAGAGACAACTACCTTTTCATCATTAGCAGCAGGCGCTGGTTTAGATTGTCTAGACGAGGGGGCTCTTGAGGAGTGGTGATTCCCAGTGTTGGAGGATTCATGCTTACGAGTACCATTTGCAGAGGAAGGTCTAGGTGCAGCAGCTGAAGAAGAAGAAGAAGAACTCTTGCCAGATTGTTGTGTAGCTGCAGCTCTCTTGGTTGCTTCTTTTCCTCCTTTGCTGGCTTCTCTTCTCTCCAGTGCGTGATAGCTAGATGAAAACCAATACAAGCCAGCAGTTATCAGAAAATGGGCATATATATGAACTTAGATCAACTATAATGCTTTTTTTTTCTTTGAACAAACAACTGTAATGCCAAACCTTCATAATAAACAGTATATCAAGTGAGTAAAATCCACTAGACTTGGTAGGTTTATCTATTCAAGAAAACTCATCTATTAACCATGATTCAGATAGTTACAGTGTGACACAACAATCAGAATCATGAAGCCAAATCTTTAACAGGTTAAGCTGTGAAACTTACTTGTGAAGCTGGCCACCACTGACAGAATCACAGTACTTCTTCATCCACTGCATGAACTCCAAGTTATCAAGCGGTCTACCTTTAACAAGTTTGCTCACTTCAATGTGCTACACACAGCCAAATCCACAAGATAAATCAGTTCGATTGCAAGTTCTACTAATAATAGCAGCGGAGTAAGGAGACGAAGGATGACCTTAGTGAGCTTGAGCTTGTTGAACACGTCCTGAAGAACCTTGTAGTTCTGAATCATCTCGTACTCACTCTTGGCATCGAAATTAACCTTGTGCATCGGCACAGCTCCAGGGTGAACCGAATCCATGAGCTGACAGTGAACCGCACCTGAGCAAGCCTGTAAATCCATAGAGATCCGTATTCAGATCCACAACAACAGCAAAGCAATACAGAGAAAGGATTCGAATCCTAAAATTCAATTCCGGAACAATAAACCCTAACAATAACAAAATCGCTCGATGCTCACGGTGATTGCTACGTAAGTTCGGAATCTAAAACTAGGTTTTATAGAAGAGAAGAGAGAATTAAACTCGAACCTCTTCGACTTTGGAGAGATTCAGATGCAGAGTGGAGTTGATCCACGCGAGAATCTCCGATCTCCCTACGAAATACGCTGCGTCCATTATCCCTATGTTCGCAGCCATCTCCGATTCACTCAGATCCTATCTCTCTCTCTAGTTCTTGCTCTCTCTCTATAACGGCTCGTTTGAAGAAAACAAAGATACTAGGAGAAATCAAGAGAGCGGAGATTTAAATTCAAAATGCAAAACCCGAAGCTTCACCCGCTCTAGAATATTTCGGATCCGGGTTCATTTAATCAAGTCTATAATGAGGCTACATATCAAAGCCCATTAGCCCAACAAGGACCCTTTTAGTCACCCCTCACCCCTTTATTAGATGAAAATGACTTGATAACAATTAAAATCATTCTATCATCTTCAAAACATTACAATTTTTCTATCATGTAAAGCAACCACCGTATGGTCCATGTATAACATTATGGGTTTGTTATACTTGTATTAAAAAAGGCAACTTGTTCTAAGATTGGAGAAGCCTTGCATTTGGCAACTAAACGCACAGCTTTAGGCATTGTAAGACCCTTTCCTTCCGACATGTCAATCTCCACGTCTTCATCTCTCTCCCAATCAAAACACTGGATCAATGATCCCAAAGCCAATCCCAATACAAGATGAGCTAGGCCTGTACCAGGACACGCTCGTCTACCCATCCCAAAAGGCAGAAACTTACTATGATGAGTCTTTGACTCTTCATTTTCAAACCTTTCTGGCTTAAAAATCTCTGGCTCGTCCCATACCTTCGGATCTCTCTGAATAGCCCACGCATTCACGAATAGCCACGTGCCGCGTGGAATGTCATACCCTGCAACTTTACAGTCATCAGAGGACGCATGTGGGACGAGCAATGGTGCTGCAGGATAGAGGCGAAGAGTCTCTAAGATTACGTTATTGAGATATGTACATGTGCCAATATCTGTTTCCTCCATCAAACGGCCTTCTCTTGCGACTAAAGCGTTTAGTTCGGTCTTCGCTTTCATTAAAATCTCTGGATGGTTGAGAAGGTTTGCCATGGCCCACTCCAATGTCACCGCGGTCGTGTCGGTCCCTGCAAGTAACATCACCTGCAAGAAAAAAAAATACAATGATTCGATCATAAAGTCAAAATAAATATTTATATAGATAGAATCCACGAACCAGTACGAGTCCTTTGATGATCTCGTCCGTGTAATACTCATGTTGCGATTCTTGAAGCGTTAGCAAGTGAGTGATCATCGTGTTCTTGAACTCTGTTTTACCTCTGTTTCTCCTATGCTCGTCGACCAGTTTCTGCAGAAACATGTCCATCTTCGAGCCGAGTCTCTTCCCCTTCTTGATGTAACCATCGAAGTCAAACAGCTTCAAAACCGGAAGAAAGTCACCGACGTAAGTAAACCCTCCGAGCTCGAACGCTTCCCTAATCACCTCCCGCACTTCCTTAGCTTCCTCGTTCTCCTCTCCGTAGTATCGTTTCCCTGCGACCATTCTCATAACGATGTTAAACGTAAGACCAGAGAGCAACGGTCGTAGCTCCAACCGAACAAAGCTATCCCCTCCTCCTCCTGATGCTGTCGCCACGTGGATCGTCCGGAGCAGAGCTCTTACTTCGTCTCTCCTTATCTCAAACGACTGCTTGAGACGAGCGGCGGAGAAGATCTCGTGGGTGCAGATACGGCGGAGGTTGCGCCAGTGCTCGCCGTAAGGAGCTGCGGTGAGGACCGTGTTGTTGTAACCAACGTATACACCCAGAGTACTGATAGGCCTGTTGGCAAAAACGATGTCGTTCTGATGAGTCAAGAACTCTTCCGCAGCGGAAGCTGACGTGACTACCACGGCACGACAAGAGCCGAGCTTGAGCGAAAACACGGGACCGAGGTTTTGAGAAAGGTCGCGGAGGCAGCGGTGAACGGGTTCTTTGAGAAGATGGAGATGTCCTATCACGGGGAAACCCACCGGACTTGGTGGTAAGTTCTTCTTTGGTCGGAAAAGATAAGACGCTGTGATTAATACGAGGACTAAAGCGACTGAAATTAAATTAAACATCTCTGCCTACTTTTCTGATATCGTCTCCCCAGTTGAAGACGAGCTTTCTGTAGTACTGGTATATTTCACTCACTGATGGCCGGCCAATCAGTGATTGTTGCTCGTAATAATAAATACATTAGGTGAACATTAATAAAATAACGGAATTTTGTCTATTCTTTTTAGTAAAATAAACAAATACCACCCACAACCGGGAGAAGATAACGAAAGGGACCTGTTTTACATTTTTATAATTTATCGGTGTTATTAAATAATTGTTTAATATATATTTTTAACACAACAATTTAATAGTTTATATCATATAATTTTATTTTGTTTGTAAATCGTCATTTGTATCATCCGTCGCGCATCTGTATAAATATATCTTAGTTTTTGATGGATCCAAATTTTATGATAATGTATAATAAAAAAATTATGTAGTATTTAAAATCTGGTGTTAGATATTTTATACTTTTCATCATTTATCATACTAAATTTATACTGGACTATTATTCCCATTTATATATTATACAAATGATTTTTTTATACCTCTGTTCTGTTCTTTTGTTTTTTTTGTCATCTGATGTTTATGTTAGATGAACTTGTATTTTTCAGTTCCAGTTACACAACTTCAACCTAACCAGATGAAGCTACACACACCCAAACCCTACCCCTGGACTTAGAACACATGGGATTAAAAACCTCTGTTCTAATGTTATTACTAATAAATAATGAAAAGTATAGTTATATAGATTCAAAACAATATTATATTCTTTTTTTTTATAACAACTTTCATTACTTATATAGAACGTGAGTTTACAAAGTCTTCATGGAGAAGATGAGTAATCATAGATGGTACATAATAGTGATAGTAATAATAATCTTGATCTCCTACGTTAGTTCTTGCAAGAACATCAGCCACCTTGTTTGCTTCTCTATTGATCCATTGAAATTTTATATCATGAAATCGACTACTCCACCATCGTATTTCTCGTACCCAGTTGTAGCTTGAGAAATTTATTGCTTTGCCTTCCATGATATCCACCACCTTTTTATTATCACTCTCAATGATGATCTTCCGATATTATATTCTAAATTTAGTAAATGAATACCAAAATTGATTTAGGCAGTCTTATAATTATTTTTGTCACGTTATTAATTTAATTAGTTGTTAATAATATAAAATTAATATATATTTTTGTCATATTTTTACGATTTTTTACCTAATCAATATATAATGTAATTATTTTACATGTTATTTACGTAATCAACAATGATAAATTGATAATAATAAACTAGATCTTAACCCGCCCAATTGGGCGGGTCTTTTTTTTATATATAAAATCTTGACAAAAAAAGATACAAACTTTACTACTTTAGTTTAGTGTGGTAAATAATATTAGAGTCTGATTCGCGTATCTG